>JAMWET010006885.1:90000-215000 GCA_024036415.1 Prochilodus magdalenae | reverse complement strand
TGAACGCTAACACAAAAAAACAGGAATGGTACTAATCTAACCACTTTAGAACCTTGAATGGCCATATATAACTCTAACTACGGGAATGAAACGCCTACAGGTAAATGTATAGTATTCTATTCATGTACAAATATAATCAGCAGTAACTTCAAGCCTACAAGTCTTGTTCGGGTCCTCCAAGGATAAGGAAAGCACTTGAGATCATTGTGCTGTGCTGAAATTGGCGAACGCCTCTTTTCACAACATACTAACACCGTTTCTCATCACGACATCAACAAATTCCATAGACGGCTAATTTTTGGAAAGGAAAAGTCTCCGCTGTTTGGACTCATTCAAGAGAGGAAGTGCTTCATTCATGACATAACTGTCCCATCTGCCGTCAGCCCTCAATGCTACGAAGCTTCGATCTGGTCCTTCTCCTTCAGTCGGCTGTGCTTGACTCGGACTATTCTTCCCAACGCTGCTCAGACCCTCGGCTCTGCGAGATAAGCTGATCCTCCTTTCAAATGGGGGAGCTCAGAGTAAAGCGATCATCAAAGAGCCTCTTCCATCTGCACATGTGCAGCTCCTCTGAGAACGGCACGGTCGGATTTCATTCGCCTCACTTCAGGAGATACTCTGGCAGATGTAGAAAAAAAGGGCGAGTCCTTCTGCTGACAACGCCAAGCTGCACCAAAAGGCCTGGCCTCCTCAGAGCACGAGAGGTGTAACAACTCCGGGTGCGCAAGGCCCCCAAGAACTGACGGGGAAATCAGTGTTTGAGTGAGTCAGACCTCCAGAGACGTTAGACAAACACTGCAGAGAACTGATCTCGGATCGGCGCTTGGGAGCCCCGTCCGTCAAGGAAAACCTGGAGATGGCTGTTGTTGTGTTTTGTTTTTTTGTTCTGTTTTTTTTTTGTTGTTTTTTTTTTTTTCCTTTTCTTTTCCTTGAGCACACGGATGGTCGGGGAAAGGGGGGGCCTTCTGGTGAACATGTGGTTCTGTTCAAGGGCTGGCGGGAGCTTTAGGGGAGGGGCAAGACCCCTGACTGTCAAAACTAGCTGTCCTGGTTTTCCACTGGAAAAGAGAACACGTACAAACAACAAATCAGTGCAAGACAAAACATGGGAAGCGACGTTCCCCATAAGAAAGCAGGCCGTAAATAGGCCAGTAAGCATTCCAATGATTACCATTTTGGAACAGATCAGAAAGAAGATAACAACCGCTATGGTTATATATAAATCAGCATTATCATCCACCCAAACGATGAATTATTCATACTGCACAGCACAAGTTTAGAGTACAGTCAAGAGGGATGTGAGGATTTTCAAAGAGCTGGCATCCGGCACTGGGGTGGATTTTAATGGTTAGATTAGGTGTGGGCTGGAATACATTTCTTATTATTAATTCTAAACATTGAATTAGAATGTTAATCCCGTTTCCCCCCCTCTGAAGCTCAGCTGGGTTTATTTAGGTCTACAGAATTCCGTCTCTGGAGACTGAAAAGCAACCAACCTCTTTTTCTGACTTCTTGGGCTCCAGAAGGGGGTGCCAGTGTGCAATGGGTTTGCGGGGGTATGCCAGCATTTCGTTCCAGTGGTCTCGGCCCAGTCCCTCGGCTCCGCACCCCACACGGTTCACGCCAATGATTTCGTTGTGGCCCACCCTGGAGGTAAAAGGTGTTTAGCATTACCATAGCAATGTGGTACGGGCACAAGTCAGAGACCACCCTACATATCATTAATTTAGAATAAAAACTACAAGTATAGCAAGAGGGGGAATAGGTATGCAAGTGAAGCATCTGGAGTCTCCAGGATTGAAGCTATATACTGGGATTACATGTGAAGCTAAAACTGCAACTTCTAAGACTGAACTTTGTGTGTGGCAAAACATTCCTGCAGGTTTCTTTGAACAATCTGAAAGCAAGTCTCCTGAAAAGAATGGAAGCTGTAAAAATGGCAAGGCAGTGGAAAAATATATATGGAATATGTACAGTATGATGCTATAATTAGTTACTTCTATGTTGCTTTATTAGATATGTACGCTTTCTGCACTTGATGGCTGTTTAGACTATAATTTACGTAAATGAAAGATCTCTGACTTCAGCACAGTACTGAATATCCATTCATATTACAGTCAAATGTTAAATGTTTACTTAACATGAGTTAAGCTTTGTAACCACTGGTAATGTATTACTACATGTAACTAATGCATTACTTCATGCTAACTAATGCATTACTACATTTAACTAATGTATTACTACAGTTAACTAATATATTACTACATATAACTAATTATTACTACATGTAACTAATTATTACTACTTGCTAACTAATGCATTACTACATGTAACTAATTATTACTACCTGTTAACTAATGCATTACTACATGTTAACTAATGTATTACTACATGCTAACTAATGTATTACTACATGCTAACTAATGCATTACTACATGTTAACTGAGGCTAACTAATTTACTACTACATGTTAACTAATGTATTACTAGATGTTAACTAATTTTTTACTTTATTAACTAATTATTTCTACATGTTAACTAATGTATTACTACAAGTTAACTAATGTATTACGTCATGTTAACTAATTATCGCTACATGTTAACTAATATATTACTACATATTAACTAATTACTACATGTTAACGAATGTATTACTACATGTTTACTAATGTATTACATGTTAACTAATGCATTACTACATGTTAACTAATGTATTACTACATGCTAACTAATGTATTACTACATGTTAACTAATGTATTACTACATGTTTACTAATGTATTACAACATGTTAACTAATGTATTACTACATGTTTACTAATGTATTACTACATATTAACTAATTACTACATGTTAACTAATGCATTACTACATGTTAACTAATGCATTATTACATGTAAACTAATACATCACTTCATGTTAACTGACGTACTACTATATGTTAACTATAATGTGTTTCTGGTACACATGTGACCCTGTGGATTGGAAAATGCCAAATGCTTTTACAAGTTGGGAAATGGAATGTCCCATCCATCTGGCACCCACTACATGCCTCGCTCAAACTCCAATAATTCATCATCACCTTGCCACAAGGATGCTAGCCAGCGTTCAGCCTCAACTCTTATACACGTGTGGGTGTTCCCAAGTCGTCCCCTGAGGTAAGGCCAGGAATCAACTGACAGGAAAGCAACTTGGTGAATAGACTGGACATCGTCCCGGTCACGTATGTAACATAAGCAAGGACATTCCTTATTGGTTTCTGACTGACCCAACACCCATGGATGTGAACATTCAGCAAGCCGTGATGGCCTTCATGAGTCATCTTGTTAGTGCCAGCACCATGACCAGACAGCTGCATGATGCAGGACTACATGCACACAGACCATTTCGATGGCTGTCCTTAACATCAACGTAGTCAAAGACTGCAATGGTGTTGTGCCATACTGTCATGGAGTGACTGGAGTGTCTTGGTAGAGACTACCAAGTCTGTGTGTGGAGGGACTGTGGTCATCACTAAGATGAACGGTTTGTTGTCACATGTCAGACACCCAAAAGGCCTGGTGTCACTCCACCTCCACCCCTACCACTAAACCCTCTGTGTGAGAATATTTGAGATGCCTGGAATGGATTATCACAGGACACCATTAGGGACCTCTACAACTCCATGCCGAGACGTCTGGTATGTTGCATTAGTAAACATGGTGACCCAACGCCATACTGAGAGACAGACTTCTGTATGTGTAGCTCAATAAATATTCCCCATATCAGTCTGGTAACCTTTCTGGTAACCTTTATCTTCCTTCCCAATAGCACTGCTGTCCCACACTTCTTTTTGGGTGCAGCTATTATCAAACATGTCTTGCACCCATTTACACTTATCAGCTTTACTCAATCAGGAAAACTCCAAAGCCCCTGAGATCTGAAGTCAGGAGAGGCTGTTTCCATAGACCTATAGCATATAGTGGCGCAACATGCTACTGCTTCTCCTTGTAAGTCAGACTCCATCTCATCATCTAAAATGCAAAGCACATGAAACTCTCCAGATGCTGCTTGCTCTTTTGCCGTGCTGTGTGGTGCCCACATTCGAGACCAAACAGCACACAAGCCTGGGGATTGTAATAGCGTTTTAGCTGCAGTAGAAGCAGGGACTCCCCGCTGCTCCCGCTCACTCTGCGTTCCTCAGCCTTCCGACTCCTGACCTTTTCCTCTCGCTGACTGCGTGGCGTGCCTCATGTGCAGGCACAAGGTTTCAGTGTGTATGCCATACTAAGATCCGTCTCGCTCTCTCCCTCTCTCGCTCGCTCTGTCTCTAAGAGTCTGGGATGCTCAGCCTCTGACTAGAGGCATTATCTCTTTTGAGCAGAGCTAAATAAAAGGTCACGGCACATGTTAAGTCTGAGCACGACAATACACTAAGCGCACTAAACTGATACACTACAGCTAATAAATCATAAGGTCATTATCGAGCTCTGGGTGCAAAATACAGAGAATAATGAAGGATGCTGAAGTAATATACCCTATGCAGATTATAAGCCTTGCTGGAGCCATACCAGCAGGTGAAAAATTTTACCTGCAGACGTCACAATTATTGTCTGCGAAATCTGATATTAACACTGGCTTTAAACAGTGAAACCTCCACACAACTAGTTGCATGCTGTGGATTTCCTACACAGCATTTCTGGGCAACTTGACAGTTAGGTGCCATTCACATGGACATTTTAAAATAGCGCACTGATATGCATAGTTTATGGGTATTTGAAACCTCAACTGCCCACCACTGTACTGAACCAGTATAGGGGGTGGCTATTTAAACAACTGCTAGCATTAGCTGGCTAGTTAAAAATTCACATCTGCTATAATGGCTCAGGAAACTACCAACTTCGACTCTGTCTATTGGGGGGCATGTCTCCTTTTCAGTGACATTATCATTTGATTGGTTGTTTCATGAAACTTGAGTTGGGCCACTTGCAACAGCCGCAGCTGAGTTTCAAGTGAGTTGCAGGGCAATTTACATTTTACAAAGACTCATTTACATTTGTGGTATTTAGCTGACACTCTTATCCAGAGTGACTTACAAGGTTAATCATATTCCAGGTAGGCCAATGTAGTGTTAGGTGTCTTGTCCAAGGACTCTTATTGGTGTAGCACAGCATAGTCACCCAGACTGGGATTCAAACCCCAGTCTCTCATACGTGGTGGTGGCTCTCTGGCAGGCAGTGGTGTTATCCGCTGAGCTACACCAACCACCAGTCCACTTGGACTCGACACTTCACTCAGATTCGCACAGCAAAGACTTGAGACTCAACCTGAACTCCCACACTAGAGACTCGAGATTTGGACTCAACATTAGACTTGGCGTCAAACATGGGAGACTTGATGAGACTTCCACAGAAGCAACTCGACTTATATTCACACTCCAGTAACTTAAGGCTAGACTAGCATGACAGAGACTTGAGACTAGACTCAGACTCACACCACATAGAATTGAGACTCAACTTGGACTTGAGCCAGAGTCTTGAGAGATGACTCACATGCTAGAAATGAGGCATTCAGACTCACAGGTCAGAATTTTGAATTTGCGCACCAAAGTCTCAAGACCAGATTAGAACTTGCATGCCAGAGGCTCAAGTCTACAATTGGATTCGCAGGCGACGCACGCAGTGACGTGAGACACAACTTGGATTTTTACACCAGAAACTCAAGATTTGACGCGAGTCTAGAGACACTTGACTCATAATTGCAAACCAGGGCCACGAGACTCATTTAGAATTTGCAGAGACAGTTTACATGCTTGTTATTAGGCACTGAACTTTTTGAATTTTGAATTTGACTCGAATTTGCATACCAAAGACTCGAGACTCAACTTTTAGAGACTCAAGACTAGACTAAGACTCGCATCAGAGGCTCAAGTCTACACTTGGACTCACAAATCAGAGACCCGAGACACATCTTGGACTCCCGTGGTAGATATTTGACACATGATCAGACTAACACGCCTGAGACTCCAGACCCCACTCTAGACTTCCCTTGTGAACACTTATGCTTCAGAAACATGCAAAATTTTGAGGAACCCAAGGAGTCAGACTTGCGTACAGGTCATAGTCCATGACGGAAATGTGCAGGCTGACTTGGTCCATGCTCTCTGGAGGAATGTCGAAAATGATGGCTTCGTTATAGGTTGGGTTCAGTGTGTTCTTTTTGATGGTGGTCTTCTTCTTCTTCAAGCGTTTCCCATCGCAAATGAGAGACACCTTCACGTAGGGATCTGTGGAAAAAGAGAAAGTGTTTCCCATGACTTACCTTTAAAAAAAAAGACAATTCAGCGATTCACTTCCTAAGCTTTAGCCATCTGGTCATTTATAGTTGTAAGGAACCCACAGCCCACTAATTAGTCTGGCAAAGTATATACACAGTCTGTCTGCTCAGGAAGTGTGTAATGGGACATTCTTTATATGACGTAGTCGCTATGGGTGGAGCGTTTCGTCTTTTAATAAAAGAAGAGAAAAGCACCTTCTAGGATGTAAGCCAGTCCACAGATCCTGGGCAAATATGGAAACTTCATTTTAAATGTGAGCATTGGCAGGCTGGCTGGTGGGAGTGCAGAGCACTATGACTAAACAGGATGGCACCCAGACTAATACCATTGAATCAGGTTGACATGTTTAGAGTCTAACACAGCAGGTCTACGTATCGTATGACGCACATTTCCTATGTTAATAACTCTAAACGGCCTGAAAATAAGCACTGGGGGCATTTGCTGCCAATGAGTCAACCTGGCAATCCAGGGAAGCCATCAGGATCAACTGCTTTCATAGACCTAAAAGAACAATGGCCCACTGTCACTGCTACCCAACTTTACCAAACACTGGGAGATCTGTGTGATCTATTATGTCTGTGCATTAGTAAACCAGAAACTACTCACAGACTGAGTGGAACAAGTGAGGAAGATTTGCTTAGGTTCCAAAAGTGCTTTGGGCCCAGTTAAAAAGCGAAGGTGTACCGCATGTGAATTCAATCTGTCAGCTATGTGAGTCTACTGTGTGAAATCCCAGTTCTGTCTTTAGCCTTGATGTTCTGAATTACTCACGTTTCATATTCATCACTCGGAGCCTATTTTGAATGTCACATCATGTTTGCTCATTATATTAATGATGTGGGAAAATACCGGGATATAATTTCCCCTACTGGGATATTGTCACTGGAGTGCTGCCAGTAAATTAATATGTTTTTAAAAATGGGTTTAGAAAATGATATTTTATTCACATTACACAGTGCTAAGACGAAGGGCATAAATAACATATTTAGATAATGTGATGGAATTAGAGTTCTCTTATATTTCACTATTAAAGAGACTTTGTGACAGCTTTAGTAGGCCTAGGTGACTGCATAATAAACTAGATATACACTGACTGAGCACTTCATTAAGTAAATAGTGTGTTGGTGTACAGTAACTCAGCATATGTAATGTGTTAGTGTACTGTATGTACTGTGTTGGTGTACAGTAACTCAGTAAGTGTAATGTGTTAGTGTACTGTAAGTAGAGTGTTGGTGTACAGTAACTCAGTGTTTAAGTGCATATGTTAATGTGTTTAGTGTACTAACTCACTATGTTATATGTGTGTGGTGTGTACAGTAACTCAGTAAGTGTAATGTGTTAGTGTACTGTAAGTAGTGTGTTGGTGTACAGTAACTCAGTAAGTGTAATGTGTTAGTGTACTGTAAGTAGTGTGTTGGTGTACAGTAACTCAGTAAGTGTAATGTGTTAGTGTACTGTAAGTAGAGTGTTGGTGTACAGTAACTCAGCATATGTAATGTGTTAGTGTACTGTATGTAGTGTGTTGGTGTACAGTAACTCAGTAAGTGTAATGTGTTAGTGTGCTGTAAGTAGTGTGTCGGTGTACAGTAACTCAGTAAGTGTAAGGTGTTAGTGTACAGTAAGTAGTGTGTTAGTGTACAGTAAGTAGTGTGTCGGTGTACAGTAACTCAGTAAGTGTAAGGTGTTAGTGTACTGTAAGTAGTGTGTTAGTGTACAGTAAGTAGTGTGGTGGTGTACAGTAACTCAGTAAGTGTAATGTGTTAGTGTACTGTAAGTAGTGTGTCGGTGTACAGTAACTCAGTAAGTGTAATGTGTTAGTGTACTGTGAGTAGCGTGTTGGTGTACAGTAACTCAGTAAGTGTAATGTGTTAGTGTGCTGTATGTAACGTGTTGGTGTACAGTAACTCAGTAAATGTAATGCGTTAGTGTACTGTAAGTAGTGTGTGGTGTTCAGTAACTCAGTAAGTGTAATGTGTTAGTGTACTGTAAGTAGTGTGTTGGTGTACAGTAACTCAGTAAGTGTAATGCGTTAGTGTACTGTAAGTAGTGTGTTAGTGTACAGTAACTCAGTAAGTGTAAGGCGTTAGTGTACTGTAAGTAGTGTGTTGGTGTACAGTAACTCAGTAAGTGTAATGCGTTAGTGTGCTGTAAGCAGTGTGTTAGTGTACAGTAACTCAGTAAGTGTAATGTGTTAGTGTGCTGTAAGCAGTGTGTTAGTGTACAGTAACTCAGTAAGTGTAATGTGTTAGTGTACTGTAAGTAGTGTGTTGGTGTATAGTAACTCAGTAAGTGTAAGGTTTTAGTGCACTGTAAGTAGTGTGTCGGTGTACAGTAACTCAGTAAGTGTAATGTGTTAGTGTACTGTAAGTAGTGTGTTGGTGTACAGTAACTCAGTAAGTGTAGTGTGTTGGTGTACAGTAACTCAGTAAGTGTAGTGTGTTGGTGTACAGTAACTCAGTAAGTGTAATGTGTTAGTGTACTGTAAGTAGTGTGTTGGTGTACAGTAACTCAGTAAGTGTAATGTGTTAGTGTACTGTAAGTAGTGTGTTGGTGTACAGTAACTCAGTAAGTGTAATGTGTTAGTGTACTGTAAGTAGTGTGTTGGTGTACAGTAGCTCAGTAAGTGTAATGTGTTAGTGTACTGTAAGTAGTGTGTTAGTGTACAGTAACTCAATAAGTGTAATGTGTTAGTGTACTGTAAGTAGTGTGTTGGTGTACAGTATCTCAGTAAGTGTGATGTGTTAGTGTACTGTAAGTAGTGTGTTGGTGTACAGTAACTCAGTAAGTGTAATGCGTTAGTGTACTGTAAGTAGCGTGTTGGTGTACAGTAACTCAGTAAGTGTAATGCGTTAGTGTACTGTAAGTAGTGTGTTGGTGTACAGTAACTCAGTAAGTGTAATGTGTTAGTGTACTGTAAGTAGTGTGTTGGTGTACAGTAACTCAGTAAGTGTAATGTGTTAGTGTACTGTAAGTAGTGTGTTGGTGTACAGTAGCTCAGTAAGTGTAATGTGTTAGTGTACTGTAAGTAGTGTGTTGGTGTACAGTAACTCAGTAAGTGTAATGTGTTAGTGTACTGTAAGTAGTGTGTTGGTGTACAGTAGCTCAGTAAGTGTAATGCGTTAGTGTACTGTAAGTAGTGTGTTGGTGTACAGTAGCTCAGTAAGTGTAATGTGTTAGTGTACTGTAAGTAGTGTGTTGGTGTACAGTAACTCAGTAAGTGTAATGTGTTAGTGTACTGTAAGTAGTGTGTTGGTGTACAGTAACTCAGTAAGTGTAATGTGTTAGTGTACTGTAAGTAGTGTGTTGGTGTACAGTAACTCAGTAAGTGTAATGTGTTAGTGTACTGTAAGTAGTGTGTTGGTGTACAGTAACTCAGTAAGTGTAATGTTTTAGTGTACTGTAAGTAGTGTGTTGGTGTACAGTAACTCGGTAAGTGTAATGTGTTAGTGTACTGTAAGTAGTGTGTTGGTGTACAGTAACTCAGTAAGTGTAATGTGTTAGTGTACTGTAAGTAGTGTGTTGGTGTACAGTAAATCAGTAAGTGTAATGTGTTAGTGTGCTGTAAGTAGTGTGTTGGTGTACAGTAACTCAGTAAGTGTAATGGGTTAGTGTTCTGTAAGTAGTGTGTTGGTGTACAGTAACTCAGTAAGTGTAATGTGTTAGTCAAGTGTAGGTAGTGTGTTGGTGTACAGTAAACTCAGTAAGTGTTGTGTTGGTGTACTGTAGGTAGTGTGTTGGTGTACAGTAACTCAGTAAGTGTAATGTGGTAGAGTACTGTAAGTAGTGTGTTGGTGTACAGTAACTCAGTAAGTGTAATGTGTTAGTGTACTGTAAGTAGTGTGTTGGTGTACAGTAACTCAGTAAGTGTAATGTGTTAGTGTGCTGTAAGTAGTGTGTTGGTGTACAGTAACTCAGTAAGTGTAATGTGTTAGTGTACTGTAAGTAGTGTGTTGGTGTACAGTAACTCAGTAAGTGTAATGTGTTAGAGTACTGTAAGTAGTGTGTTGGTGTACAGTAAACTCAGTAAGCGTAATGTGTTAGAAGTACTGTAAGTAGTGTGTTGGTGTACAGTAACTCGTAAGTGTAATGTGTTAGTGTACTGTAAGTAGTGTGTTGGTGTACAGTAACTCGGTAAGTGTAATGTGTTAGTGTACTGTAAGTAGTGTGTTGGTGTACAGTAACTCAGTAAGTGTAATGTGTTAGTGTACTGTAAGTAGTGTGTTGGTGTACAGTAACTCAGTAAGTGTAATGTGTTAGTGTACTGTAAGTAGTGTGTTGGTGTACAGTAACTCAGTAAGTGTAATGTGTTAGTGTACTGTAAGTAGTGTGTTGGTGTACAGTAACTCAGTAAGTGTAATGTGTTAGTGCACTGTAAGTAGCGTGTTGGTGTACAGTAACTCGGTAAGTGTAATGTGTTAATAAGCTGTAGGTAGTGTGTTGGTGTACAGTAACTCAGTAAGCGTAATGTGGTAGAGTACTGTAAGTAGTGTGTTGGTGTACAGTAACTCAGTAAGCGTAATGTGGTAGAGTACTGTAAGTAGTGTGTTGGTGTACAGTAACTCAGTAAGTGTAATGTGTTAGTGTACTGTAAGTAGTGTGTTGGTGTACAGTAACTCAGTAAGTGTAATGTGTTAGTGCACTGTAAGTAGTGTGTTGGTGTACAGTAACTCAGTAAGTGTAATGTGTTAGTGTACTGTAAGTAGTGTGTTGGTGTACAGTAACTCAGTAAGTGTAATGTGTTAGAGTACTGTAAGTAGTGTGTTGGTGTACAGTAACTCAGTAAGTGTAATGTGTTAGTGTACTGTAAGTAGTGTGTTGGTGTACAGTAACTCGGTAAGTGTAATGTGTTAGTGTACTGTAAGTAGTGTGTTGGTGTACAGTAACTCAGTAAGTGTAATGTGTTAGTGTACTGTAAGTAGTGTGTTGGTGTACAGTAACTCAGTAAATGTAATGTGTTAGTGTACTGTAAGTAGTGTGTTGGTGTACAGTAACTCAGTAAGTGTAATGTGTTAGTGCACTGTAAGTAGCGTGTTGGTGTACAGTAACTCGGTAAGTGTAATGTGTTAATAAGCTGTAGGTAGTGTGTTGGTGTACAGTAACTCAGTAAGCGTAATGTGGTAGAGTACTGTAAGTAGTGTGTTGGTGTACAGTAACTCAGTAAGCGTAATGTGGTAGAGTACTGTAAGTAGTGTGTTGGTGTACAGTAACTCAGTAAGTGTAATGTGTTAGTGTACTGTAAGTAGTGTGTTGGTGTACAGTAACTCAGTAAGTGTAATGTGTTAGTGTACTGTAAGTAGTGTGTTGGTGTACAGTAACTCAGTAAGTGTAATGTGTTAGTGTACTGTAAGTAGTGTGTTGGTGTACAGTAACTCAGTAAGTGTAATGTGTTAGTGTACTGTAAGTAGTGTGTTGGTGTACAGTAACTCAGTAAGTGTAATGTGTTAGTGCATATATATTTTTCCAGCAGGGGGTGATATTACCATACTAGTCATATCTGAGTGCATCATTTTAAGAGCAGAAACACACATGTATGGAACTTTCAATTGATTTCTTTTAATTGCTTTCTAAAATAATAGTATCATATTATATAATATGATTTTTATTAACTTCACAAAATCAGATGATAATAAAAATGATCATAATTAAAAGTAACATTTCTAAAATAAAAATGCCTAAGCGTTTTTAGATATCGATCAGGCCTAAGCTTGAAAACACACAGCATAGACGGGGTGACCGGCACTACCTGAATATCCGGTGATGTCCATGGCCTTGAGGTTCCTGCACTTGATAACTGTCAGAGTGAGTCTTCCCGCAGTAGGCAGGTAGCACAGCGAGAACATGATTTCTCCAAGGTCCACACTCTCCTGCCAGAGACACACATACACACACATACATAAGTGCATCAGTGTTGTTTAGGGGTGGAAAAACTGAACAGATGTGTAAAGTGAGAACCAACTGACTGCAGGCAGGACATGCTGCATTTGATACTCCCACAGAGAACACAGGCACAGTACTGAAACTCAGAGACCAGCATTGAATATTTAACTTCTAGTTATTAATGTTTCAGGGCTTTTGAGAAGATGAGATATACGATAACACATTTGCATTAGCAAAAGAAAAGACAAAGGAGTTTACAAAAAATGATTAACAGATACACAGAAAATGGGACTCCTTACAACAGAACAAATCAGAGACCTTCTACTGGTTCCTATGCGAAGGGGAACGGCTGTAACACTAAACTTGCCCTCTGTTCAACTGTCTGGATACGTCGCAAGCTGAGAAGGGGTAGGGAAAGACCCACCTTGTTGTGGAGATCAGTTTTAAGGATTTTGGTCTCACTCCATTCAAAGAGATAGGAATCTGTTCTTGTAAGGCTGGCATTAACTGCCTGGCGGCTATGCCAGGGGATGGCTGCCAAGCGAACTGTCTTTCCTGTAAGGACTTTGACCAATTTGGAAGACCAACAAAGCTGACCATATTCAATAAAACCGCACGATAAAGAAAATCTAGCTTAAATAAATCTACCGGGACATATTTCCACATATCCAAAGCTCAGTTTTGCTTCTTATAATTCATTTCCAAACTCATTCAGTAATGTTAAGATCTGGACTCTGGGCTGGTCAGTCCATTGGTCTAAGAACTCCAGCAGATCCTGTATTTGATTCGTAGTCCCTTCTTAACAACTACACATCCTTAAAGATACACAGAGACTCCTATCTCAGTCCTACCTCCTCTAGCCTGGGACCTAAGAAACACCAATCATACTTTGCCATCCTTACGGATGTATCAGTTCTTCAACCACGCCCCGTGAAAGTGAGGGGAGAGGGGAGGGAGGCTTCCAGAGTAAGGAAACACACAAGCATCCTACACTGAAGTCTTCTATAATCACAGTGTATGACCACACCCCTCACATAGTCATTGATTGCAGTTAATGAGACGTGACTGCACAACAACAACGACAGATTAAACGGTTAATGAGGTTGAATTTTAATAAAGCATATGTATGTAGGAAATCAGCTGATATTAGGATAGAAGTATGGTTTATCAGCAGATCTGTGAAAGTGATGACTTAATGCAGGACGCCTCATCTGACAAACAAGAGAATGTAGAAACAAGAGAATAGACACCATAGAGAACCAGTTCCAGATCAGCCTCCACACATGGATATGTTGGTCACCGTCCCCACCAAGACAAAAGTGGGACTCGTCACTGAAGATGACACACTGCCATTCTGGGCCATGACAGTCTGGCACGACACCATTACAGTCTTTGGCTACGTTGACATTAAGGATAGTCATCGTAAGACCATTATGAAACCATAGTGGTCTTTGGTGATGTTGACGAGATGTTAGGGCTGTTGCTGTAACAGCCTGCCTGCATGTAGTCCTGCGTTTTGCTGGCAGTGGTGCTGGCACTAACAGGATGCCTCATGGAGGCATCACTGAATGTCCACAGTTGGCTGTTGGGTAAATCAGATACAGCGATAAGGCCCGTGCTTGCTTATGTCACAATGTGAAACATGAATCATTCGCATGTCTCACAATGTCAAACCTACCCACCAAGTTTCATTCCTGTCGGTTGATTCCTTCTGGGTGCAACTACTCTTTTGACGATGAGAGTAATTACAGACATGCATATTTTTATTTCCCCCAACTATTTGAGACTCCTCTCGAGACATAAGAGAAAGGCTCTGAGGGTTCTCTCAATAATAAATAATAAAAATTTCTCTCATTGTCTCAATAATAAAAGATTTAAGTATCATTTATCTGATCCCAAAAGTTTGGTCTACCAGGTCTTGCAGGGTTGTTAACAGTACGTCTTTAAAATTGTTTTGTTTTCCAGTTTTGGGAACTGAACATTCTCTTTCTTGGTGCAAGTGAATTATCGTGTATCTCATGTTCCCTCTGTGAAAGTAAAAAAGGATGCTGTGTAACTAGGAAATATACTTATGGCAAGCAAACGATACACTGTCGAGGCATATCACGATGGCAGTCTCTTCCTGTTAGCATAGCACTATCAAAGCACTGTCGTGTCACAGCAAGAGGGGTCAGGGTTCGATTCCTTGATAGGGCCGCCAGACTGCTTTCTGTTTGGAGGTACATGCTCTCCCCATGTTTGTGTGGGTTTCCCTCAGGTGCAGTCAGGTGAATTAGTGATGCTCAGTAGCCCGTTGGTTTAACCGTGTATGTCTGTATGTCTGCCCTGTGATGGATTGGAAACCTGTCCAGAGTGTTTCCTCCCTTTCACCCAATGAGAACCAGAACAGGCTTCAGCATCCCCTGCAACCCAGAAGCATAAGCGGTGTAGATGATGAGAGAGAGCAAGCGAATGAGAGAGAGCTTCATAGTCACTGCAGGTGCTGAGGATTAGTGCAAAGCTGGAGCAGGTATTTCTGGCTGACGCCTTTCCCAGCTTGCACCTGCTTCGTTCTCATCATTAAAGCAACAATGTCCGTACCACACGTGGCCTATTTCCATTCAGTGCTGTGTATTTACTTCTGTTCGTGTTTCAGTGCAGCGCAGATCAAGTTCAGACACCAAGTGTAACAGCTCTGTGGTTCCTACGGATATGCTTACGCTCAGGGTCAAATGATTAGTTCTGGGAAACGTCTTGAAAGGGTATTTGTGGCTGTAGCTCGGCACTTCTGGGTGCGATGGCCGAGTGGAGTTTAATAAGCCAGTGACTCAGCGCTGAGGTCTAAGGGCCGGACTGTTTGGACAGACATAGCCACCGCGGCCAATTAGCTGTTATGCTTCTCTAAGAAAAGATCCTCTCCTGGACACCACTCCAACTGGCCGCTAATTAAACGTCAGCGCTCCCGAACGTCCAGAGCCGTCGTCGGGGTGCAGCCTCTGTGAATCAGCCGTCGCTTTCTTTAAAGCTAATCCGGGCCTGACGACAGGAGTCGGGTCAAAGAAATGGCGATGACGTGAACTTGTGCGACAGCGACCGTTTTAGAGGCTGAGCCTGCCCACTCCGTCTGGGGGTGTTAAAGAGCGTGGGATGAGGGTATCTGGCCGTACTTCCTGAGTTCGTCTCATCCTCGCTACAGTATTAAGAGCGCCGGAAACTCTAATCACTTTAAATGAGCCGGCTAAGCTGCTCTCTGACGGACAGGTCCCCTGATTCCACTCCTGTTGCGGATTAACGTCTATCCGTACTCTAAGGTGATTTACTGCGGCGCCGAACGGTAATATCCTGGGACGCCATTTAAAGCTGCTTGATGGAGACGCCAAATGCTCGACTTGAGAATGAGAGCTTGTTTAAGAAAAGTGGCTGGAAAGTGCGTTTCATTTTAATAAAGTATACTTATATAGGAGTTATTAAATATTACCGCCAATTGCTGACTATCTGAAGCAAAGCATGCGGGAATTACTTCGGAGCTTCTTCCATATATACACGGGGGCTCCTTCGAAAGCGGTGGTAAATGCAAAAGATGGTTCCCTACCAATTACAAAGACCACACTCCCGTGCAAAAGTCAGAGACCACCCAACGTGCATGTCAAAACAGGTTACGTATTTTTCAGTGGACCTGGAAAGAAAGACATGTGAGCGCTTAACGTTTCACACTGCACGTGTGCCTTATCACTGTACCAGACTGACCCAACAGCCACAAGTGCAGACATTCAGTAAACAGTGATGGCCTCCATGAGTCTTCATGTTAATGCCTGCACCATTGGCAGATGGCTGCACAAAGCAGGGCGACATATATGCAGACCGTTACGATGACTGCCCTTAACACCACGTCAGTGTCAGCCAAGACTGCAATGGTGTTGTGCCAGACTGTCAAGGAGTAACTCAGAATGGTGGCTGGTCATTTTCAGTGACGAGTCCTGCTTTTACCTTGGTTGAGACAACCAACGAGTCCCTGTGTGGGGGCACCCTGGTCAGCGCCAAGATGAACACTTTGTTGCCACGCATCATACG
This sequence comes from Prochilodus magdalenae, assembly GCA_024036415.1. Taxonomy (NCBI): domain Eukaryota; kingdom Metazoa; phylum Chordata; class Actinopteri; order Characiformes; family Prochilodontidae; genus Prochilodus; species Prochilodus magdalenae. The sequence continues at coordinate 198,759 of JAMWET010006885.1, read as the reverse complement.
TCCAGAAGGCCTGGTGTCACATCACCTCCACCCCTACCGCACAATCTGCAGGAATCTCTGCAACTCCATGCAAAGACTAGTGTTAGCAAACATGGCGGCCCGATGCCATACTGGGAGACACTACTTCTGTATGTGTAGCTCAGTAAATATTCCCCATATCAGTCTACATTTATTATCATATATTCTTCCTGGTGACCTTTAACTTCCTTCCCCATAGCTTTGCAGTCTGACAACTCCATCTGGGTTCTATTATGTTCTGCTGGCGCTTAATGCCGCTGGTAGATCACCATCAGATAAACAGTACCTAGAGCTTACCTCTTTGAGAAAGAGAGGAGAAAATCAAGCTCCACTCTTACTTTGGTTTTGAAAATCTTCACAGATGTCTCAGTCCATCCTTACACTATGAGAAGAGCACTCGGTGCTATGGGTCTAAAAGGGTGTGTAGTTGTTCTGTAGCTCCTTATTGAGGGAAGGAAACTGGACTGAGCCAGATTTAGGGGGTTTCTTGGTACCGTATTCAGTTTCCAGTTACACCCATCATAAACTCAGCTCGAACATAATCGCAATGGACCAACATCATTACTGGCCTTAGCCTCCAGGGTCGCAGTATGCTGACCTATTAAAACACATAACAAGAAGGAAACCTCCATGTGTGGTAAAACCAGGAACAGCGTACCCAAGGCTTCAAAGACGATTCAAGCAAAGCTTTTTGGTGACTAAACCATGAGTCTTCTGCTGCAGTATCGAGGGAGATGTAAAGTAACATGGTGTTCTGGGCTAGACTGGGTGTTAAAACAATTTCTTTAGGCAAGACACCCAAGGTGGCGCAGTTGGCAGGCAGCTCTTGAGAGACTCGGTTTGCCTCTGGTTACAGGGGTAATGGAAATTGATTTGACAAGGTGTTTTTCTGCTTGGTGGGGTTTTTTTGGCGGTCTTGACAGAAAATGTCCCAAATAATGTGTGAGGAAGCAACATGTGCTTTGAGCTTTTTTAAGGCTGGAAATGCCAGACACATTAAGCTTCCCAGCTTGTCAATGAGATGATTCATGATGAAGCAGTCCCTGTAATAAATGTAAAAGCTATCTCACGCCAGCCATCCTTAGCACTGTGAGTCCCTTTCATTTCCTTCTATTCATTTTTCTCTATAAAGCTGATTTTTCGTCCTTCGGGTTGCTCTGACTTTTTGGCAACCAAATGGCCCGTGCAAGTAGCGCCATTGCAATGGAGTCACTGGCTTTTGTTTTTCATTGCCATTTAGGAAAGGGCTGCAGATATAGCTCAGTTATTGTTTTCAGGCTTACCAAGCTGACAGGGTGGGATTTACTGGCTTGTTCTTTGAACCGTGTGTGTGTGGTTATAAGGTACACTGTGATATTAAAAATGAGCAGGCCGGTATTGACAAACGTGTATGCCATATTCCACATCAATGCTTTACCAAATATGACAGTGGTGATTGTTATAGCAGTGACAATTTTTATGTCATCTTGAGTAGAACTTCAAAACCTTTGCAAGTGCATGACTAGCAAAATCAGCTTTAAGAAATACACATAAAATCACTCACTCACTCCCTCACTCACTCCCTCACTCACTCACTCACTCACTCACTCACTCACTCACTCACTCACTGACTCACTCACTCACTGACTCACTCACTCACTGACTCACTCACTCACTTCTAGACTGCTTAATCTTACTCGGTCACAGCCGGAACATCTTAACTCTTGGACATTCTGGACACTCTACTGTATATCCTGTACATCTGCACTCCTGGACACTCTGGACACTTTATTGTATATCCTGTACATCTGCACTCCTGGACAATCTACTGTATATCCTGTACATCTGCACTCCTGGACACTCTACTGTATATCCTGTACATCTGCACTCCTGGACAATCTGGACACTCTACTGAATATCCTGTACATCTGCACTCCTGGACATTCTGAAAACTCTACTGTATATCCTGTACATCTGCACTCCTGGACACTCTACTGTATATCCTGTACATCTGCACTCCTGGACAATCTGGACACTCTACTGTATATCCTGTACATCTGCACTCCTGGACACCCTGGACACTCTACTGTATATCCTGTACATCTGCACTCCTGGACACTCTGGACACTCTACTGTATATCCTGTACATCTGCACTCCTGGACACTCTGGACACTCTACTGTATATCCTGTACATCTGCACTCCTGGACACTCTACTGTATATCCTGTACATCTGCACTCCTGGACACTCTGGACACTCTACTGTATATCCTGTACATCTGCACTCCTGGACACTCTACTGTATATCCTGTACATCTGCACTCCTGGACACTCTACTGTATATCCTGTACATCTGCACTCCTGGACAATCTGGACACTCTACTGTATATCCTGTACATCTGCACTCCTGGACACTCTGGACACTCTACTGAATATCCTGTACATCTGCACTCCTGGACATTCTGGACACTTTACTGTATATCCTGTACATCTGCACTCCTGGACACCCTGGACACTCTACTGTATATCCTGTACATCTGCACTCCTGGACACTCTGGACACTCTACTGTATATCCTGTACATCTGCACTCCTGGACACTCTACTGTATATCCTGTACATTTGCACTCCTGGACACTCTGGACACTCTACTGAATATCCTGTACATCAGCACTCCTGGACACTCTGGACACTCTACTGTATATCCTGTACATCTGCACTCCTGGACACCCTGGACACTCTACTGTATATCCTGTACATCTGCACTCTTGGATACTCCACTTTACTTTACTTAAATACCAATACATGCACATTATGTTATTATGTTATTATGTTAATTCAGTCATTATCTGCTGATAACTGCGTCCACATTCATGCACATTTATTTCAAATCAAATCAAATCACTTTTATTGTCACATCACATTTTTACAGGTGTGAAGGTGAATGAAAAACTTAGGTGTGTAGTCCCTTACAGTACTTCAATACAAACATATAAATTAGACAATAAATATATACAATACTAAGCACTAAAATCTACACTAATTTACAGTTATGAATAAAAGTTATGAATAAAAACCATGATATATACAGATGTACACATTACCATATAGAACTATGGTAAGGCTGAGGTAGATAAGAGATGCAGGGTATATACAGGGCATAGAATATTGATGTATGTATGTGTATATATATATATATATATATATATATATATATATATATATATATATATAGATAGATATACAGTGTGGATGGAAGATAACTGTAGGTCAGTCTATATGTGCAAGTATAATATGCTAATGTAAAGTGCAGAGTGATGATTATCATGCAGTGCAATAGTAATATTTATTACTACACTGCCTGATAACAGGTCTACAATTATATCTGTATTTCTTGTATATACTTCTTGCCTCCTCCTTTTTATGTCTCCATAGTAAAACTGTACTATGTATAGTTTATAGTTAATAGTTAATAATACTGCTGAGCCAGTACCTACCCATTTAGGTTTTCATGCTGCACAACCCTGTTTATCTATCTATCTATCTGGAGGAAACCCACACAGACACAGGGTGAACATGCATACTCCACACAGAGAGGTCTGTGGACACCCTGGCCCTGAGGATCATACCAAGGCCCTTCTTGCATTGAGGCCACTTCACTACCAATGCAGAATCACCTCCGTAGTACTCCTTCATCATTGGTGATCTAGTCCACCACCCCGACCGGTCTGGTTTGCTGCAGCTGAAATCTGGCAACCCTAGTTTTACTAAAGCCAGGCAGATATTGTGAAACTCACGATGACTGTGACTTGTCGACACTATCCCTCAATCCAATCCCTGAGCTCTTTCCATTTAGCGACTAATTGAGTGTGAACAGCTCATTTCGACAGAGCCTTCTGGGCCACTGTACAGAGCTTTTATTTCACTCTTGGTCAAAGAACGAGAGCGCCTCTGCTTCCTTTTGGCAAACACTCAGTGTCAGAAGTGCACTCTCAGAGTTTTGGCACCGAAAGGCTTCTCAGCCTCAACAGAATGTGTGCATTGTTCAAGGGGCAAACAGCCCTTTGCCACCGAAGCAATAAGTGGAGGCTTATCGACCCGCTCCTCAGAGCAGAGGCTGACATCTGGCGACAGAAGAATGAGATCTATTGACGATACACAGAAGCTGTCTTTAACTGTGCACATATCTCACGGCTGCTCAGCAGCGGTCACAAAGGTAAATGTTAGTGTGCCTGATACATGTTTATTTGTTAGTGTGGCTGTTTAGTTTTGAATGCTCTGAATTTTTGCTTTCTATAAATCAACACCCGTACGCCTAAATCTCTTTATCTCTCCAGTAAGATTCCACCGTATATCCTTTGCTTATCGTTATCTGCACAGGAGCTCTGCAATTAGCAACTGAGACTTAAACTACTCAGTGGCCCTTGTACTTTCTCTTTTGGCAAAGCTTTCACCGCTTTTAACTAACACATCACAATTACCGAGTTACTGTACACCATCACACTACTTACAGTACACTAACACATTACACTTACTGAGTTACTGTACACCAACACACTACATACAGCACACTAACACATTACACTTACTGAGTTACTGTACACCAACACACTACTTACAGCACACTAACACATTACACTTACTGAGTTACTGTACACCAACACACTACATACAGCACACTAACACATTACACTTACTGAGTTACTGTACTGTACAGTACACAAACAACACTACTTACAGCACACTAACACATCACACTTACTGAGTTACTGTACACCATCACACTACTTACAGCACACTAACACATTACACTTACTGAGTTACTGTACACCAACACACTACATACAGCACACTAACACATTACACTTACTGAGTTACTGTACACCAACACACTACTTACAGCACACTAACACATCACACTTACTGAGTTACTGTACACCATCACACTACTTACAGCACACTAACACATTACACTTACTGAGTTACTGTACACCAACACACTACATACAGCACACTAACGCATTACACTTACTGAGTTACTGTACACCAACACACTTACAGTTACACTACTTACAGCTCACTAACGCATTACACTTACTGAGTTACTGTACACCAACACACTACTTACAGTACACTAACACATTACACTTACTGAGTTACTGTACACCAACACACTACTTACAGCACACTAACACATTACACTTACTGAGTTACTGTACACCAACACACTACATACAGCACACTAACGCATTACACTTACTGAGTTACTGTACACCAACACACTACTTACAGCACACTAACGCATTACACTTACTGAGTTACTGTACACCAACACACTACTTACAGTACACTAACGCATTACACTTACTGAGTTACTGTACACCAACACGGACTTACCAACACACTACTTACAGTTACACCGCAACACGCATTACAGTACACTTACTGAGTTACTGTACACACACACACTACTTACAGTACACTAACGCATTACACCTACTGAGTTACCGTACACCAACACGCTACTTACAGCACACTAACACATTACACTTACTGAGTTACCATCCACCAACACACTACTTACAGTACACTAACACACTACACTTACTGAGTTACTGTCCACCAACACACTACTTACAGTACACTAACACACTACACTTACTTAGTTACTGTCCACCAACACACTACTCACAGCACACTAACACACTACACTTACTGAGTTACTGTACACCAACACACTACTTACAGTACACTAACACATTACACTTACTGAGTTACTGTACACCAACACACTACTTACAGCACACCAACACCTTACACTTACTGGGTTACTGTACACCAACAGTTGACTTTTAGTCAACTTAAAAATGCTCTTTGGGACATTAGCATGATGATTCCAGCTGTACATCTTCATCAAGTGATACTAAATAACCAACCCCACTATCATACTCATCCATTATGTATGACTGTACCATCCCAGTATTAATAATGCTGTATTATTGTCATTGTCATTGTGTTGACAGTGAACTGATGGCCACCCTTTGAATGCCTGGACAGGCTCCAGTATCTCCTTGACCCAGAAGGACGAGTGAGAATTCTAGCACAGCACTTTCGGTCCATTGCTTAAGGAAACTTGATCTACTGTATAACTTCATGAGGGTAGATGATGAGGACAGCGTGTGACCTGACATTAATTAGGCTTGTGTTGCACTCGTCTCCAGTGGGAGATTACTGAAAGTGCTGAATCCCCAGGAAGAGTTTCTCCTCCATGCCCCTCAGCATCCATTAACTGACACTGATGAATCTGATAGATCTGTTTCAAATGTGCTGCTGGGAGTCAATTGGTTTTCTTATCTAAACAAAACACATGCGCACTGTCCAGTATGATCAATAGAATGTTTTCTGGTCTTGGATTAAGTGGGCCATGAACCATGCAGTTTTCGAAATAACTGCAGTTTAAAACTGTCAAACCGTTAAAAACAAATCCATTGCTTCGGATAGGCCTGTTTGTTGGAAGTGCTGCACGTATACAATGTTTATCACCGCCAGTGCTCATGTTAAGTGGGCATTGTAGTAGCCGCGGTCAGATCGAAGTGGATTTGTGCAGCGCTAATTAACTTCGCAGATGAGCTTCGCTGATGCACGTTCCGCTCCGCGTGAAGTGGAGTGTTTAAAACTCAGTTCACGCTCATCCAATGAGGCGAGACGGGAATGTTTTAGAATGGCAATCAACACACATCAAGCTTCCATTGCGTTGGGAAATTCTCATTTGTGGACTCAGCAGCCCACCCAGTAAGGAGTGGTCTTTGTTAGCTGTGTGTGGTTAAACAATGTCTCTCTTTTATAGAGTGCAAATACCCGCAGTTAACACCCCAAAGAACAAGTGACTGAACAAGCTGATGGAAAACCATGGCAAATTCTTCAAGAGTCCACAAGTGGCCAAGACCGAGACCTAGACCAGATTGAGAATGATTTCATAATAAATAAATAAATAAATAAATAAATGTGTTGTGGCTTAATTCTAATCATTCTACTTAATAATTAAATAATTCAAATTAATAATTAAAAGCATGATAATTATAACTAATGTTAACAAGTTGCTGAATGTACCATGTGGTATGGACTGGAGAAGTTGCTAAATGTACCATGTGTCATGGACTGGAGAAGTGTTTGGAGGTACCATGTGGTTTGGACTGGACAAATGTTTGGATGTACCATGTGGCATAGACTGGACAAGTGTCTGGAAGTACCATGTGGTTTGGACTGGACAAGTGTTTGGAAGTTCCATGTGGTATAGACAGGACACGCTGCTAAATGTACCATGTGGTATGGACTGAACAAGTGTTTGGATGTACCATGTGGTATGGACTGAACAAGTGTTTGGATGTACCATGTGGTATGGACTGGACAAGTGTCTGGAAGTACCATGTGGTTTGGACTGGACAAGTTGCTGAATGTACCATGTGTTATGGACCGGAGAAGTGTTTGGATGTACCATGTGGTATAGACTAGACAAGTGTTTGGGTGTACCATGTGGTATGGACTGGAGAAGTTGCTAAATGTACCATGTGTCATGGACTGGAGAAGTGTTTGGATGTAAGTGTTTGGACTGGACAGTTGCTGATGTACCATGTGGTATAGACTAGACAAGTGTTTGGGTGTACCATGTGGTATGGACTGGAGAAGTTGCTAAATGTACCATGTGTCATGGACTGGAGAAGTGTTTGGATGTACCATGTGGTATGGACAGGACAAGTTGCTGAATGGACTGGACAAGTGTTTGGATGTACCATGTGGTATAAGCTGGACAAGTGTTTGGATGTACCATGTGGCATGAACTGGACACGTTGCTGAATGTGCGGTGTGGTATGGACAGGACACGTTGCTGAATGTGCGGTGTGGCATGGACAGGACACGTTGCTGAATGTGCGGTGCGGTATGGACAGGACAAGTTTGTACGTGTGGTAACTGAGTTTGGAGAGTTAACTCTGGAGAGGATAAGCCTTTGTTTAAATGAGCATTATCACTCTAGCTTACAAGGACAGTCACATCCATTATTAATATGCAGGGAAACAGTTCGTCATGATGACAACTAACCCTATAGCCTCTGCTGCGTGGTAACCTTGTACCTTGTTTTTGCATAACTAGAAAAATCCAGTTACCTTTTACCCTGTGTTCAGATTCAGTGATGGATAGAGCAATAAAAATGGCCCCATCAGAGACTACATCCTACAAATGCACCAGATAGAGATCAGATGGGGCAAGCAGAGTGATAATCTAATCATAGAAAAGGAGGTAGTCTTACGGTAGTGGCATACTGAATGTCCTTCCAGATGGAAGTCTCCCGGGAAAGATCGGACACCTCCAGCAGATTGTCCAGCTCAACCTCACCGATCATGTCATGCCGGGAGAAGCGGTCAAAGTCAAATACGCTGAGATGGAGCTTCCTGACAGGCAGCTCTTCGTAGGGCACAGGGAACTGGAAGGACTCGTTGAAGGTGGGGTTGAGCGTCTTGCGATGGACCCGCGTCTGGAACTTCTTGCGGTCAGGCAGCAGGTAGATCTTGACATAAGGATCAGAGCTTCCGCACAGGTCCTTGGCCGGCAGGTCAAAGGCCTTGAGGATGTTTACCAGCAGCATCTCATTCTCATAGTCGTACCGGAGCGAGAAGTTGATCTTGCCACACGTCTTGCCACCTCCATTCTTGGCGGACTCCTCGCTCTCCAGGGTGGCCTGCTTGTACAGCTCGGGCTTGATGCGGCCGATGCTGGTAGGCTGCTCGTCCACGTCAACATAGTCATTCCCCAAATCCAGGCTGCCAACTTGCATCTGACGGGGCAGGTGACGTTTGAAGGAACTGTGCCTGGGATAAGGATGAGAGAGAGTGACAAAATGAGAAAGAGAGTAACATGGACAGGTGACCTGGTAACCTGCTGTGGGATCATCTGTATGGTATTGTGTTTTTCAGTGGTGTTTAGAAAAAGGCCCCTTCAGAGTTCTGTCAAGTATTGGCCAAAATTCAGAGACCACCATTCAATCTAAATGGCCATTCAGCACAGTTATTAATATTTCAGGAGATTTGTGAGGAGATTATATCTAGATGATCCAGAAAGCAGAATATCAAGAAAATCAATAGAAAGCAGTTATAGGAGACCTGTTAGACCACCAAAACGTCCCCATCAAGAGTCTGAGAGGGGTCACATCATAGGGCTCTAGGAAGCAGGATGGTCTTACCGACTTATTGCCATAGCGGTCATGCAGATGCAACCATATGGCGGCTGCACAACACAGGACTACATGCACGTAGACCATTATGACGACCGCCCTTAACACCACGTCAACATCACCAAAGACTGCAATGGTGTTGAGCCAGACTGTGATGAGTGACTTATAATTGGGAGAAGGTCATCTTCAGTGACAAGTCCCACTTTTGTCTTGGTAGAGACAAATCCGTTTGTGGAGGCACCGTAGTCAGTGCCAAGATGAATGGTTTGCTGTTACGTGTCACATGTCCAGAAGGCCTGGTGTCACTCCACCTTCACCCCTACCGCACCATCTGCAGTAACTGTGTGAGAATATTCAAGCTGCATGGGATGGGTTATCACAGGGCACCATTAGGAACCTCTATAACTCCATGCCGAGACGTCTGGGATGTTGCGTTAGCAAACATGGCGGCCCAACTCTACTGAGAGACTACTTCTGTATGTGTAGCTCAATAAATATTCCCCATATCAGTCTATATATGTCATCATTTACTGTTCCTGGTAACCTTTATCTTCCCTCCCAACAGCACTGCAACCCCACACTTCCTACTGGGTGCAACTCTTCTTTTGATGATGACTGTATACTCCATACGCCATACTGATCAACCTAGGAATTGTTCATACAGTAGGGAGTAGTTGGGAGGAAACTGCCAATAACCAATCCTTCATTAAAAAGGCTGGTATGAAAATATAGAGACTGTGGAAAGAAAGTGACATCTAATTAAATATTAAATATTATTTCTGAACTAAGCACCCCATAATAACGCCCGACATGCATTCATTTGTCCAAAATTGAACAGTTACTATTATCAGCACTGTTGGCACTGCTGGTGGTGTGATTCATTTTGCGTCAATTGCTTTGCATTGGCATTTGTAACGAGCAGCAGCTGAAGGCTTTCACAGCCAAACTAATGCTAAGGTCTTTTAGGGCCGCAGCAGCAGCATGACACTAAATCAGATGTTACGATTTGACGTGCAAATTGAACACGACATACATATTTCAGACTGGAAAAGATCCAGCCCAGTTGTGGTAAAGATTAAGCACCCCCTTATTCACTGAGCATGCACCAACAGCACTTGTTAGACATCATAGGAGTCTGCAGCTAGATTAAGACGCCATAGCAAAACAGTGATTGTGAATTTGTTGCTAATACAAGCTATTCCCTCATCTTTAGCTCACGTCCATATATTGCACGTGCCACAAAAAACGGATTTCGTTCCTGGCTGGTCTTCCTCTGCGGGCCATCAGGCCCTTGCAACTTGTCCAGAACGCTGCAGCCCGTCTCATCTTCAACCTTCCGAAGTTCACCCACGTCACTCCACTGCTGCGCTCCCTTCATTGGCTTCCTGTTGTTGCCCGCATCAGATTTAAAACTCTGATGCTGGCCTACAAAGCCAAGAATGGACCAGCGCCTCCCTACCTTATGGCAATGGTGAAGAGTCGAGCTGTACCTCAAGCCCTTCGTGCTTCAAGTACAGCTCGACTCGAACCACCATCCCTGAGGACACATGGAAGACAAGCGTCCAGACTCTTCTCTGTCCTGGCTCCCAGATGGTGGAATGAACTCCCACTGGGCGTCAGAACAGCGGAGTCTCTCGCGGTCTTCAAACGCAGACTGAAGACCCATCTCTTCATAATGCAAAGTGAGTGAGCTCTAGCCAACGTGTAAATTGTGTGTATCGTGTGGCAATTTAATAACCTTTTTGTATTGCACTTATAATGACCTTTGTCAATGTGTATTGTGTTGCACTTATAATGACCTTTCTCTAGGTACCAGTACTGACCCCCTGTTCGGGCAGTGTCTGAGTTCGTGGTGAGTTCTAGGCTCTAAACTTCCTGTACTAGCTGGAATATTATCCAGTGGAACACTAAGCACGGTTGTAAGACGCTCTGGATAAGAGCGTCTGCTAAATACCTTAAATGTAAATGTAAATGTTAATAACTGTTCAAGCAACAGCCTAAATAGAACAAGCCAGTGAGCTAAAGACATATTGGCTAACCACATTGTCTAGCTAATTCATAAATATATATTAACGAGCATTAAATTAAACTCAAATAGCGGCTATTTAACACACAGACCCTTCGACCGTGAACCGCCAGGTGACCCAAAGTACTATTATAGAAAATTATAGCCTGTAATAAAGCATACTCGCATAGATGTTTTAACTCATCCCCTTAAGGTTTATGCTATCATCAACATCAAACTGTTCCAAATTGATATCTTTTATGAGCACGTTATTAAATCCATTCTGGATAATATATGCGCCGGCAAGTCTGCTCCCAAAAGCCCTTTGAACGCATCAGGATTTCTGAAGCACGACTGCTTTCAAGGCCTGTTTAATGGCTGTGGTGCTGCTGTGACTGCTCTAAGCTGTGCGGAGTAAACACTCACCTGATGCAGGCTTAGCGATCCGACTTCAGGTACCCGGTTTATGCGTAACCATAAAGAGGACCACTCCAGCCATAATGAAAAATGTGACCATCGTAAACAGGCTTACTAGGCCCCAACAGCAGCGCGACTACAGGAGTCTCCATTGATGCTGATGATGTGTCTTGAGGGTGGGAGGACTATAAATAACATGGGTGCTACTTGATTTTATGTGACGTCCAATATCTAATATTAATTTTAGTTCTGAGCTAAAATGTTTCATCGATGACAGGAGAGTCGGAACACCCTGTAGTGCCTTCTCCAGCTAGGGTGGCCACACGTCTGGACACGTTTAGCCCAGACGGCCTGGTTTTTCAACTTCCAGTCCTCTGTCCGGTAAACTCCTATTAGAAATGTCCACTTGTGAACAGTATTATGTGTGCCAATGACTCACGCCTGTGTCAAAAGACATGCCTTGCATTTCATTGGTTTAATAAGGTCATGTGACATTGTGGCTCGCCTACCAGCTAACCGCAGGTCAGCCTTCTAACTGCTATTCGATTAGTAAGCTCCTGTCTGACTCACGAATGTCATCCATTCCACCCAATTCGGTGAGTAAAGCTGTCATTTATGTGTTAACGGTTAGGTTATGATTTTAATTCTGTTCTAGTATCATACCGACCCCCCACCCCCCTTTATGATGTCCTCTTTTTGGCAGCACATGTCATAGACTTTCAGTAGAACTGTGTGGTGGCTCATTCATGTGTGAGAATGATTCAGTGGCTCAATGGTGTCCAGGTATACGGCCGAGCCAACAGGGAACAATAAAATCCACTGACAGGATTAACTGGTCATCAGTTGACTTTACCCGACACGTTGCCAAGCCTGACCGACTGAAGCAACCCCAGATCATTACACTGCCCCCAGAGGCTTGTACAGTGGGAACTACAAATGGTGGACAGCGTTCCCTTCCTGTATGAAGCATTGGTGAAATGCATGCTGGGTATTGTAGTGAAAATGCAGAGGGGTACATGACTGAGCTACAGAGCCTGGCAATATTATCACATAAACCAAATAACCTCAGCTTTTTGGCCATAAAGTCCCATTTCCTTTCAGTCATTGCTGGTGATAACAAAGCATGGTGCTATTTGGCATGCCGTACTTCTCGCTCATCCCTCATTGGAATGAGCAGTGAAATTCTGTCAAAACTGCAGAAACTTTCACTTGGTGCCACAGACAACGCAGGCTGCACATACAAAATATGTACTTATTAATATGCGAATTCATGAATACCAATGTGTCTAGACTGACCTGCTGTTTGATGTGATTCGGCACTGCATATGTATAAAGCATTTATGTGTTAGTTACCTCAGATGAAAGGCCTGGGTGGTGTTCCTCATGTCCTGTCTCTCTAGTCAGACAATAAACATGTATAACCAGCGCTTGTATGTGTGTGTTACCTAGTGGACGAGGCCGGCTCCGTGGTCTGTCTCTGCATGCGCTGCGTGCGCCGCAGGAAGTGCTCCCTCATGGACAGCTGCACTTCAGCCGGAATGTCAGGCGACGTGTGGCTGATCTTCACAGCTGCCTCCAGGAAGCCCACGGGCGACAGGGACTCCTTCACCTTCTCCGCGGCCATGCCGATCAGGGGCTGCTGCGGGCTGGGCAGGAGGGAGGGCGGCTGCGGGCAAAGGCATGTAGTAACTAGGAGGTTTAGGATATGCATTGGGAATCGTATTGAGGACTGAGTAATGACTCGGGTTTTAATCCATATTTGGGAACGTCAGTATTCAGAATACAGTTACTTGTCACATTTTTACGAACATGGAAAACGTGTTATGTTACGAATCTATTCAGTTCATCTCACGGAACCTTTCGGAGACAACTGTGCATAAACTTGCTAGTAAGTATCTTATGCTAAACGTTGCTAGTCCAAATTCCCACATGCGCCTCAAGTTGCCTTTACGTTGTATTCGACATACAGGGCTGACATGAACATCTTCACAATGTTATAACTCATAGTGGAAAACTATAAGCCTCAGTTATCTCGGTAGGTATTAATTATAATGGAGCTGTAGGTTTAGCTCATTAGCTCTCATGACATGAAAGCCTAACAGGAACCTCTGGCTGTTTTATAGAGGCACTCCTCTGTATGATAATAACTAGTTTCTGTTTTAAAAAGTTAATCACAGCAGTTTTTTCCATCTGTGTTACTCGCTTTTTCTCTTGCTTCACAATCAGATAGCTATAGAAGTCTGTTGGGGCCACCAAAAAAATAAATAACATAGCCACTTAGTAAGTCATAATAACTGTTCTGTTCCCTATGGACTTTACAAGGTTGTTGGCGCCACCTTCTGGCAGCCTAGTGTATATGTATAGAAAAAGCAGGCAGTAGAGTCCATTTTGATTGCCATGCTTCAGTCAAGCTGCGATGTCTCCACAATCTCGTTCCATCTTTATTACAAGGCTTGTTAAGTGCATTGTCTGTAAGTAGATTTGTTAATTATAAATATATTGATGTGAAGATACATGTATAGTTGGATTTAGTTTACACGAACGTGTAATATTGGCAATGCTAATCTATGTTATGTTTATGTTAGCATTCTCATTCATTTAAAATGTGTCAATTGCTTATTGACAGCTGTAAACTGAGGGTTATTTTGTGTTTTTTGCAGTTTAACATGTAAACGCCAAAACAGAATCCGGATTCTCCTGGAATTATTTGAATAGCTGTTTAAGCTGGCTGGATAGCTAGTTTTTCCTTAATTATGACATGCAATCTCATTAATATGACATAGCACCTCAAAATCATGACTTACTACATCATAATAAAGAGATATGTAAATATGTAAGCCTCAGTGGTTAGTGTGGCTCAGCGGTTAACACCACTACCCACCAGAGGGCGACCACCACATGTGGGAGATGGGGGTTCGTATGCCAGTCTAGGTAGCAAATGCTGAGCTACACCAATAAGAGTCCTTGGGCAAGACTCCTAACACTGCACTGGCCTACCTGTAATACGAATAACCTTGTAGGTCACTCTGGATGAGAGCGTCAGCTAAATGTTAAATATTTAGATATCTAAGATGAATCTTGACAGAGCCTGGAAGTACAAAGAACCGTTGGAAACACAGTGCTATCAGCAAGTATGAGAAGTTGTTTTCACACTCAAGCTGTTTTTGCTGGGCTGCTTCTACGTCTACTTCCTCTCGAGTCATCATCAGTGTCAGTGGCAGCTTACGGGGCTTGAGACCAGGATGTTTTTAGCAAAGTCTCAAATCTTTTTCACCTTTGGCTCATCTCCATGTTATGACTCATGTCATTTACACTTACTAAAGAAAGCTTCACAGCTGCAACACTTAGGCTACTTCACCCACCTCTGGCTGCAGGGACTGGGGGCACTCGTCCGGGGAAAGAGCGGAGCTGGAGGAAATGGCCTTGTTGCGCCAAGGCACCCAGCACAGCTTCCAGGAGGCTAGCGCAACCAGCAGCAGCAGGGCCAGGCCGCACGCCACCAGCACGCCAATGGGGAGGCCAACAGTGACGTCTGAGGCTAGGCAGGGAGGAACAAGCGGAAGGGAGGGTCACGCAATATGGACAAACAGATGGCAGAAACAGTGAGACAGAAGAGAGACAGGCAGGCACATTAGGTCTGGATAGGTCTAATGAATCATTCAGTCATTTATCTTATTTTGCCATAGAGCTAGTTATTGTGAGCTTGGACTCGGGTATATAACATCAAGCACATGGACATGCAATCTCTATAGACATTCAATGGCAGTAGAATGAAACCGTCTAGGAGCGATAACAGCTCAGCTACAAAGGGGTAGAGAACTTGTGCTTTCCACGGATGGAAATGATTTACCTACTATTGTCATCAAGTTCACAAGATGAGTCACCTTTAACTGAAACCTGAAAGACCTAATATCATGTAACACCTCCACAAGCAGCTGTGATTTGATTTGGCATGGATGGACAAGTTTCTGGATGAAGGCTATTACCTTTGCCTTTCTTTCCTCTTTTCGTTTTGATGCTTTAGCTTCGCTGTTTCTACATTACTGTTCACCCCTCGGAAAGGTACGACAGTGAGCAGTGGTTTGGGCCGGGTATATATTGCGTGCCACACAGATGCGCATGTGTAGCAGGGTTAATGCTGTGAAAAATGTTTCACTAGATTTTAGCTAACTTACTTTAAATATATATATATATGTCAGTGGCAAAGACCGGCCCCTTACAGTACGGTATATATATATATATATATATATATATATATATATATATATATAAAGACCGGCCCCTTACAGTATATATATATATATGTCAGTGGCAAAGACCGGCCCCTTACAGTACGGTATATATATATGTATATATATATATATATATATATATATATATATATATATATATATATATATATATATATATATAAAGACCGGCCCCTTACAGTATATATATATATATATATATATATATATATATATGTCAGTGGCAAAGACCGGCCCCTTACAGTACGCTTATATATATATATATCATTGTTAAGTTATAAACAACATTTATTTTGAAGGAGTGACTGTGTGGGTGGGGCATTCAGAGGGTAAAATAACAGGAAGCATCAGTCTCGTTCTTTTTTTCTTTACGCGCTGATGTGTGAGGTAGCCTCTTTTCAATCGCTCTTTTCTCTGTATATTATTTAGGTTAATTTCGACATACATTAGCGAAATACATGTACACTTGACTCTGGTTGACTCCACTGAAAGCTAAGCAGTGTTTGATCTTGTGGTTAATCCATATTTTTGATGCTCTGTGGTGATATTGAGCTTAATACAGCGTGGCCTGCAACTAGCAACAGAAAGCTATGCTAGCTAGACCGTACATAGGTTGATGGTCGCTTATTGTATATTGTCCAAACTGTGTAGCCTGTAATTTCATGTGTACTGTAACTGCACCAGGTAGATCTGCGGGGCGATTGCCGCTGGTCTAACGCTGTCTGTCTGTGTGCAAAAACTCTTGTGCAGAATAAAATGATTCCGTCGAGGTCCTGTCTAATTTCAACACAACGCAGAATGGGGCTATGAGAGAGCCCGGGTTACACATGGTCAGGGCTGATTACCGCTGGGGATTTTGGGGCTTGGAGTCTTTGGACCCAGATCCACCAGCTCCTCTGCTGCGTGTCTCCGGCCTTCCGCTGTTGGTCAGTGGCAAAGACCGGCCCTTACAGTACGCTGCCCTACACTATGGTCTTTGGCACACCCAAATGCAATCACTCCTTTAGCCAGTCATTCATATCTGCTTTGGAGCCATTAACCACACATGGAACGAGACATTCCCTGCACTGTAGCACCTCTTCTCAATCTATGGATCCCTACACAACCCGTCTGCATTTATAGCCCCATCACCCTTTTGCAATGCCATCTGCTGGAGTCCTGAAGTTACGACCACCTAAGTAGCTGAATCTGCAGGTGTATGGAAGTGTATGGTCATACGGGTCTACCAGCAGTGGCTAAAATCTCAGTCTACGGGAAACTCTCCTCAGAATGGTGCCAGGGAAGGCATTGACCAAATCTGCTCCACCTGTACAAGTCTTTGATGTAAGAGTGTCTGATCAATGATATGGCCGTTATCTAGAAACTTGTCCAGTCCATGCCAAATCCAATCACAGCTGATATTCATACTCAGGGAGGTATTACATGCCATGGGGTACGTTTCAGTCAGAGGTGATTCATTTTTGATTGGTGATCTTATTTTCCTATGGAGATTACATGGCCCAATGATATCGGGATTGGCTTCAGGACCACCTGTGACCAAGAAGGATAAGCGGCTCAGAAGTGAGCAAAGGGAAGTGTCCACATATAGCATATTTATGGCACATGTTTGTGGACCACTGCAGTTTGGGAAATGTCCGTAGGACATTAGGATTCCTAGGATTCCTACACATATACTTACACCCAAAGTCACATGCACACATATCCACCGCAGATACACAGCAATGTAATTAAAGTTATCGCTGATACAGTGTAACTATAGGCTCGCAATCCAGTTTCAAAGGAACAACAGCAGTAGAAGATGCTGCAACGTCATGAGTATTCCATCTGTGAATGGCACCCGCATATGTGGGTAGAGACGGCAGCTCAAACTCATTTTTCCCCCCGCTTATATGGAGCGTGCTGGGAAAAGGAACAAACAGAATAGCGTAAGCTGGAGATTCCAGGAGTGCTGACAAGCATAGTGCAAACATTCATTTAAAATGAAAACGTGGAGGAGAGGTGGGCAGGGAGCTGACGCCCGCGTGCCGCTGGGAGCTCTAACAGCGGCGTTTTTATGAGAATACTCTCAAGGCGGGGTAATTATTTCTTCCTGCCTGAGACGTGTTAGCCTGGTGAGAAGGATCAGCTTTGTTCCTTTTGGTTTCAGCCAGGGTCCTCCATTCTCCCACTGGGTTTGATTAGTTTGATGTATCTGCAGTAACGCACGCTGAGGAGTCCCTGAACTCCTCGGAAAGGTAAGTGTGTGATCAAGTTTAGACAGAACACATATCTCCAGACGGCTGTGGCCGACTGGGGCCTAATCCAATTTGTCTCTTTAACAGTTGATTCATTCTTGTCTCTGCAGCGCTTTCACAAAGGTTACGGCTGAATGGCAGAACAAAAAGTAGATTCTGACGAGTAAAATGATTTTAAATGGATCAAATAAAAAAGATAAGGAACTCTTTGGAGGGTGTGATTCACACAGGGCCAGAACACCTTTGTATTTTTCTATCCATGGCTTAACCTCTGCACATGATTCTATATCGTCGCTGTCCAATGAAAAACATGTATCTCCAATTTTGTCCATTTTGACTTTTATGCATCATTTGAACATGTCTGCTGCTGTTTACACTGTGTGAGAATTACACCATGAATGGACCAACAGAAATGGCCCAATAGTGTTTGGAATGACGTCTGGTTCCATTGACTTGCATTAAAATTTAATTAGTTTTTGGCCTCTCCTGTAAAGTTGCTGAAATTCGATGGAACTGGGTTCCCTGATTCATCTTAATGAGCACACACACACACACACACACACACACACACATATATATATATATATATATATATATATATACATACACACACACTCATCATCGAAAGAATAGTTGCACCCAGAAGGAAGTGTGGGATTCCAGTGCTATTGGGAAGGAAGATAAAGGTCACCAGGAACAATAAACGATAATAAATTTAGACTGATAGGAACAATATTTATTGAGCTACACATACAGACGTAGTGTCTCTCAGTATGCCGCTGGGCAACAACGCCACATGCCACACGCCTTAGCATGGAGTTAGCATGGATCCTAATGGTGTCCTGTGACGATCCATTCCATGCAGTTTGAATATTCTCACACAGTTCCTTTACACTGTGCTGTAGGGGCGGAGGTGACACCAGGCCTTCTGGACGTGTGACAACATACTGTTCATCTTGGTGCTGACCACGGTGTCTCCAGACACAGATTCATTGGTCGTCTCCACCAAGACAAAAGCGGGACTCATCACTGTGGATGACCCGCTGCCATTCTGAGTCACTCCATGACAGTCTGACACAGCACCATTGTAGTCTTCAGCAATGCTGATGTGGTGTTAATGGCAGTTGTCTTAATGCTCTGGGTCTCATGGAGGACATCACTCCTTGTGGAATGTCTGCAGTCGTAGCTGTTGCATCAGTCAGGTACAGCGATAAGGCACGTCCTTGCTTACATCACATGCACAGCCAAGCGTGACATCACTTACATGTCTCATGATGTCAAACCTATCCACCAAGCTTTATTACTGTCAGTTGATTCTGTCTGGGCGCAACTCTTCTGTGTTTCTGCGGCTGCTATCTATCTATCTATCTATCTATCTATCTATCTATCTATCTATCTATCTAGCTATTATCTATCTATCTATCTATCTATCTATCTATCTATCTATCTATCTATTATCTATCTATCTATCTATCTAGCTATTATCTATCTATCTATCTATCTAGCTAGCTAGCTATTATCTATCTATCTATCTATCTATCTATCTATCTATCTATCTATCTATCTATTATCTATCTATCTATCTATCTAGCTAGCTATTATCTATCTATCTATCTATCTAGCTAGCTAGCTATTATCTATCTATCTATCTATCTATCTATCTATCTATCTATCTATCTATCTATCTATCTATCTAGCTATTATCTATCTATCTATCTATCTATCTATCTATATATATATATATATATATATATATATAAACTCTTACATAAAAACCACAGCAGAAACCTCAGACTGCCGCACTCTAAGTGAGTGGTTTCCAAAGCCGTGCCCACATGCTTTATATATGAGAAAATTAGAGTTTTCCATCATTATAGGGGATCCACTATGGAATTCAGCTATGCTTGCCTCTGGAACCCTATTATGTATTATATTTTCATAATTTTCAAAACTAAACTCCTCTGATCCACTGTGATACTTAAGCTGTGTGGGGAATGCTGTAAATAATTAGACTTGTCTGGGAAACCATTAGGGATTTTACCCTACCATAGCATATTGGCTATTAAAGGCCCTATAATAATCCAGTGTTTCATCAGTAAAAGTGAATATACAATTATGCCTACATATTATTTTAGTATTACGCGTTTTCTGGTTCTGTTACTCGGCCATAGGCAGGAATCAGAAGCGTGTTAGTTATGCCACTAAGCATTAATGTAAGTTTACTTTCTTGCACTGAATGTAGTGAAAATGAGCAGCATAATAACTCTGTACTGTGTATGCTAATTGTAATTATTAGTACTATTTAAATATACATACATAAAACTACAGATAGATAAATGGATAAAAGGTTTATGATTATTTCACAATGGCTTCAGGTCTATTTGCAATGTAAGTACTACAGTTTGTAAATTAAGCTTCCTTCCTTCATCTTTCTATACACATCTCACTGACTGATATACTGAGGTTGCCTATTCTAAATCTTACACCTGTTGTCAAAGATATCACACCTAAATCTAACATCCACTGGTCTGTTCAAATACAGAGATTGTGTGTTACATTATTAGCCCCCTTTGCACAATTATTACTGTCCATGAACTGACCCCACTGAACTAAGAGTCTCACCAGCAGAAATCAGAGAATTTGAGGCTTTGGCGAGAGCAGTGTGCATGTTCACACCAACCAGAGTGAAGCTTAACCTCATACAGAATCAGTCAATTCCTACCACTGTGTAAAACGCACAGGCAGCTTCCTTTACTGTTGGATGCACTGTGATGTTTTCCATGTGAGTGCGTGAGATCAATAAGCGTGCAGTTTGGATCGGTGAGCTATTATCATTGATTTGTTAAATCAGAGCAATGATACGTGACACAAACCTGGTAATTTCAGCTCTGTTAGATCAGACTGTTTATGTATCAAATACACAGAGACCGCGCAATATGGGTAGGGGGTTTGTATGGTGTAAGTAATGTGGGTATGTGACAGTATGGTGTAAAATGAAGGTATGAGGTGGGTATGATGTTAGTAATGTGGGTATGAGGTGGGTATGATGTTAGTAATGTGGGTATAGGGTTGGTATGGTGTTGGTTAATGTGTGTATGGGGTTGGTATGGTGTATGTAATGTGAGTATGGTGTGGGTAAGGTGTTTAATGTGGGTATGAGGTGGGTATGATGTTAGTAATGTGGGTATGAGGTGGGTATGATGTTAGTAATGTGGGTATGGGGTTGGTATGGTGTATGTAATGTGAGTATGGTGTGGGTAAGGTGTTGGTTAATGTGGGTATGAGGTGGGTATGATGTTAGTAATGTGGGTATGGGGTTGGTATGGTGTTGGTTAATGTGGGTATGGGGTTGGTATGGTGTATGTAATGTGAGTATGGTGTGGGTAAGGTGTTGGTTAATGTGGGTATGAGGTGGGTATGATGTTAGTAATGTGGGTATGGGGTTGGTATGGTGTTTGTAATGTGGGTATGAGGTAGGTATGATGTTAGTAATGTGGGTATGGGGTTGGTATGGTGTTGGTTAATGTGGGTATGGGGTTGGTATGGTGTTTGTAATGTGAGTATGGTGTGGGTAAGGTGTTGGTTAATGTGGGTATGAGGTGGGTATGATGTTAGTAATGTGGGTATGGGGTTGATATGGTGTTGGTTAATGTGGGTATGGGGTTGGTATGGTGTTTGTAATGTGGGTATGGGGTTGGTATGGTGTATGTAATGTGAGTATGGTGTGGGTAAGGTGTTGGTTAATGTGGGTATGAGGTGGGTATGATGTTAGTAATGTGGGTATGGGGTTGATATGGTGTTGGTTAATGTGGGTATGGGGTTGGTATGGTGTTTGTAATGTGGGTATGGTGTGGGTATGATGTTAGTAATGTGGGTATGGGGTTGGTATGGTGTTTGTAATGTGGGTATGGTGTGGGTAAGGTGTTGGTTAATGTGGGTATGGGGTTGGTATGGTGTTGGTTAATGTGGGTATGGGGTTGGTATGGTGTATGTAATGTGGGTATGGTGTGGGTAAGGTGTTGTTTAATGTGGGTATGAGGTAGGTATGATGTTAGTAATGTGGGTATGGGGTTGATATGGTGTTGGTTAATGTGGGTATGGGGTTGGTATGGTGTTTGTAATGTGGGTATGGTGTGGGTATGATGTTAGTAATGTGGGTATGGGGTTGGTATGGTGTTTGTAATGTGGGTATGGTGTGGGTAAGGTGTTGGTTAATGTGGGTATGAGGTGGGTATGATGTTAGTAATGTGGGTATGGGGTTGGTATGGTGTTTGTAATGTGGGTATGGTGTGGGTAAGGTGTTGGTTAATGTGGGTATGAGGTGGGTATGATGTTAGTAATGTGGGTATGGGGTTGGTATGGTGTTTGTAATGTGGGTATGGTGTGGGTAAGGTGTTGGTTAATGTGGGTATGAGGTAGGTATGATGTTAGTATTTTTGGAAGCCCTGCTGCTTTGCCATGGCCCCCAGTGCGATTTGCCCCTCATCCCACCCAGTAGTAGTTATGCCACCGCTGGAGCTCATAGTACACTAAAAAGTGCTACAATGTCATTAGAGTTTTGTAACGTTCTGAAATTGAACGTCTTAAGGTTGTCATTTTGCTGAATTTCCCTTTTTCCAAGTCCATAAGCCTCCTTGTAAGAGCCTTTCATAAACGGAGTGTCCAGTTCATAGGCCTCTGGGCTTATCCTGGTTGGAGAAGGGATTTCCAAGACCAAGGATTTATTCTTCCAGCGGATTTGAACCATCACCCCGCTCCATGACTTCTCTTTGCTGTCCAAAATTGCTATACACAGCATGCCCCTGACAGCCCTGCCTTTGTCAGCTTTTGATTTGCCATCGCTGCCGGCTCAGCTGGGGGGCTTTAGGCGGGCTTATTAAGCAATGGTTTCGAGAGAGCACTTCTTTAAGACTGTGGTTATGGAGTGAAAAGAACACGCCATCCGAATGTGTTATTCACCCTTTATTTATAGATATGGGTAAGGATACCGAAATTAGTAGTACTCATTCTGTGCTTTGCTCGGCTGTGTTTTCAAAATGAAAACATGATCATAGCTATTGCCTCCACTTCATGAAAGTCATATCACTTCATCCAACCCTTACAAAAACAAGGATGAATAGAAAATAGGGTTTAAAAAGATGTTAGAAAATACTAGTGAACCTCTATAAACTTTCATGGGGTAGGAATGATGTTGGTATTGTGGGTATAGGGTGGATATGATGTTGGTAATGAGAGTATGGGGTTAGTATAATGCTGGTAATGTTGGGTGAGTATGGGGTGAGTATGGTATAAAATGTGGGTATGGTGTGGAATGTGGGAATTGGGTGGATATGATGTTGGTAATGTGGATGTGGGGTGGGTATGTTGGTAATATATGGTGGGTTTGATGTGAAATTTTGGTATGGGGTGGTTATTGTAAGAAATGTGGGTATGGGCTGGATATGATGTTGGTAATGTTGGTATGGGGTGAGTATGATGTTGGTAATGTGTGTATGGGGTCCGTGTGATGTTGGCATTGTGGGTAGGGGGTCAGTGTGATGTTGGCAATGTGGGTATGGGGTGAGTATGATGTTGTTAATGTGGGTATGGGGTGAGTATAATGTTGGTAATGTGTGTATGGGGTGAGTATGATGTCGGTAATGTGTTTATGGGGTGAGTATGATATTGGTAATGTGTGTATGGGGTGAGTATGATGTTGGTAATGTGTGTATGGGGTGAGTATGATGTTGGTAATGTGTGTATGGGGTGAGTATGATGTCGGTAATGTGTGTATGGGGTGAGTATGATTTTGGTAATGTGTGTATGGGGTGAGTATGATGTTGGTAATGTGTGTATGGGGTGAGTATGGTTTTGGTAATGTGTGTATGGGGTGAGTATGATGTCAGTAATGTGTGTATGGGGTGAGTATGATGTTGGTAATGTGTGTATGGGGTGAGTATGATGTCGGTAATGTGGGTATGGGGTGAGTATGATGTTGGTAGTGTGTGTATGGGGTGAGTATGATGTCAGTAATGTGTGTATGGGGTGAGTATGATGTCGGTAATGTGTGTATGGGGTGAGTATGATTTTGGTAATGTGTGTATGGGGTGAGTATGATGTTGGTAATGTGTGTATGGGGTGAGTATGGTGTTGGTAATGTGTGTATGGGGTGAGTATGATTTTGGTAATGTGTGTATGGGGTGAGTATGATGTCGGTAATGTGGGTATAGGGTGAGTATGATGTTGGTAATGTGGGTATGGGGTGAGTATGATATTGGTAATGTGTGTATGGGTTGAGTATGGTGTTGGTAATGTGTGTATGGGGTGAGTATGGTGTTGGTAATGTGTGTATGGGGTGAGTATGGTGTTGGTAATGTGTGTATGGGGTGAGTATGATGTCGGTAATGTGGGTATGGGGTGAGTATGATGTCGGTAATGTGGGTATGGGGTGAGTATGATGTCGGTAATGTGGGTATGGGGTGAGTATGATGTCGGTAATGTGTGTATGGGGTGAGTATGGTGTTGGTAATGTGTGTATGGGGTGAGTATGATGTCGGTAATGTGTGTATGGGGTGAGTATGGTGTTGGTAATGTGTGTATGGGGTGAGTATGGTGTTGGTAATGTGTGTATGGGGTGAGTATGATGTCGGTAATGTGGGTATGGGGTGAGTATGATGTTGGTAATGTGGGTATGTGGTGAGTATGATATTGGTAATGTGTGTATGGGGTGAGTATGATGTTGGTAATGTGTGTATGGGGAGAGTATGATGTTGGTAATGTGTGTATGGGGTGAGTATGATGTTGGTAATGTGTTTATGGGGTGAGTATGATGTTGGTAATGTGTGTATGGGGAGAGTATGATGTTGG
Source organism: Prochilodus magdalenae (assembly GCA_024036415.1). Taxonomy (NCBI): domain Eukaryota; kingdom Metazoa; phylum Chordata; class Actinopteri; order Characiformes; family Prochilodontidae; genus Prochilodus; species Prochilodus magdalenae. The sequence goes on along the minus strand of JAMWET010006885.1, from coordinate 173,787 downwards.
TAATGTGTGTATGGGGTGAGTATGATGTTGGTAATGTGTGTATGGGGTGAGTATGATGTTGGTAATGTGGGTATGGGGTGAGTATGATATTGGTAATGTGGGTATGGGGAGAGTATGATGTTGGTAATGTGTGTATGGGGTGAGTATGATGTTGGTAATGTGTGTATGGGCTGAGTATGATGTTGGTGATGTGTGTATGGGGTGAGTATGATGTTGGTGATGTGTGTATGGGGTGAGTATGATGTCGGTAATGTGTGTATGGGGTGAGTATGATGTCGGTAATGTGTGTATGGGGTGAGTATGATGTTGGTAATGTGTGTATGGGGTGAGTATGATATTGGTAATGTGGGTATGGGGTGAGTATGATGTTGGTAATGTGTGTAAGAGGTGAGTATGATGGTAATGTGTGTAAGAGGTGAGTATGATGTCTGTAATGTGTGTATGGGGTGAGTATGATGTTGGTAATGTGGGTATGGGGTGAGTATGATGTTGGTAATGTGTGTAAGAGGTGAGTATGATGTTGGTAATGTGTGTATGGGGTGAGTATGATATTGGTAATGTGTGTATGGGGTGAGTATGATGTCGGTAATGTGTGTATGGGGTGAGTATGATGTCGGTAATATGTGTATGGGGTGAGTATGATGTTGGTAATGTGTGTATGGGGTGAGTATGATGTTGGTAATGTGTGTATGGGGTGAGTATGATGTTGGTAATGTGTGTATGGGGTGAGTATGATGTTGGTAATGTGTGTATGGGGTGAGTATGATATTGGTAATGTGTGTATGGGGTGAGTATGATGTTGGTAATGTGTGTATGGGGTGAGTATGGTGTTGGTAATGTGTGTATGGGGTGAGTATGGTGTTGGTAATGTGTGTATGGGGTGAGTATGATGTCGGTAATGTGGGTATGGGGTGAGTATGATGTTGGTAATGTGTGTATGGGGTGAGTATGATGTTGGTAATGTGTGTATGGGGTGAGTATGATATTGGTAATGTGTGTATGGGGTGAGTATGATATTGGTAATGTGTGTATGGGGTGAGTATGATATTGGTAATGTGTGTATGGGGTGAGTATGATGTTGGTAATGTGTGTATGGGGTGAGTATGATGTTGGTAATGTGTGTATGGGGATAGTATGATGTTGGTAATGTGTGTATAAAACAGAAAACAGGATTTAAATAGATGCTAGAATCAAATACAAAAGAAATATACCTCTCCTGATTGTGAACCTCCATAAACATTCATCTTAACTACACAGCAGCCTATTGGCACTGTCAGGACTGCAGAGCTGCATGGGAATGGTGGTAGCAGTAAAGGTATGGATTTATTATGCGTACAGAAAAGCAATGTTGTTTTTTCTGCAGTAACAACAAGAATGGATATTAAAAGTACAGAATTTCTTTGGGAACAGAAACCCACAGGAATGGTAAAAACAGACCCATTTTTGGTGTTGATGTATGTTCAGTAATGCGGTTATGGGGTGTGCATAGTGTTGGTAATGTAGGTAGGGGTGGGAATGATGTTGGTAATGTGGGCACTGTATTAGGTAATGTGGGTATGGGGTGGATATAGTGTTGGTTATGGGAGAATGAGGTGAGTATGATATTGGTAATGTGGATATGAGGTGAGTATGGTGTGAAATATGGGTATAGGGTGAGTATGATGTTGGTAATGTGTGTATGGGGTGAGTATGATGTTGGTAATGTGGTATAGGGTGAGTATGATGTTGGTAATGTGGGTATAGGGTGAGTGTGATGTTGAAAATATAGGTATGGGGTCAGTGTAATGTTGGAAATGTGGGTATAGGGTGGGTATGGTGTTGATAATGTGGATATAGGGTGGGTATGGTCTTGGTAATGTGGGTATGTGGTTGGTATGGTGTTGATAATGTGGCTATGAAGTCAGTATGGTGTTGGTAATGTGGGTATGGGGTGGGCATGGTGTGGGTATGGTGTTGATAACGTGGGTATAGTGTGGGTATGGTGTTGGTAATCTGAGTATGTGGTTGGTATGGTGTGGTGTTGGGAATGTGGGTGTGACACTATGGTGTGATGTGGGTAATGTGGTATGGGGTTGGTATAAAACGTGGTATATACTGGTATTGTGAAATGCGGGACTTTGGGTTTGGGTATGGGGTGTGACACTATGCATGGGATGTGAAGGTGAATATGGATATAGGATGGGGAGTGCTTCTATACTGTTTGGTGTGGGACAAGACAGAATGACTTTGAGACCTAATTTAAGAACAACGTCTTTATTATTAATGCTTCGTATTAATACCTATTCCTACCAATCCTCTCCTACACAGATCTTCTAAAATGAGCGATTAGCAAACCAGATGGATAATTAGCGTGTAAACTGCAGACATACAGCCAAAACTGTATTCCATCAAGGCAAACAGTGTTGAAAATCAGGCATGAAAATGTGTTCCAAACGCATAAACATCACCCCGGGAACGAGGGATGCTGAAACAAAAACAAACAAGGGTGGACCTTCTAAAAAGTGATGTGCTCAGTACATACGAAATGTGTTATCTGTAACTGAACACAGAATAATGTTAACATAGTTTGTGTAGATAGTAAAACGAGTATATGGTGTCCTTGACTGAACGCACCAGTTAAGAACAGTAAGTGTAGTTTCATCAACAAGAACAGTGATGTCCTTAAAAACACCACGTCCACAATCCATGGGAAATCCAAAGGGACTGATCCTGGTGAAATTAGGACAACTTCTTAGAGGAACACCGTCTGACTGTCTTTCATGCTCTTACATCTGAAGGTTATGTCTGGTCAAAGGAAGCTTTGCTGCTTCTCTCTCTCGCTAGATTCTTGCAAGATTTATATGGAATGTGTACCCCATCATAAGAAGGTCTGAAGCTTCTCTGAGGCCACAGAACACATTCATACTATATTTGTGGTGACCTTTGTTTGGTCTACTCCATTTCTACTAAAGGATATTTCAATTTATTGATCTTTAAAAGAAAATTCTGCATTGGACTATATCATGAATGTTAAATCACAGCACTCTGCAGGAAAAGGAAACGTCACCTAGTTCCAGAGATGAGCCCCTCTTGGTATATGGGAAGTCTCAGTTACAGAACACACAATAGGAGTCTTCACTCTCTGGTAAAAATGTCTCAACAAAAGGAAATATATGTATGCTAGTATGTGTAGTCAATCACTATCGGAGCAGATAGCTATTGTGACATCTGTGGTTGATTGTTCCACCTGACAGCTCAAATAGAAGCACCCCTCTTTCTCCTCACCATGTTCAAATATGTATATATGTCATCCTGTTGGTCAATATCAAGGTGCATGCCACAGGCGGGTATGTTGGTCAGGTCACTCTAAGCCCCAGCTATGCCTTAGTCTCTCAGCTGTCAGCTCTACAGATCTGCACATAAACACAGCCAGCGGGCCTGACCTTCACAATAAGGCCATTTTCACACTTGTCCCGAATACTTGAGTCGGGCCGATTCTGGGCTTGTTTAGAGGAAGGGCTAAGAATCACTTGTTGGATTTTACACACAGGAATTGATCCAAGCCATGGATCATTGGACGATTCCGTACGCCACTTTTCAGGACAATTATTTTTTGCTTGGACACAAACACTCAAGCAAGGAACAACACGTTTGGGAAGCATGGCATTTCGATTAAATGCATTTCAGAAAGATTTTGAGGCACTCGGTTTCCTCTACTGTCCACAACAAGCCTTTACAGACCAAACTCGTAACGGGAAGTAATGCGATAAGACGAATCAGTCATGTAAGAAAATAACCCATTCCGGGAATGGACAGCTTCCACACCTGCAGCAGACCATGCCAGAGTTTACTAGAAGTGAACTCCAGACCACCGATTTCCGAATCACCAGAGATCGGTGCTCTGGATTGTTCCCAGGCTCTGATAGAGCTTTTACACTTGACCAAATGTCACAAACTAGAAGAGCAAGTGACCCTAGGTCCAGGTCCGGGTCCGGAAAAACAACAAATAGCCTAGAATTAACATGTCAACATCATTTCTTCAACATCGTCTGCAACGATATGTTCGAGAAGCTTGCTTTCAGACTTGGTTACGGATGGGCGGCACCCATTGAAACTCCACTCCCTCCTAATTCAAATCGCTTTCATGATTGCTGCCATTTACAAAACTGCTGAACTAGAACAGTGGATATGGACCCTGCTACTTTCCAGTGAGTAGGCCATTCCATCATGGCGAACCTAAATAAGTGAAGCAGACAGAACATGTCTCCATCCTCCTGCATGACTTGATGATAGCTTGTCTCGGAATTCGCCACTGAAGTGTAAGACATGTCTAAGGCGCCGAGCGGCGGCAGAGGAGAGTGAAAGCTGGTGTGGTCTTCCACCCGGGGAGACATGGCTAATGAAGCGCAACAGTGTGAGAGCACAGCGCCCCATGGGTCTGATCGGCCCGGCGGCGGGGAACCCGGCCCACCAACCCAGCTTTAGCACTCAGTTAATGAGCCCCCCCACCTGTGAATGCTTCACAACTGCAATCAATCAACAGGAATTTTCCTGAGCACTTATTCAGTGTTGAGAAGAAAAGGATTGAGACATGTTTGGGATAGCTTGGACTGTTGTAGCTAATGGAGCTGTGTGGTGGGTGAAAAGGCCACCTCCTTATAAACGATGGTGTGCTTTCTATGTGCTCTATGGCTATGCATTCTGAAAGCTAATGAAAGTCGATTTTCAATCATCTGTCATGACGTGGTTGATGTAGCTCATTGGATAACACCACTACTTGACAGGGAGCCATCACCACATGTGGGAGGCTAGGGTTCAAATCCCAGTCTGGGTGACTATGCTGTGATACACTAATGAGACTCCTTGGGCAAGACTCCTAACACTGGACTACCTGTAATATGATTAACCTTGCCCTTATCAAAAGGATAATATATGGCAATGTATTGGAAAATATTGTGCAATATATTAAATAATATGTCATATATGGGAAACAAGTGCATATATTTATATAGTGATAAATATATTACAATATATTGTATAATACATAAGACATTGCCGCTTTTCATATATTGTATGTATGGTAGTATAATATATATTTACTTATATATTGTAATATATTTCATTTTATATGTAATAGACATCATATGTATTTCTCCATATGTGTTTGCATATATGATAATATATATAGTTGTGAGAATATTTTCATACATACATGTAGCAATATACAGTATGTATATATTCTCACACATATATAAAACTATATATATTATCATATATGCAAACACATATGGAGAAATACATATGATGTCTATTACATATAAAATGAAATATATTACAATATATAAGTAAATATATATTATACTACCATACATACAATATATGAAAAGCGGCAATTCCTTATGTATTATACAATATATTCTAATATATTTATCACTATGTAAATATATGCAAAAAAAAGCACTTGTTTCCCATATATGACATTATATTATTTAATATATTGCACTATATTTTTCAATACATTGCCATATATTATCGTTTCATAAGTAGCTCTGGATAAGAACGTCAGCTAAATGCCGTAAACGTAAATATAGTCTAATAAGAATGATCGAACTGACATCCCTCTACACCCCTCGAGTTAAACTACAGACAATACAGAGATAAACTCAACTCGGCAAACATCAGATAACCTGAATTTTTAAACCCCACATGTGCAAAGCTACTAATGGGGATTTTGAATACCCAACATACAGCTGCTGGTGACAGTTTAATAGCTGAATATTTTTTCTGGCTGAATATGTATTAGTTCTTGTCTCGGCAGCAGAGTTGTGTTTTTACATACAGTAGGTCAGTTGCTATAACCCTACGTTCACACTAACAGGCGAAAAAGCAACAAGTGACCAGTCATCTCTATGGGAGTATGCAATATGCAGCCACAATATAGTGGCAAGTGGACAATTTGAGTTAAGGGTTTCTCAAATTAGTGAAATTAAGTGCTTTAAAACTTTTCACTCCAACAATTCTCCGTTAAGTTCTTGAAGTTCTGGCAAAGTGTCTGCTGTCACTGGAAATGTATCCCCAGGCCTCATGTCTGTAGGTGTAATAGTGTACCTACAAGGCCAACCTTAATTAGAAAAGAGACCATGGGTTTAGTTTCCCTGGGACTTTAACCATAAGCTGTTGTGCCTGATAGTGATGCATCACTGAGATTCGACAAGATGAATAATGAGGCTATATCTGGCACCTGTAAAAATTCATAAAAGCCATAATGGCTTTGAAACACATTCATCATCAATAACAAAGCTGCACAAATAGTTGCACCCAGAAGGAATCAGCCAACAGGAATGAAACTTGCTGGGTATGGTGGTGATTTAAGTTTCGCACTTTGCTGAGCATGTGACGTAAGTGAGGATGGCCCTTATCGCTGTACCTAACTGACCCAACAGCTACGATTGCAGAGAGCAGTGATGCCCTCCATGAGTTATCTGCGACCACCACTAACAGAGGGCTGCAAGATGCGGTACTCAACATCGGCAAAGACTGCAATGGTGCCATGCCAGACTGTCATGGAGTGACCAGAATGGCAGCAGGTCATCTTCAATGACGAGTCCCTCTTTCGTCTTGGTGGAGACGACCAATGAATCAATGTGTGGAGGTACCATGGTCAGCGCCAAGATGAATGGTTCGTTGCCAAGCGTCACACGTCCAGAAGGCCTGGTTTCACTCCACGTCCACCCCTACCGCACAATCTGTGAGAACTGTGTGAGGATATTCAAGCTGCATGGGATGGATTACCACAGGACACTATAAAGAATCTCTGTAACTCCATGCCGAGACGTCTGTCATGTGGCATTGTTTAACATGATGGGCTGACCCCATACTGAGAGACACTGCTTCTGTATGTGTAGCTCTTTAAATATTACCCATATCAGTCCAAATGTACCATCATTTATTGTTCCTTCTGGGTGCAGCTATTCTTTTGATGATGCGTGTATATTGGCATAGTTAATACCAACTCAGTCTGGCCACATGTGAAGCCAGCAATGATACCCCCAGAAAACGGGATGCACTGTTGTGTTCCATATTATAACAGGTCTACTATACGCTTCCAGGATTTCAATATATGTAATGCAAATGGAAACAAATGGAGCAGAAAAATGCAGAGGGTAGAAGCAATTTTCCAAGCGGCAAGATGCTTTAAGCTCGGAAGGCGGTATAGATGGTCTAGCACCCTGAACTGATGTAATCAGTTTGAACAAAAATACAATTATATTTACATATTTCTCCCACTGTGACTGACACACGGTAAATGGGTTTTGCTGAACGAATGGCTTTAAGGCCGGCCTCGTGGCCTGAAGAAGTTGAGACGCCCCGACCGAATCAGCAGCCTAAATGAATCGTGGCACTACGATGGCAGACGAAAAGCGAGGGCCACCAAATTTCCACCTCTCTGTATTGGGGCACAATTGGAGCCATCCGAGCCATTTCAGAGGACCCGCAAATTTAATTAAGCTTTGTTTTTGAAGCCGAGTCAGGGAGCAATCTGGGGCCCGAGGGGGCTTTTTCCTTCAAGTGTCTTCAAACGTAACCTGGTTTCCATAGAAACATGGCCATTAGACGCAATGTGCGCCCTGCCCACTCGCCTGCGAATCAACTCATCTCCAGTAAACAGCGAAAGCCTTGTCACAGGCACACAGGGGCAGCGCATAGCGGACTAGCAGGCTAACACGTGTGACAAGGCTACAGCCAAACAGTAATAAACAAACAAACTCCCTATGAGGCGTAATTAGACGCAGCGGCGGCTGGAATCCTTTCAACAAACAAATAACAGCCCCCCCACCCCCACCCCCCCCCCAAAAAAAAATAGGCTTATTAGATTTTCATAATGGAGCGTTACACTGAAATGACTAGCCTACAGAATCGTCTAGAGATGTTCCGATGGCCCATTTTTGAAAATACACAAATAGTTTTCGTGCTGGAGGGAAAAACACTGGTTGTATTCTCCCCTTTTGGTCATGTCAATCAAGAGTCACAGCTTTATGCCGCTGGTTGTCTGTGAATATACTGGTCACATAGCTAACCTTACACGGAACAATCAGGGAGCCCCCCCCTAGAGAACCCCCCCCCAAAAAAGCCTAATGGAGCACATTGAAAAAAATTGACAGCCTACAGATCAGGGTGATGCCCCATCAGTTTAACACACATTGTCGCTCAGAAGGGTAAACCACATGGCCTGGTTGTTACCACTATTTTGGCTGCACTTTCATCATTCCTATAGTGACTGTGATAGCCAACACGGAAATTTGGGCCCCCACGATGTTGCATATGGTTTACAATACAGGAAAGGATCAGTTTTACCACAGATTGGGACTTCATGCAGTTGCAATATGTGCTCGCAGCATGTCTGAAATTGCAGCTCGGAATTGGTTCCCCTTTATAATGAAAGGCATGTACACAGATGGGACTTCATGTCACGAATACTAGCAAGGCTTGCGCTCGTGTTAACTCACAGCCCGCCGAAGGCTGTCTAATCTATCTGCACGTGGGGTCCAGCAGTTAGTATGTAGTGAAGGTGCAGTGAAAAAAGCATGCAGTCGAAAGCTGGTCAACACGCTCGAGACAAAGGAGACAATGCACATTCAGAGATGAAGAGATAGGAGCGTTAGTTCTTTCGCCACCAAAACATTGTCTACAAGGGACCACAGATGGTGAGCGGTACTGCGGCTGCATCAGGGCCCTCTCACTTTGTACTTAGAGCCCTGTGCAGGTCGGAGACTCAGAAGCCCAACTCAGGAAACGTTGAGACAATATGCTAAACACTAATTCAGTGTTTCTTACTTCAACTTACTTCAATTTCTGTTTCATTGCAGAGAGGATGGACCCAAGACACTTTATTTGTTAATATGAACCCATTCCTGCATTTAAGCCCTGCAACCCATTCTACAAAAAGTTGGGGGGTCTAGTAATGAGGTTAGTAACGAGGCTAGTAAAATAATAATAATAATAATGATGTGATTTCAAAGTGACTGTAATCATGATTTGGTACAAAAGCAGTATCCACGAAAGGCAGAGTCGTTGAGGAGCAAAGATGGGAAGAGGATTTGACGTCTGTCAACAAACGCAATGGCAAATGATTGAAACAAAGTTTTTCTTAAAGAAAGACTGGAAGGTATTGGCATATTGGTCCTTCTACAGTGCATAATATCATTAAACTGATTGAAGGAATTGGGAGAAATTTCACTGTATAAGGGAACAAGCCTTAGCTGGACACCCATGATCTCTTGCATTGCATCAAATACCGTCATTCATTTAAACTTGATATAACCACATGGGACAGTGTCACCTAGGCAAACCTCTGTCAAGCACTGAAATACAGTGTTCACATTCATAAATGCCATTGAAAGCTTTACTGTGCACAACAGAAGCCTTATGTCACTCATAATCCACATGCGGCGTCAACTTCTCTGGGCTCAGAGGTATCTGGGATGGGCCATTACACAGTAAAGACTTGTATTTTGGTCAGAAGAATCAAGTATTCCAGAGCTTTTTGGAAAAAAAATAGACGCAGTGCGCCCTGAACCAGGTATCATTCAGACTGCTATCTGCAAGTCTACAAGCCAGGGCAAGGATCATTTTGTAATGACTAACAGACTTAGCCTGACGCTCCTAGAGCTAAAAGCAAAGCCAATTTTATTGTAAGGCTCGGCGCTATGGCTCAACAGCAGCAACAGGGTGAATATAACCAAGACCAATGTCAAAGTTGAAACCAACAAGCAACCAAGGCAAAAGAGAGAAACGAGACAGAAACCAAAATACAAAACAGTTCAATAACTGAGTAACCAACAGGAGAGAATGCTACGCAAGTGGCAATACCTCACAAGGAGCACAGTGATACAATCAGCAACCAGACTGATGACAGGTAAAGCTGGTTAGAATTCAGGAGAGGATGACCAAACTGTTCGCGATTGGTTACTGGTGGACATGTGATGGTGACATCATGCATTGCTGAACTGTGGGGACTGAAGTCCAGGAGGATTGAAGGCCCATCCATTTTTCCAAAACCACATACTGCATATATGTATATGCCTTGCCAGAAAGGAGGTAGAAGAAATGGTATATTTACCAACCATCTATTCAACCTAAATAAACACAGTGAATGGACTGTGATTTCAATCAAAGTGTTTGTTTTAGTTGACTGAGGCTAGTGTAATTACTTATATCACATGAGGTATTCTTTGGAAGAAGTAGCACAGCCCTGACAGCATATTCCAACCTCTAACTCGGACAGGCAGCCAATGGAAGGAAGAGTGAATGCAAAGATGACTGAAGCTCTTGGTAAGCGACCACAGCTGCATGTTCTCTGCAAGAATCCACATTCGGCAGCACAAAAGAAGTGATATATTTACATTTACATATGAGGCATTTAGCAGACGCTCTGATCCAGAGCGACTTACAACCGTGCTTAGTGTTCCGTTGGATAATATTTTCCAGCTAGTACAAGAAGGTTAGAGCCTAAAACTCACCATGAGCTCAGACACTGCCTGAACAAGGGTAGAAATAGTCAATAATAGCGTTGCTTATGAAGTAGAGGGATGAAGTTTGATGCTTAGTTCACTATCTTTCTTCTAGACTGGTATTGAGAGAAGAGGGAGGTGGAGGGACTAGGCATTTCCGGATGATATGTTGCCCTCTATTGTTTGGAGCATGAATTTGAGAGGCTGCATCATCTTATAAATTATATTTTTCGTGGTCAGTTTGACTGGAAATACATGAACAGATGGTCAGATGGACTTTCGTACAACACTGTACATCCAGACTTCAGAATTAAAACAGAGTTATTTTGCTGATACAGTGCTATTTTATTGAGTAGATGCAGGAGACCTGTGCACTCCACCTGGCCGCTATGTCTGCTTCCATATCTCCAGCCGTTTTTGCATAATCCTCCTGTTTTCCTCACAATCATCTGCATATGCATCAGCGAGAGGGACAGAAACAGATTTTGGTTTTCCAGGTACACATAGATTGCCATGTTCATACTTAATGTTGTGCTTGTTTTTTCATCCAGCTGTAATCTTACCATCATGTATGGATACGGATGAACGCGTGCGGCTGTAAAGCATTTATGTGCAAGTGACAAGATTGTCATGTTCCTAAAGGACTGGCTAATGAAAGCTGGGATGCTCCTATTCGTGTGTGTAAACAGCCTTTCACAAGCAGCGGCTCATAAACTGCTCCAACGCTCATGCTGTAATTGTGCATTACACTCCGGATTAATTTGGAACCGCAGCCTCAAAGGGAAAAAATGCAGACGTCCACAGCCGGAAAAGAAGGAGCCGTGGTGGGATTCAAAGTGGAGGGCTGGGGGAGTGCACAAATGATGGATTTGGGACGGAGCCTCGGGGTCGTTCTTCCTTTGATTGCTGCTGCTGTGGCACAAGCCGCTGCAAGACACCCACAGGCACAGCAGCTTTTCACTCCGCTTCTCCACAGAGATACAACATATCAGCAAAGTGAGGAAATCTCCATGCCACACCTGGACCATTTTTAGACTGCTCTGTTTCTTCGCTCTGTCTGCACTGCAATCCCTAAACCCATAATCCCCCCAGATTCCTGCATGCAGAAGGCCCCCAATGTGTCCAGCCACACCGTTCAACCCAGGAAGCTGTAAGTGTTGCTTCGGTGCAAATATCAAAGGAAACATGCAGTCTTTCATAAAGCCTGGAGCATATTTACATGCTGTGACTGACTACAAAGCACCCATACGTCATGTTGCGAGAGATATGAGACTCAGCTGACAAGTCTTTGTGCTGAAGCCGAGGCTGGGAAAGAAGTGTTTGAAACAGTGATCTCGGAAGTCTCACATCTGTCTGTGTGAAAGTGTAACGTAGGGCTACGTCCAGGGGTATACAGGAAAGACATGGAAGCAGTTCTGAAATTCCGCCTCACGCTGCAAAAATACCATATTTCTCTTTTTGAGATTTTATTTTCAGACATTGTACTTGTTTTTAGTGATTTATGTCATTTTCAAATGAGCTCACAACAGACTCAAAATGAGAATGTTAAGATTTAATCATCATACGTCAAAAGAATAGTTGCACAAATAGTTGTAAAGAGAAGTACGAAAGATTGTTTCTGCCACTTAAATAAAAATATAAATAGAAAATATAGTATCTCATAATTATGTCTTAGCAACTCATAATTGCCTTAGCATTTCATAATTATGACTTAGTATCTCATAATTGACTTAGTATTTCATAATTATGACTTAGTATCTCATAATTGACTTAGTATTTCATAATTATGACTTAGTATCTCATAATTGACTTAGTATCTCATAATTGACTAAGCATTTCATCATTTTGACTTTCTCCAAGTTAAGACTTAGCAACTCATCGTTTCGACTTTCTTATAATTATGACTTAGCATCTTAAAATTGACTTAGTATTTCATAATTATGACTTAGTATCTCATAATTGACTTAGTATTTCATAATTATGTCTTAGCAACTCATAATTGACTTAGCATTTCATAATTATGACTTAGTATCTCATAATTGACTTAGCATTTCATAATTATGACTAAGTATCTCATAACTGACTAAGCATTTCATTATTTTGACTTTATCCAAGTTAAGACTTAGCAACTCATCATTTTGACTTTCTTATAATTATGACTTAGCATCTCAAAATTGACTAAGCATCTCATAATTTTGACTTTCTCGTAATTCTGACTTATCATCTCATAAATATGACTTACTATACGGCCTTTTTTCTTTTTGACGTAACGGAAGTGGGCTTCCATACACAAGGGATCGACCGACAGGAATGAAACTTGATAGTTGCACAAATAGTTTGAAGTATGAAAGATCGTTTCTGCCACTTAAATAAATATATAAATAGAAACTATAGTATCTTATAATTATGTCTTAGCAACTCATAATTGACTTAGCATTTCATAATTATGACTTAGTATCTCATAATTGACTTAGTATTTCATAATTATGACTTAGTATCTCATAATTGACTTAGTATTTCATAATTATGTCTTAGCAACTCATAACTGACTTAGCATTTCATAATTATGACTTAGTATCTCATAATTGACTAAGCATTTCATCATTTTGACTTTCTCCAAGTTAAGACTTAGCAACTCATCGTTTCGACTTTCTTATAATTATGACTTAGCATCTTAAAATTGACTTAGCATTTCATAATTATGACTTAGTATCTAATAATTGACTTAGCATTTCATAATTATGACTTAGTATCTCATAATTGACCGACAGGAATGAAACTTGATGGGAAGGTTTGACATCGTGAGACTTGAATGATTCAAGTTTCACACTGTACATGTGACGTGAATAACTAAATCCCTTGCGAACATTCTGAATGAGTTATATCGTTTCATTTTAGCAGTAGAGCAAATTAAATTATTAGCTCTAGAACCGTATGTGTTAATTGTTGTGAATTACTGTTATCAAGGGAATCTGAAGGAATTTAGATCACTTGACCTCAAAAACTACTTTTCAGGGGTCTCTTGACTCTCTAGTACAACACTATTATAAGCACTATATTGCAAATTTCCCCAATGTGGGATCAATAAAGGATTGTCTTATATGATATTAAGCTCACCAGACCAACAAGTAGTCACGCTGCCTGTTTAAGGTGGTAGTAATTTCAGGCTCCTGCAGATGGTGCTGCACAAGGATGATGGGGCTATAAATATCTGTGGGATGTGAGTGACGGAATCCATAGATTGAGAAGAGGTGTTACAGTGCGGTGAAGGTCTCGTTGGACGTGTGGAAAATGGCTCCAGAGAAGATGTTAATGACTGGCTAAAAGGAGTGATTGATTTTGGGTGTTCCAAAGACCATAGTGTGAAGGAAGTAGCTGAATCTGCAGGTGTATGGAAGCGTACGGTCAGTTTCACTCACAGGGGACTCATGTTTTGTTCGATGAGCTTATATTATTGTCATTATATGGAAAGAAAACTTTGTAAAAGGAGACAGCAATGATACAGCGAAAAATCCACATAACTCATAATCAGGTTTACACAGTACAGACACACTGTATCTCTTAATCACTGATATCTCTGACATGACATTTAAGATGTTTATTCTTGGAATTTGCTTTCAAGTCATTTACTGTATTTCTGAAAATGGAAAAAAGGGCAAGCACTTTTCTCAATTACAGGTTACCCCGAGATGCTGTGTCAATATTCACGTCATGTGGAAAGGCCACAGCACTCAGTCTTACAGGGTCATTAAAAGCTGAGAGATAAGTAAACCTCACTTTTCCCTGTCACTTCCCACTTCTAGGTTACATACAGGGCTTTGCAGTGCACCACATAAATCAAAAAAGGGCCTTCAAATGAAATACAACACAGTGCCATTCCACAATGGGATTGTAGTTGGTTGATTGGAGTCTGGAGCTTCAGACGTCTTCCATTTGTCATGGCAACTGCAAGCGTTAGCCTGAAGCGCTGTCTGTGTCCAGACCCGTTGCTAGATGCACAAACTGTTGTTTGAATGAATTTATGTGGTAGGTCCCGTATTGTACTAAACCAATGGCGGAGACACAATGGGAGCCTTAAAATGGCTTTAAAAATGACTGCATGCTTTCCGTTGTAGCAACAGCTGTGTAAAACTAGTTATACGAAATAGAAGACTTCATGAACTCATCATCACAAGAATAGACACAGCCAGAAGGAAGTGTGAGGTTGCAGTGCTATTGGGAAGGAAGATAAAGGTTACCAGGAACAATAAAGGATGATACATTTAGACTGATATGGGGAATATTTATTGAGCTACACATACAGAAGTACTGTCTCCCAGCAACGCAACATGCCAGACAGTGTGGCATGGAGTTGTTGAGGTTCCAAATGGTGTCCTGTAATAATCCATCCAATGCAGCTTGAATATTCATGACTCATGGAGGCATCACTGCTTGCTAAATGTCTGCTATTGTGGCTGTTGGGCCAGTGAGGTACAGCAATAAGGCCCATCCTTGCTTATATCACATGCACGGCCAAATGTGCAACTTGAATCATGTGCATGTGGCTAACCTACCCACCGAGTTTGATTCCTGTTGGTTGATTCCTTCTGGGGGCAACTATTTGTGCAACTGTTCTTCTGATGA
Source organism: Prochilodus magdalenae (assembly GCA_024036415.1). Taxonomy (NCBI): domain Eukaryota; kingdom Metazoa; phylum Chordata; class Actinopteri; order Characiformes; family Prochilodontidae; genus Prochilodus; species Prochilodus magdalenae. The sequence continues at coordinate 158,674 of JAMWET010006885.1, read as the reverse complement.
TGAGTGTAATACACTTTGGACTGTTTATGAGAAAGTCATATGGGCTTGAATGAAGTTAGCACTCATTAGCACTTTCCTCCAACTTCAAGTCAGCATGAACACTGAGCCACAAGCGAATTTACAATTAGCCAAGTCACACAGTTTACTCATGCATGTGATTCGATAAGGCTTCAGTAAATCTGCAAGTGCGTCAGTGAAGTCAGTTCTGGATTGAGCATCCGTAAATGTGCCTTGGGTCGTGTTCTGCTATCATGCTGCTAAAGGTGTGTAAACAGTTGTTATAATGTTGGAACGTGATGGATTTCACATTGCCCTAAACCAGACAAGGCACCACAGCTACTGTAGTTCTTTTAGGCCTTTGAAGTGACTGTATGCTGAAATGAACAAACCAGCATAGCACTGGCTAACATGTAGGGTAGTTATAGGCCTGTGATCATTCTGAAGTTAGCCCCATGCCTACAAATCGAAGCTGATTCCACTTTGTGAAAATAGCATTTTCGAAAACCGTGGCGGGAGAAGCACCTAACCAGGAACGTTTGCCATACATATTTTTCTCTGAATGTTCCGAACAATGAGCTCATAAATCAGCCAAAGCTGATTAGTATACCAGCATCCAAAACAACACATGTTAACTTTTCCAGCATTGACAGATGACTGCTCACCATGCCAAAACACTACACGCAAGCATTCTATGCCAAGCATGGTAGTAAGTAAGTTGCTTTGATAGTACTAGGCTGCTTTTACACTGAATGCTGTTTGGGTCGAATTGGTACTCATTTAGGCAACAAGCTGTTTAATACCACTCGCAGTTGGTAGTTAGGCAGGAAAGTGGGTGGTAGCAACAGGAAGTACTAGAAATGCCTCCTGCTTTGCTGTTTGTCATGCTAAGACTGTGCCCAGTGCAAGGTTGGAAACATTTGAACTTCATTTGATCCCAAGTGCCTGACATGGTGGATTCTATTGATTCCAAAGTGTTTGGAAATGCAGCGCATAATTTTCCGCGTTTTTCTGTCTGAAGGTAGCTATAGCCTGAGTAGCCGGTGTTTTTATGTAGTAGTGTTTGATGGTATTTTCCGGAGACATCATTTCAGTGTTGCTTGTAGCATGTTGCATGTAGCATTAGACTGCTAAACAGCCTCATAATTCGGAAATCCACTGACTTTCCTGAGAAAAATGTTGGCAAGACAAAAACATTTCTGCTCAAGAACTATTTTGCATACCACAGGGTGCCAATTTTCAAAAACGGCAAACAGCGAACCTGGAGTTCCAATACGCACCAAATTGAAAGGACATATAACATCCAAAATCCGGTTACACCAGCACTCCAAACAGCATTCAAATGTTATCATGCAGGCCTACAAAAAACAAAAAGAGATACAGCTAGCTTATTAGCACCATCATGCTAGACAGTATAACCTGCAGACTGAATGACAAGCGCAATTACGGTTAGATTAGATTGCACAATGTATCCCTGCATTCTGCCCTTTGAGAGCTGGGATAGGCTCCAGCACCCTCCATGACCCAGTAGGATTAAGCAGGGTAGAAGAAGAGTGAATGAGCGAGTGAGTAAATTCATGCATGTGATTCGATAAGGCTTTATATCGGCTAGTTCTACTCATTATTTGTAGACTTGCTTGTCAGTCAACATAATTCCGTTTTTAGCACCCTCAATAGTGCCTAGCGCCCAGGTCTAGCGTTCACACTGTCACGCTGGTGTAAAGGTCACGCTCATCCATGCTAATTATGTTTAGGTCATCAGATGTACAGCTACTCAGGCCTTTGTACTTTAATATATGCCCCCTTAATAATAACATGATTGAAAATCTGTGTGGCATTGCTAATATTAGCATTTCTTTTAATTAAGCTTCCAATTACAGTTTAATCGCCCATTAAGCATTTCTCAAACCTAACTAGATGGGTCATTAGTGATCAAACAGATGTTGGTCTGGCATGACTGGAATAAAGCCGGCAATTTGAAGATTTCACACAATTTCAACTGACATAACTAGTTGAACGTAGTTCTTTGCATGTGGGGTTCTTGCACACCCATTTTCAAAAATGGTTCTTTGAGGATCCATCCATTGAAAGGTTGTTTCTAGAACCAAAGGTGGTCTTTCAATGGCATCTCTATCTGGCAACTCTCTTCAATTTTAAGATGGCTTTTCATTTGTGAATGCCAGTAGACCACCCTGGCCAGATAATGCTGGAAAAGCCTTAACATAGAGTCACAAACTCTAATGGCCATTGCTGTCTGTGTCCAACAATGAACCAATACAGGAATCTCCATCAGTCTTTGAACCCGGCCCATGCTTTTTGGTATGATCTGCACTGTTCATCCATCCAGGCCCATCATTTCGTCGAAGACACCCCCCCGCCCCCGCCTAGACGTCCTGGCTACTAAAGGTGTTACAAATTATGGATAACTCTGGTGCGATTTATCACACCCCGTCCCCATTAGTCAAAATGTGCCAGCACAATCCTTTTCAGGCGTAAACCTCACACGGCAGTGAAGTAATGCTGAGATTACAGCAGGCATGATATATGCCAGCTGCTGCACTGTGTTTGGAGAAAAGCTACCAGCTACGGTTGTTTAGAAATGGAGCAATGCCACTTGTAGATCACTGTAGGCAATGTGCTGTGTTTTTTTTTTCCTTAAAGAAAGAGTGTCACATTTAGCACAAAGATGGCCACAACAACATGCACCGAATGGCCAGTTTGTTAGGCACACCTAACTAAGTCCTATTCTAATTGGCCATTTTATCAGAGACCCCTGCTACCTACTATACATGTAGGTATAACAGGTTAGTGCATTCTCAAGTGAGACAAAGCCCCATCATCAAGGCCCTACTACAACACAACCTACATTTTGTACATGCTCCTACAGTAGCAGACGATTGTTATCAAAGTAAAACAGAACTTTATGTGTGTAGCTACCGCTTGCTGCCAAATACAAAAAGTCAATTATCATGGAAGGATCTGGATTCTAGGGATGTACATTATGCTGTGGGTGTTGGGCAGGTAATATGCTTTTGCTTCTCTCCTTTAAGCAGAGCTACTAAATTATTTGTCTACCGCATTCTACATAACACATATACACACTAGTGAACACACACTAGTGATCAGAGCACGCTTGCCTGGAGCGATGGGTAGCCCTATCCACCATTTTTCCAGCACTATTTCCTTCAGATGCTCAATTTTTGGTGGTGCATGGGTACATCATTAAACCCTCATATAATATAAAGGACTTAATCCAGTTTAAGGGATCTTTCAGGAACCATTACATTGTACAGGAGTTTTTTTTTTCTTTGCACTTTTAAAAAGGTTCTTGCATGCCTCACTCTCTTTCTTTCTTTCAGGAACCATCCACTCAAAGCGGGTCATCTATGGCATCTTTATCTGGCACCTCCAGTTTGTGGAAATAGGCCAGATATTATTTTGGTGGTGTACCATCCTTAGCATGGCCTTGGCCCTGATATGTTAATGTGTGTGGTGTTGCATGGAGTGTATCAGGTGCAATGGAACTTGTATTAGACTCATGTATTAGAAACTATTACCTTGTTGTTACATCTTGTGCAAGACTACTGTTATCTTTCAAGCAGAAACGCCAGGGTTCTATCTCAGCAGTGGGGCTGAGAGTTCCTGACTTGCTGCATTAGAGCTCTTATTTGAAGTACTTATTTCAGTTTAGTCCAAAAGCGTTTCTTACTGCTCTAGATTGCTAGTTACCCTGCTCTCTGCTGCATCTATTTCTGAGAATAAACAACAGCATGCCAGCTAAAGCACCTTCAATCTGGAGCAAAAGTTAAAGAGCAACTGGTTTAGTTAAGTATAAAGTGGTCTTTGAGCAGCCTATATACACTCATCATCAAAAACATAGTTGCACAAATAGCTGCACCCGTAAGGAATCAACCAACAGGAATGAAATTTGGTGGGTAGGTTTGACATGGTGAGACATGCAAATGATTCAAGTTTCATACTCGTGCATGTGACTTAAGCAAGGATAGGCCTTATCACTGTACTTGACTGACCCAGCAACCCGATTGAGGACATTCAGTCAGCAGTGATGCCCTACATGAGTCGACCTGTGAGTGCCAGCACCATTGAAAGGCAGCTGCACAATGCAGGACTACATGCAAACAGATACATTGTGATAACTGCCCTTAGCACCACATCAATATCGCCAAAGACCACCAAGACATCATGCTAGATATGGAGTGACTCAGAATGGCAGGTTGCCTTCAGTGACAGGTCGCACGTTTGTCTTGGTGGAGACAACAGATGAATCTGTGTGTAGAGGCATCGTTGTCAGCACAAAGAAGAACAGCTTGTTGTCACATGTATTGACTGTCTCAGAGATCACACGGCCAAATTGGAAAATGAAATTGTGAATTTGAAATAAAGTCAAATAACGATGGCCATAATGGAAACAGATGTTTCATTTATAAATACAGAATATCATTTTTAAATCGTGCGGTATCCGTATCCTGATCCTCATTCTTATATAAAATTCAAGACAACAAAAAAATCCATAGCTGCAACCCTAATAAACATGCGGAAAGCAAAAAGCTCATAATTGAAGAGCTTAAGACACTTGTCGACAAGTCAAAGCTGCAGTACGTGCTGCCCCTGGGCGGTTCCTTCCACCTCTTAACGATAAGTATTCTCCATGCAACCATTTCATAATGAGAAAATGAAATGTCTTGACTGATGTGTGGCTAGGGGTGATATAAAACAATAATCAGGATTATCTGCAGACCTTCTAGTAATAGTCCTCCCACACAGCCAGGCTTGTACATAGTGCCATGAGGAGTGTAGGTTGGAATCCGGTAGCAGAGTTCCTGCTCTGTAATATTCTTACCCTGCCTTTGGGGCAGCTGTCCTACCTCCACCGCAAATTGACAGTTGTTATCAGTGTCTGCATATGGTGGGTCTGTTGTAGGCCAGGAACTGCAGGTGTGAGCTCTTGCAGCTGTGATATCTGCTGTTGTTGGCGTATCATGGGAAGAAGCTTCTATATGAGGCTGAAGGAATTCTCAGCCTTGCAGAGAGAGAAAATTCTCCTTGCTGAGAGGGGAAAAAGCTTCACAGAGGGAGTGATATGTGGGGAGAGTCTTCCTGCAGTGTACCGTTTTCTGTGTGTACCTTTTTCCTCCTGTACACTGAAAAAAGTGACGCATTGATGTGATTCGAAGGTGCAGATCATTTCAAAATACCAGTAAACTCCTGGCAGACTAAACCAAGTAAATTTGATGCATTCAGGTAATGTTTATGGAGTATTCTAAATGCAGTGTGACCACGATGTATTGTTATAGACTTATGATAGTATTAAATTTGTTTCTATACTGTTATACTCAACCAATACCATAAACTGATTGGGATTACCTGAACCCTATGTAAGGCTCAATGCAGTTATGCATTATTGCATAACATAAAGACCACACACAACATGCTAATTAAGGTACTTTCAGTGATTTTGTCAAAATCTCCTCATAATTAAATGGTTAAGATGTAAGTCATCCAGAGTGGTTTGGTGTGAAATGCTCCATTCTAGACAGCCAGTGGTGGTGGTAGGAACCAAACATCTAAACAGTTTAATGCCTCTTAAAGTTGTTGCATGAAATGATTATAGACATGGTGCCTGATTGACTTTTAAGTACATGTTTTGGCCTAAAACCAACTTTTTTACACAGGTCCAGGTAACAACAATGTTTAACATGTGAAATAAGCATGTAACAGTTCCTATATGTTAGTTGGTCAACGCTTAATGTAAATTGGCAAAAAGTTCCTCAACCTTAACAGCAATTATCTATATTAGATATACAACGTTATGTTCACTGGCTATTTTGGATACTACACAAAACTGCTCTATTTGGGTTGTATGCGTATTGTGACGTCTGGTTCCTATTACCACCATTGTGAAGAAATCCAAGGCAGTCTAATTTCTCCACAATAAGCACACCACAATTTCACATCAAACCACTATGAATGACTTAGTTTACATCTCAGCCTTTGGGTTGTGGAACTCCCCTTTAAGTATAGTGCCACATCCTATTTGGTGGTGTATCAGAATGAACAGCTTTCTGGCCTGTATAACTTAGATACAAGTTGGTGTGGGCTCGTTACTAAAGACATGACCTACAGGAATAATTACTAATGTGTAGTAATGCTTGTGTAAACTTTCTGATAGGAATGATCCAAGATAACTGAAGTTAACTGTTATGTTAGCATAAGCTCACCTTGTGTGTTTAGGGTGGTATTAACTTCAGGCTCCCACAGATGGTGCTGCATGAGGATGATGGGGCTATGAATACCTGCGGGGTGTGAGTGACGGGATCTATAGATTGAGAAGAGGTGGTGCAGTGCAGTAAATGTGGAAAAGTGGTTCAAAGCAGATGTTAATGATTGGCTAAAAGGAGTGACTGCATGTGGGCGTGTCAAAGTGTGTATTAGCTGAATCTGCAGGTGTATGGAAGCATATATACTGGTCTACCAGCATTGGCAAAAATTCTAGTCTACACGAAATTCTCCCTGGAACTCTGCCAGGGAAGGCATCCACCAAATCTGCCCCAACTGAGCAATTCTTTGATATAAGGGTGGATGAACTTTGATGTGGCCTACATCCAGAAACTTGTCCAGTCCATTCTAAGTCCCCAGCTGTTATTGGCGCTCATGGAGGTGTTACACGCTATTAGGTTTCAGTCACTTATCGTTAGTTAAGAATGCATTTGTACTTTTCATGAAGAGTTACCATTTCAAGGATATGAGGTTTGTTACCACAGTAACAGTATATGTATACGTACTGTATGTATTTAAAGGTTCTGCGCATGATTATTAAATATGCTCAAGTCAGTCTTATGAGCTAGTTATATGCCTCTATGTCTGAGCGTTTTCCAGTATGCCAATTAAGCTGGAGGAGAGCAGAGGAGAGGGGGAGAAAGAGGGAGAGGTGGAGTTATTACTGATCTCTACTGCCCACCACTCCACCTACAGCTGTGTAAAATGAACCTGTCGTGACTGAAATTCATACCGGCATCCTCCCACCTTATAAATCTTCGTAATAATGCAAAGGTTATTTATGCATGTCTCGTTAAGCTGAGAAGCGGAGGATCCAATCGGTGGCTCACGTCTGCTGGACTTCAGAAACCTAAGGGAGGATACGTGGCGGGGCACTGGGTGCAGGCTCCTGAAGGATGTATACACCAGAACATCATTTGTACATGATTTATTACAAAACTATGGCCATTCATTTGGACTTGCTCCACCCTTTTCTGCTATAACAGCCAGTTTTGAGAAGACCTTGCACTGGGTTTTGGAACATGAGAAGATACACTTCTGTTTGGTGACAAGAGCATTATTCATATACTGACATTCAAACTTAGCAAACCGTTTATTGACCCGCTTTGAGAATGAGGGGCAACTTGAAACAGAAAAAGCCCCTTTCCAAAATGTTGCCACAAAGTTGGATAAAGTCCTTAGGAATGTCATTTTACACTGTAGCATTAAGGTTTATCTTCACTGGAACTAAAAACAGCTCAGACCATTACACCTACTTGACCAAACTTTTGGCAATATGCATTTTGGCAGGTAGCATTTCCCTGGCATCCAGATTCTTCAGCCAGACCGCCAGACGGTCACACAGTGCTTTACTGGTGCTCCAGAGTCCAGTGGTGACTTTACCCCGTTCACATTGTGCATAGTGCCCTTACTCTTGTGTCTGGCTGTCAAACCAGGGAAACCCAGTTCATGAGGTTCCTGATGAACAGTTCTTGTGCTGAAATGTTTTTTCCGGGAGCAGTCCAGAGTAGTGAGTCCTGCATTTAGATAGATAGATAGATAGATAGATAGATAGATAGATAGATAGATAGATAGATAGATAGATAGATAGATAGATAGATAGATAGATAGATATATTACTGATCCCAAAGGAAATTTGAATATTGGGCAGCTCTATCAGGGCAGAGATTAGTCAAACTGGCTTGTTGGAAACGTGTTATCTTCAGCCATTGAGCTTTTCAATATGACCCATTGCTCTGATATAATTCTTCAATGGAGATTGCTTGGCTGTGTGGTTGGTTGTATGTACCTGTTAGCAATGAGTGTGGCTGAAACAGTCAAACCTACTTTTCAGAAATGGCTTCCTTCATACTTGTAGCCATGCATTATACACACAATGACGAGAGGTAAAGTCGTATGGAGTCTCTCTCTTAATCTGATATGGTATCACAATAAAATCACCTGTAAAAGCACATTACGTCCATTTAACGTTTCACTTGGCTTTACTGCCATTTTAAATGGCTGTAATCTGATCATCAGCAAAACCGGTTTGCTGCAAATTGCCTTCGATGAGGCTTAATGCGTCCGGGGGAAGTGGTGTTTTCCCTGTCGGAGACAAGATATTTTATGACGCACATGTGCTGCGTGGGCGGATGCTTTTGCATTGCTTTTGATTGCATCTGAATGCTTTGATTGAATCTGTGGGTGACCCTACATGAAGAGAGGAGCTGTTGACAGCAACTATTACGGGGTTACTGGCACATGTCCTGTTTATGAGATTGCCTTGGCTCAACAGATGCTTAATGAAGCATAACCGGAAGCCTATAATGACGGTCCAGTTTAAACAGACAGTTAACCTGGAGTTATTACTGCTGCTCCAGTGTACTTAAACATACCGCCTGCCCTCAAAAAGCTGCTGTCTAAGTGTGTATAAGCACAAACTTAAAGGCCTTTGAGCATAGGTTACTGTGTTTGGCAATGTCCAATGCATTATCAAAAGCTGGAAAGACAGTGGTGGGCAATTAAGTTCTCAGTGGTCCAAAAGAAATGCAATAGGAGGGCATCTCCACATGTACAATACAACAAGGACTCGATTGGGACCAGCTAGGACAGCTAACCACTTGTTAGAGATGCTAATCAGAAAACAGGGAGTGTGTTAGGCGGTATAAAGATTGGACTCTGGAGCAATGGAAAGGTCAGGTGGTCCAATGAGTCTAGGTGTACCCTATTTCAGAGTGATGAGTGCATCAGGGTAGGAAAGGAAGCGATGCACCCACCATGTGTAGTGCCCACTGTGCAAGTTTCTACGAGCAGGGTTATGACTTGAGGTTCCTTCGATTGGTCAGGTTTAAGCTAGGCAGTGTTACGTGACAGCTGACTACATGCACATACTGCATGATCTGGCTATTCCATTAATGCATTCTTTCTCCCCTGATGCATTGCACAGGCATATGCCAGGGCAATTCCAGTATAACAAGTCCAACAGAGTCTTGACCTTAACCCCTTTGAAAATCCTTGGGATGTGCTGGAGACGACTTTAGGGAGTGGTTTGACTTGTCCATCATCAATAAGGTCTCAGCCGAAATGAATGCAACGCTGGATGAAAATAAATTGCATGAGGTTGTCACAGTGAAACCGCCCTGTAATCAAAGCTCAAGGAAGTCCAACGAAGATATTAGAGCGTGTGAGTTTTTTTTGTTCAGGCAGGGTATAATTACATAATTACACAATTAACGGAACTTACAAATGTGGCATTGATTGAAAGTTTAGAATCCACACCTTCAACAGAAGTTCTCCTCGAGTTTAATTTCACTGAGTGAGAAATAATTCATGTCAAATTACAGCTTGCTTTTGTTATTTGCCGGTGGTGACTGTGACTTCCAGGTATTAAAGTCATTCAGAAGCCGTACTGGCCGCAGTACAGAGTGCTCAGATTGAAATGTATTCTGGTTTATTTCTGTTGCCTAATGCTAATCTTAGCTCAGCTTGTTTAATTTATGCATGCTTGCAGTTTTCATTAATGAATCAGCAAGTCGCTCCGGTATGTATTATTCATGCCTGGGCTGATGATATTCCCTGAACATGGTTTCGCTTTAAAAGATATAAATACTGCATGGATGTGTGCTTTTATATTATCAATATATTATCAATATGTTTTTTTTTTTACTGCAGCATTGCTAATAAGGTTTGTCTAGACAGTATTAGTCTAGAACAGTGTTGGTGTTTTAGGTTTATTTGGTTGGTGCTGGATTGGTGCTTTTGTGTACTACGTTGCTAATTAGTGAACAAAGGGGGCCAGACATTGAAACCTTCCCAGTAACTGTTTACATACATTTACATACAGTGGTTGGACAATGAAACTGAAACACCTGTCATTTTAGTTTGGGAGGTCTCATGGCTAAATTGGACCAGCCTGGTGGCCAGTCTTCATTAACTGCACATTGCACCAGTAAGAGCAGAGTGTGAAGGTTCAGTTAGCAGGTAAGAGCACAGTTCTGCTCAAAATACTGCAATGCACACAACATTATGGGTGACATACCAGAGTTCAAAAGAGGACAAACTGTTGGTGCATGTCTTGCTGGCGCATCTGTGACCAAGACAGCAAGTCTTTGTGATGTATCAAGAGCCACGGTATCCAGAGTAATGTTAGCATACCACCAAGAAGGACGAACCTCCACCAGCATCACGTAGTGACCTGGCCACTATCCTGCAAGAAGAATGGCTTAAAACCCCTCTGACCACTGTGCAGGACGCAGTATATGTCATTCCCAAGATGAACTGACGCTGTATTGGCCGCAAAAGGAGGCCCTACACCATACTAATAAATGACTGTGGTCTAAAACCAGGTGTTTCAGTTTCATCGTCCAACCCCTGTGTCTACTAGAATACATACACTTTTAATCTACGACTTATATAGCAGATGCATACCAGACATCTCGGCATAGGAGTTGTGGAGGTTCCTAATGGTCTCCTGTGATAATCCATCCCATGCATCTTAAATATTCTCACACCTTTCCTGCAGATAGTGCCGTAGGGGTTGAAGGTGGAGCTGGAGTGACACCAGGCCTTCTGGACATGTGTCGTGTGACAAACCGTTCATCCTAGCCCTGACCACAGTGGTCGTCTCCACTATGACAAAGCATGAATCATCATTGAAGATGACCCACTGCCATTCTGAGTCATTCCATGACAGTCTGGCATGACACCATTGCAGCCTTTGGCGATGCTGACGTGGTGTTAGGGATGGTCATCATAATAACAGGCACTAACAGGACAACTCATAGAGGGCATCACTGCTCGCTGAATGTGCAGTAGTGACCATAAGATCAGTCTGGTACAGCGCTAAAGCCTGTTGAGGTTTATGTCACATGCAAGGCCAAGCGTGAAATTTGAATTATTCGCTTGTTTCACAATGTCAACTGTACCCACAACCCCTACTCACTCCTGTCAGGTGAATCATTCTGGGTGCAGCTATATTGAGCGAATATATGGGTACTGAAGTCCAACACAAGCCAGTCTCTTCTTGACCACCCCTATAGTTTCCTAACCACATTGGCCATTATGATACACTATCTAAGCCCATACCTAATGTTGGTAACCCTGCGAGATCCGTCAGGTGGGAGGAAATCTGGAAGGACAATTCTTATTATCACAGACGGTAATCAGCTCAGGTCTCTGGATCAATATGCAATTCCAGGGCTGGGATGTAATGGAATACAAAGAGATAACTGCAGTGCATGACACCTGAAGAAAAGCAGCAGTGATCACATTAATAGGAGCACAGCTACACCTACAATAAGGACCCTGCTTCTAGGATTCCATTCTTCTTTCTTCCATCTCTGTTTCAGACTAGGTTTCCAGTATTCTCTTTTCAACACAAGAGAAATGTAGCTCAAAAAAGGGGTTGATGTAAAACTACACTAGTTACAAGATCTTTCAGATCTCTGGTAATCATTATGACTCAGTGATGTGATTAATCAAGTCATCTGCACTGAAACACACTGTGATAGTAACCGTCCCCACCCTGCCCAACTCAAACGGCTTCCAACAGGCCACGGCTTTCATGTGAAATGCTATTTTGAACTTGACATTTATCCTTGCGTTCCAGCTTCATAGCAGTTGGCACAGAGGCGGCCGAAGGTGTCACGTGCGGCTTTGTTTTGCCACAGGACGCTATTTCTGCCTGTCACAGCTCTTGCTGTCAGTACTGTCAATTCAGATATGTCAAGGCCGCCGCGTCTATATTGAAGCAGCTTTGGGGCTGCACTCCATGCCCGTACTGTGGAGGCAGAGCTGCTGAGCCTGCTAGCTTGGCATGTGAAAATCCTGTTGTCGCTCTTCGAAAGCGCTGGCTAATCACTTCTAGTGGTGGCTCAAGGCCTTGACTCCCTTCATGGCCTTTGGCCATGAACATCATGTTGGCTTAAGACAGCGGCACATCATTTGGCCGCCCCATGACTTCGCCTGACAGCAGGATCCAGTGAGGCGAACATCACGCCGCATTAGGCGTGACAAGGAACGTGTGGAGTGAGCAAGTGACGTGCACCCTTACGATATGCTAGCAACTAGCTTTTAGTCTAGGGGGGTGTCCGGTACTGGTCCTAGAGGGTTGGAGTCCAACAAAGTTTGGTGATGATGTTATGGCTTAGAGACTTCCATCCTTTATGCCAGACTTCAATCCCTTACCAAACTCAGAATTCAGTGACTGGGTTCATTTTAAAAAGAATCAAGGGCTCAAAGCTTTATTAGCAGGTTACGCACAAGAAGCATCGGCCTACACTTAAGGTTCACATAAAGTTCACCCTTTCAGGAAGCTTCTGCTAAACTGTTGAACACAATAGGCAAAGAGCATTATACAAAATTATACACATTATACAAAAAAGCTTTAAATATAGATCTTTAAATTTATCAAATTGGAGCCAATCCTTCACAAATCGAATTGAAACCTCATTTCAATATCCATCTCAACGGCTTAGATAGAGTAGACTCCTTGAAGACGAAGAAGCTTTCAGAAACAGATACCAGTGTTCCATCTCATTCTCTATCCAGCCATCTAAAGTCAACATTTAAGTACTCTTTGTAATAATGTGTGCTTAATACACTCATCATCAAAAGGATAGTTGCATATATAGCACCCAGAAGGACTCAACCAACAGAAATGAGGGGTAGATTGGACATTGTGAGACATGGGAATGGTTCAGGTTTCTTGGACGCGTCTGCCAAAGGTACTTGCATGATGACTCATTGAGGGCATCGCTGCTCAACTGTGTCTGTTGGGTCACTCTGCCGTGTTAAACATCTCTTCGGTTCTCTCTGTGGTTGGTGTTGCTCTCCCAGATCCTTCATGTAAACTGTGCGTGCCTTCTTCTAGCCACTGCCGCCAACAGCATGACATGATATAGTATCCGCATGACTGATATGGTCCGCTATATGTCGACAAGACCATCCCACTTCCCAGAGTCCTAAGAAGTGACCCCTCTCCAACTGCTCAAGTTGCTTTTGAACTCTTCTCCGAGGCATACTTGGCCCAAGTCAGAATGGAAAGCATGTGCAACAGGACGGTCTTATGTGGCCAGTCAGATACACTGCTAAGGCCCGCCCCTGGTTATATCACACGCTTATCTCACAATGTCAAACCTACCCACCAAGTTTCATTCCTGTAACTTGATTCCCTCTGGGTGAACACACGTATTGAATATTTTCCTCTTCTGATCTTGATCCAAAATCAAGATCAACTGAGCCTACTCAGCTTTGCTGTATCAGCCAGAACACCTGTTTGAAAGCATCTGCACTCGTTGGGCTTCTCCACTAATTTATTCAGGATTTAATTTGTCACCCATCTGTATCACTAACACGCTTTAATAAAGCCTAACTGTACTCAAGTGTCCTGTTCCAGTTCTGGAGGGCCACAGGAAGTGCAGTCAGGTGTGTTTGATCACCTGAATTACTATCATTGCTGAACACTGGTCCTGCAGGACATAAGCTACACACTACTACACTCATCTGAGAAGATCCAGCCAAAAAACCAACTGAAGTTCAACAAGTACAGCTGAAGTCCATTTCCACCACCCTCGCTCCCACTAACACCGCGCTTAGCCTCGGCCCATTAAACACTGATCAATTTGTATCGATCAGCAATGCAGATGCATTTGTAACAGGCTTGCTGCTGCACACATGGTGCTTCATCAGGGCTCGTTACAACCGCGATGCCAACTGAAATCTTTGTGCCTTCAGTTCAGCTCAGCTCAGCTCAGCTCAACTCAGCTCAACTCAGCAGAGAATTGTGCACTGTAAGAATGTGAGGAAGCTCATTGGACATGACCAAATTATTGACTTCCATTACAACCTTAAGGGGCCTGTATGTCCACACTTCAGTCCCTCACTCAGATTTTCTATTACCATGGTTGTGATTCGGGATGCAATATATGGACAAAATTCCGTATGGTGATTGCATTGCTACATGTAACTAAATAGTTTTAATAATAATCTAATTATGATATTAAACTTAACAACTCCAAAAATTACATTACATTACAGTTTTTTCTTAGGCCTAGGCTAAGGTAACGTTATAGCGTGTTGATAAATGCAGCTGTCCTCATAAACACAGACATATATTATCACATACATTAAGAACAACATGTTTACAGCAATTGAATTTCCAAATATTCGTACCAGAAAATTGACAGACAGGTCTGCTTCTACTGCACCCTGCATCATCGATGACATCATCACCAGGAACTAAGCTTCTAACCACGGGTCAACAGCTGTAGTTCCAACTACACAACTTAACCACAGTTTTTGCGAACGTTTGGTGGAACTACAGTTTTGGGAAACACCTGTGTCGTTTAACGATGGTTTGGACTATGAGTCACCAATGTAGTTACGCCCATAGCTCGAACCATGGTGTTGGGAACACTGGCATTGCAGCTGTATTGTTCCAGTTATGTAAGTTGCTAATGTAGTTAGCCACTATGGTTTTGGGAACCCCATATCTTAAGATCCAGCCAATGATTTGACCCTTCTGAAAACAGGACGCTGACTTTCATACTACATATGAGATTGCACAAAGAACTGGAATCCAGACACTCAAAAACATGGAATTGTGTTTGCTATTATGGTTGTCAGGAATGCTAAAGATTTTATCAGGACATATTAAAAAAATGTCCATGATGATGATCTTGTTATACAAACAAAGGAGGGATGGTTAGACAGTGTTATGTAGAAAAAAAAGTCTCCCTTTTTTAGGGGAAACACCACAGGGCAAGTTTACACAGATGGGAACATTTAAAAACATCTCAAAAGTATTATATATAAGTATAATATCGGCAAGTACATTACGTTTATTATCAGCAAGTACATTTATCTATCTATCTATCTATCTATCTATCTATCTAT
This sequence comes from Prochilodus magdalenae, assembly GCA_024036415.1. Lineage (NCBI taxonomy): Eukaryota > Metazoa > Chordata > Actinopteri > Characiformes > Prochilodontidae > Prochilodus > Prochilodus magdalenae. The sequence continues at coordinate 143,506 of JAMWET010006885.1, read as the reverse complement.
CTATCTCTCTCTATATATATATATATATAGTTTTGTATTGTCATTTTTGAACAGAACACACTTTCAGTACATTATTAATTTATGTAATCATAAATTAAGTATACTTCAGTGCACTTTTTGCCTCCTGGGTTTGCTTGATTCGTTCCTGGTTTCCCTGTCTCACCTAACACACACAGCTTTGCTGTGAACTGTTATGTCCCATAGTCTGACTGCAGGGGACTTATTGTAGACGGAAAGCCATGCCAATGCAAACCCTCTATAGAGAAGGATGCAAGGATGTGAGGCATGGCACTGGCGGATGCCAAGCTGGTCCTAATAATCTATTGGTACCAAAGGTAAGATAGCAACCAGAGGGTTGCAGGTTCAAATCTCTGGACTTACTGGGTCATTCTGAAAAGGAGTCACCAACTCCACTTATTAGTTTCTAGTCATATAATTGAGAACATACTACAGATATTATCAAGTTCTTATCTTATGCTTACTAATGGCCCCATTTATCAATACTATATTCCACGTAACACTTTTTAATAATTAATACAGTATTCAGTTGCTGATTAATTTTTAATTCATCTGTGACTGGTCAGGATGTGCACAGCACAGAGACACATGTAGTGGTAAGAGGCTCAATTACATATTGCAATATCATCTGCAAAATCATTATTGCAAAGGCCAATGTTGTGATAACCCCTATTGTCTGTGGAGCTAGTAGTTACCAAATACATTTTAGTAGTTACTGAATAATATTTATATCATATTAAAGGATTAATAAGTGATAATACGCCAGATTTATATGGGGATTAGTGCACTGTGCCAGACAGATCAGTGTTGATTATTTGCATCACACTGTGCAGACAGCAAATTCTGGATTGACACATATCTTCTTTTTTGCCTGGAGGGTTTTCTGTACTGGCCAGTACCAAAATTTGGCCCATGAATAAAAGATATATCTAAAAAATACCTTTAAGTGAAATGATAAACATACACCATAGAGTCAACGACAGCACTGGTTTCAGCTTTTCCCACAACTCTACCACTGCAGGTTCCTGAGCACACGGTAATAAGCGCAAGCTCAATTTTCCAGCATTCTGCCTCAGAGAGAGCTGAGAGTAATTTCCTGCCATGTATGGGAATTGATTCCAGAAGAGGCACTGTTGACATGCACTACATGCTTTATAGTGCTGGAACGGGCCGGCCGCTTAACAGGGCACCGGGGAACGTATGCACGGACACATATGCTCAGAACTCATCTCACAAATGTCCCTACGAGCTGCCAGAACAGACTATACAGGGGTCTGTTGTGCTTCAGCGCATTCACATGTTGCCCAGGCACCTTGTGCAACCAACAGCTCGACTCATGGTGGCATTTTAATGAAGTTCCCAAAAAGCATGCAGCAGGAACACGGGGAGTGGCGGAAAACACAAACAGAGAACACGTCACTCTGCTACTGTTCCAGACAGAGGGAGAGAGAGAGGGAGAGAGAGAATGAAAGAGGGAGATAGAGAGGGTGTACAATGAAACATAAAAACAGAAAAGAAAGCAGCAGCAAGAGAGAAACAAAGAAAGATTAAACAGAAACAGAAAAAAAGAAACAGAGATAGATTGAAAGAAAGACACAGAGAGGGAGAGAAATCAACAGGCATAAAACTAAAGCTGCAAAGCAAATAGAGACAAGAAAACATTAATACAGGAAAAAGGGACATCAAGAATGAAAAACTAGAAAAAATGAAGCAGAACAAACGAAATGGAAAAAGAAATACTGATGAAACAAGACAGCAGGAAAGATAAAAAGAATAAGTCAAAATGACGGCAGGGGAGAAATATGCTGAGAAGCATTCACAGAAATGTAAACAGACAAAATATATGAGAAAGGCAAACAGCATGAGAGAAATCTAGAGAAGAGAGCAGTAGAGAGAGAGAGACATTAAAATAAAGCATTTGAGAGAAAAAGACATTATAACAAGGCAGCAGAGAGAGCGACATTACGACAGAGCAGTAGAGAGAGCGACATTACGACAGAGCAGTAGAGAGAGAGAGAGACATTATGACAGAGAAGTAGAGAGGGAGTTTACGAAAAAATAAAAGCAAGACATTACGCAAGAGGAGTAGAGAGAGGGAGAAACATTCTGACAAAGAAAGTAGAGAGAAAGACATTATTACAGAGCAGTAGAGAAAAAGAGAGACATTAGGAAACAGGGTAGGAAGACAGACAAAAGATGAAAAAGCAGTAGGGAAAGAAACAGAAAGATGACAAAGCAGTAGAGAGAAAGATAATGACAGACAAGTAGTAAGGAGAGAGAAAGGGAGATAATGACAGCAGTTCGGATAGAAATAATAACAGAGCAGTAGCTAGAGAAATAATCACAGAGCAGTAGGGACAGAGCAGTGGCTACAGAAATAATGGTAGAGAAGTAGTTAGAGAAATAATGGCAGAGCATGAGGGACAGAGTAGTAGCTAGAGAAATAACAACAGAGCAGTAGGGACAGAGCAGTAGCTAGAGAAATAATGGTAGAGTAGTAGTTAGAGAAATAATGACAGAGCAGTATCTAGAAAAATAATGACAGAGCAGTAGGGACAGAGCAGTAGCTAGAGAAATAATGGCAGGGTGGTAGGGACAGAGCAGTAGCTAGAGAAATAATGGCAGGGTGGTAGGGACAGAGCAGTAGCTAGAGAAATAATGGCAGGGTGGTAGGGACAGAGCAGTGGCTACAGAAATAATGGCAGAACAGTAGGGACAGAGCAGTGGCTACAGAAATAATGGCAGAACAGTAGGGACAGAGCAGTGGCTACAGAAATAATGGCAGAGCAGTAGGGACAGAGCAGTGGCTACAGAAATAATGGCAGAGCAGTAGGGACAGAGCAGTGGCTACAGAAATAATGGCAGAGCAGTAGGGACAGAGCAGTAGACAGAGAAATTACAACAGAGCAGTAGGGACAGAGCAGTAGACAGAGAAATTACAACAGAGCAGTGGGGACAGAGCAGTGGCTACAGAAATAATGGCAGAGCAGTAGGGACAGAGCAGTGGCTACAGAAATAATGGCAGAGCAGTAGGGACAGAGCAGTAGACAGAGAAATTACAACAGAGCAGTAGGGACAGGACAGTAGATAGAGAAATTACAACAGAGCAGTAGGGACAGGACAGTAGATAGAGAAATTACAACAGAGCAGTAGGGACAGAGCAGTAGCTACAGAAATAATGACAGAGCAGTAGGGACAGAGCAGTAGCTACAGAAATAATGACAGAGCAGTAGGGACAGAGCAGTAGCTACAGAAATAATGACAGAGCAGTAGGGACAGAGCAGTAGCTACAGAAATAATGACAGAGCAGTAGGGACAGAGCAGTAGCTACAAAAATAATGACAGAGCAGTAGGGACAGAGCAGTAGCTACAGAAATAATGACAGAGCAGTAGGGACAGAGCAGTAGCTACAAAAATAATGTCAGAGCAGTAGGGACAGAGCAGTGGCTACAGAAATAATGGCAGAGCAGTAGGGACAGAGCAGTGGCTACAGAAATAATGGCAGAGCAGTAGGGACAGAGCAGTGGCTACAGAAATAATGGCAGAGCAGTAGGGACAAAGCAGTAGACAGAGAAATTACAACAGAGCAGTAGGGACAGGATAGTAGATAGAGAAATTACAACAGAGCAGTAGGGACAGAGCAGTAGATAGAGAAATTACAACAGAGCAGTAGGGACAGGACAGAAGCTACAGAAATAATGGTAAAGAAGTAGTTAGAGAAATAATGACAGAGCATGAGGGACAAAGCAGTGGCTACAGCAATAATGGCAGAGGGGTAGGGACATAGCAGTGGCTAGAGAAATAATGACAGAGCAGTAAGGACAGAGCAGCAGCTAGATAAATGGCAGAGCAGTAGTAAGGAGAGAGAAAGAGAGATAATGACAGCAGTTTGAAGATAAATAATAAAAGAGCAGTAGCTAGAGAAATATCGACAGAGCAGTAGGGACAAAGCAGCACCTAGAGAAATAATGACAAGGCAGTAGGGAGACAGAAGTAATGGCAGAGCAGTAGAGTAAAATAATGATAAGAAGAGTAAAGAGAGAGAAATAGCAACAGAGCAGTAACGAGAAACAACGACAGAGCAGTAGAGAGAGAGAAATAGTGACAAAGCAGTAGAGAGAGAGAAAAATAATGATTGAACCGAACAGAGCGAGAAAAATATTGACAGAGCAGTAGATACAAAGAGAAATAATGATAGACCAGAAGGGAGCGAGAGAATCAATGACAGAGCAGTAGATAGAAAGAGTAACACTGATAGAGCAGTAGACGGATAGAACTAAAGGCAGAGCAGCAGGGACGGAGCGAGAAAAACTGAGAGGGAAAGAGATAGTGACCCCATGGTCAGTCTGATCAACCCCCATCATGTCACTGCTCTGCTGTAATCTGCGCTGTGTCCGGCGGGGCAGGAGTGACGCTGATTGGGTTTGTCCCTCTGAGCCCCCTGCAGGTCTGAGGATGCGAGTGGGGTGTGTTTTCGTGCAGCAGGTGAGAAGCGCTTCCAGAGACGCAGCAGCGCAGCACTCAATCTCACACAGCGCTTTATAGAGCCGCAGCACACACACCTGCACTGTATCACCACCACAGCGCTGGGCTTTAGGGAACATGCATTATTCAACAGCATTGATCCAGCACCACGCTCTACATCCAGCTAACAAACACACAGCAAACCTCACTCTCACTGACCACAGCAGCTGCAGGACACAGCCCAAACAGTTATTTAATCCTAGTACATTAATAAAATATTCTGCCTTTTCTATTATAAGCTGTTGTCTACACTACTCTAAAACTGTCTGTTTCTGTGATAATGTAGGCTAAAGATATAATTCATCATCATAAATTATGCAAATAGCCAAATAATCGCATTTATTTAGTCTACAAAAGGAGTTTTTATTTATTAGCCCACATAATTGAATGTAGTTAGCCTCCAAAACTAGTGTAATTCAATACTAATTAGCCTAAGTATCTGTTTAGTTCGCCTGCAAAAGTAGCCTCATTATTTATAGATTAGCTTACATAATTACATTTAGTTAGCCTACAAAGCTGTATTAATTAGCCATTAGTTAGCCTTTGTAATCACATTTGATTAGCCTACAAAATCGGATTAATAAACTATCAATTAGCCTATGTAATTACATTCAGTTAGCCTGCTAAATTAGCATTCTTTATTTAACTTTCCTAAACATTAAGCCTAATTAATTATAAACTAGCGTATATAATCAAATTTAATTAGCCCGTAATATCAGACTAATTAATTTGTCCATTTACATTTGCAGCATTTAGCGGACGCTCTTATGTAAAGCAATATACAAGGGTAATCGTATTACAGGTAGGCCGGTGTAGTGTTAGGAGTCTTGCCCAGGGACTCCTGCAGCACAGCATAGTCATCCAGACTGGGGCTGTATTTGAAATTACACACTACTGTACTGCACACTGCAAACTACAGTATTATGAACTGCACACTGCATAGTGCCTCTGTGTGTAGTGACACATGACCAGTTACCTCACATTTACCTCAGAGCTGTTATTACTGTATCCACAGTTTAGAGCTAGCTGCTGCTAACACTGCTCAGTTCACTTAAAATACATTTAGCCTAGCTGTTAGCTACCCTCGGGTATTTCCCTCTAAAACAGAACCTCTAAAGCGAGTTCATCTTTTATTAATCTACAGACCCATATATTTTAACTTTCTGAGGCTCATTCTGATGAAAACATACTCTGTGTTTTGCTCCCCAGTGTTACCCGCCGCCATTTTCTCTGATTGAAGCAGGCTGAGCTGGTGAGGCTGCAGTGCATGATGGGATGCAGTGCACCATGAAGATAGCTCCCCCTGAATACTAGAAACTCTGACAGGATTAGTAGGGTAGACGGAGATCTTTACTGTTTTCAGCAGATTTACAGTTTGGTTGCATGCTGTGCACTACATAGTACTTGTAGATAGATTTAGTAAATGAGTAGCAGGTAGTAGGCCATTTTGAATACAGCCTGAAACTCGAACCCCAGTCTCCCACATAGGGTGGCAGCTCACTGGCAGGTAGTGGTGTTAACCAAGTCATTACATTTAGTTATCTTACAAACCTTTTGTAATTCATTACTAATGAGCCAACGTGATCATTACACACATCTCCAAAATGAGCCTAATCGATCATAAACAAAGCAAATGTATTAGTAATTAGCCTACTGGTCAATTCTAGTTAGCCTGTGAAGTGAGTCTGGGTCATATATTACTAATTGTCCTACATAATCAGTTTTAGTTATTCATATGTTAACTAGCCTGTAATTATGTATTAGAATATGTTATTAGCCTAAAGTCATTCTGGTTGGACAACATTCAAATTTGTGCACTTTTTTGACCTTTGGACAAGAAATGACAAGAAAAATGATTTTTCCTTCTTTTGAAACTTTTACAAATTTAAATTACAATAATTTAAAATAAAAATTTTATAAAATCTATTTTTTTAAAGTGTAAAAAATCAATTTAAAATATTGTTTTTATTTTGTAGTTAATCTGTACTTGAAGGTGCTTAAAGTTCAGAACCAGCACTTTCGACAGAAGCTCCCCACTCGTTCCGTGCGCTGAGAAAATGGGTGAGAAAAAAAAAAAACTCAAAATGAAAAGGTGCTTTTATCACCTGTAATAACTGCGACCTCTACCTGGGCGGCTCCAGCAGGGTGAGAGGTCAAGAGGTGACCGTGAAAAGTGAAACGGCCTGCACAGCAGGTAGGATACAACACTGCCGCAAAAAGGAACACCGCACACACACCGAGACACACGCTCGCGCGCACACACACGCTCGCGCACACCGAGACACACACGCATTCACACACACACCGAGGACATGACTGCTCACTTCACGCACACACACAGGTGCACATACACACACATCACTTTTGGTTTGGCCACAGATCATCTCATCTTAGCTCCACAATCCGCGTGGTCAGGTACAGGATCAATCACTGTACATTTACCTGCACCGCGGAGAATCAATATCTGGGATAGACTACCGAAACCAGAGATAAACTAAGAGAGAGAGAAAAGAACAAACAAACGCGCGCAAAGCCAAAAAAGGACATGACTCAAAAGTGTAGCCTGTAAACGAGCCGGCTACGAAGTCCTGATTAAACTGATCAAACAAGGAAATCTGGGAAGCGAGCTGGATCGGCAGCTCTTTGATGTAGTGGACCCATGTGCACACAAAGATGCACACCTGCGCACAAAGGTGATCACGCGCGAGAACAATGCACTCCAACCAGTATCAAAAGCTGCCGTGCACGTGCATCTCTACAACTGACCCAAAAGCATCAAGTCATTTTTCTGCCTCCCAGCAGCAACACGTTTCAGCCCAAACACGCACGAGCCGAGACAAAACAGCGCGCGAGCCGTCAAAACACGTGTACTCACCGGCGCTCGCTTTTCTTCTCTTTCACACTTTTGCCTCCTCCTCCTCCTCCTCTCTCTCTCTCTCTCTCTCTCTCTCACTCTCTCTCTCTCTTTATCTGTTCCGCACTCTTTCTCTCTCCCTCGCTCTCTCCTCGCGACGCTAGATTAGAGTGGGCTTCTGTCTTTCTCTCGCCCTCGTTTCTATGGCAGTGTGTGTGTGTCTGTGTGTGTGTGTGTCTGTGTGTGTGTGAGAGAGAGAGCAGCCAGTCAGCGAGATACTGCAAACGTCTGGGGGGCAGCTCCACGCGCACTTACTCTCACGCGCTCCGCAAACACCAACAGTCAGCCACCCCCCACTACACCCCACCCCACCTCAATAATCCCCGTAGTGCTACAACACCGATCTGTTACACACCAGAGAGGCAATAAAGCAACAGCTCCAGCAGCAGCAGCAACAGAGAGACTTGTTGTTGCAAGACATCTGCATAAGTAGTTCAGCTCACTCCATATTAAAGCCCAAACCTCTTCATGAATATCAAACACGTTTATGAATAGACGCAGACTATGGGGAGGTTTCGGGAGGGCACCCAAAGGGTCCCGCGTGTTTGTTTTTCAGAAGGGCTGAATGAGATGAAGCAAATGTCTGCACGGATGAAAGGGAGCGATGGTGACGGGAGCGAGCGCTCTCCATGCTTTGTGGTCCTGCGGTCTGGTTAAAGGACGCGCGCTGCATGCGACAGAGGGAAGAACAGCAGCTATGTTCCAACATTGACTGGAAAGCCCTCGCAGGACAGTAGAAGCTGATACTGCAGCAGTGAGGGGACGCGGGAAGGTAATGTTGGACGAGCAGGTTGCACACCTAGTTTCAAAAACCCACCCATTGTCTCCCTTATCCCAGAATCACTCAGTCAGCCAGGATATGGTTTTGCTCCTCTTGCATCTTAATGGAAGCCTGTGTACAAACTGCATCCCTCAAGCCATGGAGAGTTGTTAAAGGAGCTGTAAGATGACGCAACCTGTCGGTGTCATACTGCAAACAACATGGGACAACATATCAGCAGAAAGTTGTGGTGTCCACTCATATCGTAAGAAACAAGGAAAATGACAGACCCTCCTCTTCCCTCTTCACTGCTAGCACAACTGCACAAGCTTGGAGTCAAGAGACTCCAGTAGTGGAAAGCAGCACCAACGTTAACTCGGTTGTTAAAGCCGTTGTGCTTTTACTGAGTTCTTTCATTGGCTGCCTGTTCCTAAATGATCTAACTGGGAGCAGGATGGTCATGATTGAAAAGCGGTTCAAATACGCTGCTGGAGCATATAACCTTCTACATGCTCTCATGTTCTATGAATCAGCGCTACACTGACTCACTAGCGTTTCTTGAAGGACAGTAGTATAACAGAACCTAATAGACAGGATGGCTAGCTGGTTAGCATGCTGACTTTGTAGACATCTCTACAAAACCATAAATCAACATCTTCGATATACTGTAACATCAAAAGTGTAATTGCTTCACATTCGGTTTGTTTTACACACACACACACACATACACACACACACATGTACACACACACACACACACACACACACACACAAGTACACACGCACACATACACACAGACTCACACACACACAATCACTCACACTTACACATACACACACACACACACACACACACACACACAAAATACATACAACTCTTTAATGGACAACATTGATATTTCAAAATGTCTGGACAGATGACAGATAAGACCAGGGTCGGAAATAGGCGCTGGGAGGGGACCCTGTAATAGCCCTGACCCACCTCTGATATCTCTTTTCCACCCACAATGTGCCTGTGCTTGTGCCAGAGCTGGTGCTGGTCCCCAAGATCCATGAAACCTGTGAAGAACGAGCCCCAGATGTGGGGGCGGAAGATGTGGGTGGTCACTAGTCCAGAAGCAGAGGTCGGTGGACAACACAAAAAAGGAACATGGCGAAACATGTTGTTCCTTCAGCAGACCAGTGGGTCATTTTGTTGCTGGTGTCATTGTTTACATTCCTTCTCCTGTTTTTTTGGGAAATGATGGCGTGAACAACTTTACATGGTGAAGGCAGTGCCACCCCCTTGCCCACCTGCCTTACAGGTTCCATGGTTCCAGAGCAGTAAGTTCATGGGGCACTCATTTAGCGAGCCACAAACCCTTTTTTGCAGTGGAAAAGCGGAGAATGCTTTGAGATCTTTGCACCATGTCGAAGGAAATGAGCTATCAATGTCTCAAAATCTAATATCTTGAGGGGCATTGCTAAAAATGTATTTATGACTTTAGGCTTTAGTAATTAATTTATAACTACAAGACGTCTGAAGAGCTCTATCACAGAAAGCTATTAATTGAAACTGGCCATGACTGTGCTGCCTAATACCTGAGACATATATTGTTTCATGATAGTCCTGAGAATATATGGAAAGAAACATGCAGGGTGTTAAAAACTAGAATCAACACTACTTATAAAAACCCAGAAGATACGTGTAGGTACACTGTTTATTTGGAACAGTAAATAAAATATTCTTATTAATAAAATATAGATTTGTGCTGTAGACATCACAAGCCCTGGTTCCGACCACCACCTCGGTAAAGAAATGATGTGTGTATGTGGTTTCTGTCTCTTGTGACTGTTATACATTGTGATGTCTTGGCAAAAAAGACAACACAGGAAACATAGTACCTCAGGTTAATGCTCTTTACTGAACCCAGCAGCAGTGAAGAAACCACCACCAGTGCTAAATGAAAGCAGGCAGGTCACTAACACCCATATACTGTTTGTGCATGGTAGACAATGGATTAACTAAACCAGACCCACAGCCCAACACAAAATGGAACATTTACACATATACATATCTGTAGTGGACAGCGACTAAGTGTCTTTAATTTTATATTCGTCATTCAACAAATATTTGCACCCAGAGGGAAGTGTCAGACTGCAGTGCTATTGGGAAGGAGGATAAAGGTTACCAGGAACAATAAATGATGATACATTTAGACTGATATGGGGAATATTTATTGAGCTACACATACAGAAGTAGTTTCTCTCGAATGGCGTCGCTAAAACAACATGCCAGACATCTTGGCCTGGACTTATAGAGGTTCCTAATGGCGTCCTGTGATAATCCATTCCATACAACTTGAATGTTCTAACTGCAGATGTTGCAGTAGGGATGGAGGTAGAGTGACACCAGGCCTTTTGGACGTGTCCCGCATGACAACAAACTGACCATCTTGGTGATGACCACAGTGCCTCCACACATGGATTCGTTGGTCGCCTCCACCAAGACAAGCAGGACTCATCACTGAAGATGAACCGCTGCCATTCTGAGTCCATGATAGTCTGACAACACACCATTGGAGTCTTTGGTGACGTTGACGTGGTGTAAGAGCAGTTGTAACGGTCTGTGTGAACGTAGTTCTGCATCACGCAGCCCTCTGCCAATGGTGCTGCCACTAACAGGATGACTGATGGAGGGCATCACTCCTTGCTGAAGTCCCCAATCATGGCTGTTGGGTCAATCAGGTACAGCAGTGAGGCCTGTCACAGGCACAGCCGAGCATAAAACTTGAATCATTCGCATATCTTACAATGTCAAGCCTACCTACCACGTTTCATTCCTGTGGCTGTATTCCTTCTGGGTGCAGCCATTCTTTTGATTAATGAGTGTATAAGGTAATTTATAAAATCATATGCATTTGATGAATTTAGATCAATTTGCCTTAAAGATACCCTTGGTTTTTGGCTAGAAGAAGTAGAATAATAAATGGAAGATAAATTTAGAAGCTGGTCCTGAGGATATTTTGTGGTAGCTTCAATGATAGTAAACAGTGTATGTCTAAAGACATCTAGAAAGCTACTCATCTTCAAATCAAGGGCATTAAGAGGGAGTTTGTCATCTGGGTTGCTGGAGTAACAGCCTGTAGTCATCTGGGGAGGCTTTCCGCTAGATGTCAGAACATTGCTATTCCACCCCTCATTGCACAGGGTGATGCTAGACTTATATGCATCTTCTCCAGGACATCTTGTTCCACTGCTGCTCTGTGCATAGTGCACTGCGATGTGCATGTATATTAACACCAGCAGCGGTTGCACTTTGAAGTAGCTGGATACCAAAAATTGGCAGGGGATTCTGGGCTGGCTTCCTGGACACAGATTAAGCCTCGTGTTGGACTGAATTGCAGGACTAATGGCAAAATGGCTATTGGAAATTCTTTTAAGTCTAGCCTAGCTTTGATCCGGGTCAGGGAGACTAGCCCACAGTTTACGGATCTTGACCAGTCAGCGTTTTCTTAAACATTTATGTGGGCTAAAAATTACAGCAATAACTGTCTTCTGAGCATGTTCTGCCTCTGTCTGCGGGGGAGGGTCAGAACATATTGCAGTGCACTGTTCCCTCCCCCTACTACACAACTCCCGCAGCCCCCTCTACTGTGATTACCATCACTCCATCTACTGCATGCAGCGGAGCGCACCAGTAGAACCCAGAATACCACATTTCTTCTCCTCTCTCTCTCTCTTTCTCTCTCTCTCTCTCTCTGTCTCACTCTTTCTCTCTCACTCTTTCTCTCTCTCTCACACTTTTAGGGCCCGAGTCTTTTGCGCCAGTTCATGTTGTTCTGCATGTTATGTACAAAACCAGTGCATGAGTGTAAACATGCAGTGTACATGCAAAAAATGCATAATGCACCTCAGTTGCACATGCACATATCGTCGCTGTCCAATGAAAAACATGTATCTCCATTTTTGTCCATTTTGACTTTTATGCATCATTTGAAAACAGCAGCTGTCATTTACACTGTGTGAGATCTGCATGATGAATAGACCAACAGAAATGGCCCAGAAGTGCTTGGAAAGACGTCTGGTTCCATTGACTTACATTAAAATTGATTAAGGTTTTTGGCCTCTCCTGTAAAGCTGCCATTTTGGAGATACTTGTTTTTCTTTGGACAGCGACGATATGCATTCAAAGTAGGGCTATGCTAACTGCTGGAGGGTTGCACGAAAAGTCGGTGGAGACATCAGCACTGCTTCCGACTACCAAAATTTCAGCAACTCATTGCCGTTTAGTTTTGCATGGACTTTTAAAACCAGGCTTTAATTTGCATTATGGCCTGAACAGTGGTGTTACCGGGAGACGTCTTTCCTGAATGGCTTCAGAGACCGCAGTTAGACAAAGAATCAAGTGTACTGACAGAATATCAACCTTCAGAATAACACTGTTTAAACGTTGTAACCCATTTTTAACCCTGTAGGATGTTTTGGTGGTAAAGACCTCAGTGTTTTGTCTGGATCTTGTTGGGGGCTCCACTATTCCACTGCTTCTACCAATCCCTGTGGCTCACAAGTGTGCAAGTGTCAGGGGGTATGGCTACACACAGTATGATAAGCTGGCATTTTAGTAAATCGTGTGTCAGTTTCAGGTGCATTTTGCTGTTGCATCACATCTTGCTCTGTGCCTGTGTTCTCCTGGCCCTCTCTCTCCTCCTCCCTGTTATCTGCTTTGCCAGGGATGCACCTCCTGCACCTTTCATCGCTGTTGTTCACGAGCCGTAAATGAAATCCACAACACTGCATGTGAGCCTCCAGTGATTTTTACAGCACATCGGCATAAAATTGCTTTTCCCTCTAATTGTTTAGGCCGTGCAGGTACTAAATCCATTGGTTTTCCCGCAAGTGTAGAAAAAAGTGCATGAGCTGAGTTATTACACAAATGCTCTCTTGAAAAATAAGCTTCTTGTTTGTAGCTTGAACTTTTTTACAGGAACACTTCTTTGCCTGCACAAGCAGAGCCGACATTAAGTAACCATTTGTTCTGTCCATAACTGCTTCACTGCAGGCTGCTGGCATGTGTTTGTTTTCTCAACATAGTGGCAATTATGTTATCAGCCTGGTCTTCATTTTTCCTCATATTTGTATTGTATAAAGTGTTCATTTTGACCAAAAAGGGCTGCGAGTGGGGCTAATGGAGATGTGAAACCTTGTAAAAGCCATAAAGTTAAAGTTGGTAAATATGGGTTAATTGTCCTAATTCCCATCTTGTGTACAACTTTCTCTTTCGACTGATGTCTGCCCAAAAAATCAGTTTTTGATAATATTAATGTTATACTGTCAATAAAAAAATTTACTGCCTGAATGTGTATTTAACAGGTTAATTTCTGAATAGTTACATTTAAAAATTAAATATCTAATGAGAGTTATATATTATCGAAACTATGCCAGATAAAAAGTAAGAATAAGTATTTTTAATATTCTGCTTGGTGTTTTCAACATTTGTAGCTAATTATTTTTATAAGAGTCGTGTTCAATTAGCTTGTGTCCTTTCCTCAGTCTTTTGATAATTTACTCAGAGAAGTCTACCAATTAGAACAGTACAGTTTAGTGCCACTTTTGTACAAATAAAGTAGTTTCTTACCTAAAATCGTACCTATGGTACTCCATCATTAATAGCAGCACTTTTTCATTGTTTTCCTAATAAACTAATTATTTATGTGCCAGAATTGATTTTAAATAGTAAATGCCAGGATTGGAAGTATCGATAGTTTGGTATTGATCCACCCAACCCTAATCATTAGCAAACAAGCTTCGTTACTCAATGAATTCTCGTATACACTATAATTAAACCTGGAAGTTGTTAGTTTAAATGTTTGAAGGGTTTCTACTTGGCTACCTGTTATTGGTGGCCAGGGTACTTAACTATGAGAGTTGGGCAGCATCAAAAAGTCAGAATATCCACTGTGGTTTTAGGTGTACGTCAAATAATTCATGATTTATCTGCTGTTGTTTAGAAGAAATTGTGTCAACTTGCCCTGGTTGCACAAAGACAATAGCAAATTAGCAAACAAGGCACTTTCATTCCAAATACATTAAGTCCTAGTATTATTGGGTTATAGCCAATCACTGGTGCACCCATTACATATTCCAAAAAATACTGGTAAAAAATCAAAACAGTAGTAAAACACATACACATTTATTACACAAAAAACCTTTAACATAAATGCAAAACGTGACAAGCACAAGGTTTAGCACAATAACGACAATATTAATTTAAATCTGACAGCTGAAAAGTTTAATCTTCCCCATGTGGGTGAATGACCTATGACATCTGACCTTTGTGTCTTTGTGTCCTGTAACATGCTGCAGTTGAATTCTGCTTATAAAGATTTCTAGTAGTGTTAATAATAACAACATTTCTAGTTTTCAGGTAAATTTTACTTCAATTAAAGGTTATACTTTCAAAGAAAGGGTGATATTTTCATTTTCCGTTTTTCCATCACCATTTTGTTAGATTTAGATAAATAATTACCAAGACATTTTTACCCATCTTTACCAGTGGTGCCAATAAAATTTTTCCTTCTTTTATAAAATATCTGTTTTCTTACCGCAGTACATATACATAGCTATCAGTGTGTTTACATGCACTTTATAACCTGGTACAAGCACAAAATCCAATGTCCATAATCTGTTCAACATTTTACATGCTGTGTTGAATGCATATATTTAGATAGGAAAACTTCGGGTTTACAGAAACAATAATCAGATTACTGCTTTGCACAGGCCAATAAACTCACAGAATAAAATGTACCATAACATAATGTACAACTTGCTTTTTTTTAAACATCCAATTACTTTAGCAAAAATCTGAACAAACATCATGAAGAAGTTAAAAAATACATTTTATATCTTCATTTAATCTTAAATATATTTAATTTCACTGTCTAAAGTGTTCTGGTTGCTGTGTTAAACACTGCACAGAGAAATGAAAGAAATCAGAGTAAGGGTATACATGCCCTGACATGGTTTCAAAATTTTTTTTAAATCGGATATCCAGGCTTTAATCCTAGAGTGCTTAAATGACAATTTCTATAATCAGATATCTGCAGCCATACAGTTCTAATCAGGTTATTAAGTGCATGTAAGTTATCAGGCAGCAAAATTATATTTTTCCTACAAACTAAAAAGAACAACATTTTTTATCTCACTTTGAAAAATTACAAATCTGTGATGCTCTATAGACCACATGGAGGCCCTGCTAAACAGCCTATTCCATCTGATTCAGTATTTTCATATTTCATATTTCAGATCCACATTTCAAATTTCACATCATTTCCTCCCGATGACAGATTGATATATAGAATGCAGTTTTAGCGCTGCACGACATGCTTAGCAAACATAGATTTTCAATGGCGTGACTCATAGATCACTATGAATTCCGGTCAAGCCTCATAGACCATGTGAAGGCAAGATTTGTATGAGAAATGTCAGCCCAATGCATGGGGCCTATTCATCACATTGGGCATGCTGGCTAAAAAGGTTACTAAATCAAAGAAGAGCGATCTGAAGTTCCACTTATTGACTTCAAGGAAGATTGCGTGAGAGTTTGTGTTAAAGCCCCCCTGTAGGAAAACCAATATGTTGCCAGCATGCGAGCCGGGAGGAAGGTGTGCTGTGAATAAATACGAGCCATTTCAGGGTCAGGCACCACTGGAGACGCTCTTTAGCGCAATTCATCTTTGTAAAGAATCATATATCAAAAACTCGAGTGAGTAACATTTTTCCGTGTCTACAGTCTTGAAAATAAAGGCTCTTAAGTGGTTCCTCAGTTCTCAGAATAAATACTTTCATTGGGATGTGGATGCTCTATTAAAGATTGTGTGTGTTCATAATCACACATCTGGTCTACAAAAATGGCTATTCACTTAAAGTTCTTCAGGGAACCCAAAGTGGTTCCAGAGGAACCCGCTTTTGGCACCTGAACCCCTTAAAGGCTTTGTGAGCCAGGAGGTTTAAAGGGAGAGAGGCTCATGGTTATAGATTAGGTCCTTCAGGGATTGAGCTAGCAGGAAAGGGAGAAAAAATCTTAATCGGAATCCACTTGCTTATTCAAAGGCTGCCTTCGGGGAGGCTTAGGGCCGTTCGAAATCCGCCAATCCCTCGGAAACGCAGGGCCAGGCCAGCGCTCTCTCCCAGAAGAGAGCAAGGAACGTGGAGGGACACACTTAAGCGAGGACATTCTGAAGAGTGCTGAAGCACCAAGGGGAAGATTACAGAACAGCAGGCCATGAAAAAAGCCATTTCGGATAGCACTACTGCAATGGGCCGATCAGAGCCCCCCTTCACTCCTTTATGGGAATGTGGCAGAGTGACGAAAGCGGACTTTTGTTTGTCTTCATGCAGACTTTGAACAAACACTTGTTGCTTCGCAATCAGAGGCCGCCTATTTTCCCAGCAAGCAAACAAATTAGCTATGGCACTACGACTAGTAGATGCGATAGGGTTTGTAATCACTTGATTGCAGCCTTTATCTCTATTTCTCTTGATATGATAGAAGGAGCACTCTTTATTAAACACTTTACTGTGTCATCCATCCTCTAGCCCTAAACCAGTGGTCAGTTTCAGACTACAAACCTGCTCTTGGCTCCATACTAGGAGCAGCAGTTATTGTGCAAAGCTATTGAAGAACCAGTTAAGGCCTTAAGAGAACCTTTTTTGTAAGAGGTGTTGGCATGTATGAGGAACTTTTCAAAAATATCCAGAACCTTAAGCGTGTCAGAGAGAATTGCTTAGAACCTCTATATTATTTGAGGGGTTCTTTAAAACTTGAAATGGGGAACCTCTCAAAATGGCATCTCTCAAAGAACACTGGGTGGCATCTTTGTGGCACAAAGTCCTGTGGTTAGAAACTGACCCAAGATGAATGAAATAGAGAGTGGCTGACAAACTGTTCATGACAACAGATGGGCTACAGTCTGTAACTGCGCAAGTACCCAGCAAATATGCCCATGTGTGTCCAGGGTGGGCCCTCTGCAGGCTGCCTCTTTTGCACTACTCACATTCTTCTACACATTACCATCTGCTTCATACTGTCTTGTTCTGCGTATGCATTGTGTTCATTGCTGGGCTTTGTGTCTAGTGTTGCAGTGTTGGGCACTTATTGTATTGTGCAACAACTGAAACCAAAAAAGTTAAGAAATGAAGACGGTTAATGTAAATTATACCAATAAGCATGGTAATAGTTTGTAGGCTACACACTGGTTGGTCATCCAAAGTAATGGATTCCACTGTGTAAATGTGCATTACTGTTTTTTCATCATTTCAAAGGAGGAACTTTCCGCTTTTGTAGTCTTGCTGTATTCTGCATGCTGAGCAGGTTGTTGTGATTTCAAGTGCAATAGAACCGGTAGGAGGCTCCTGATGTTAGGCATGAACAGAGATTATGAACCGCTCATCCAACAGTCCTTGTAGAAACTGTGAAGTAGTTACACAGGGCTGGCATTGTCACTGTTGATCTACTGCTGCCTGAGCTGTTTGAATATGTGTAATGCTGCACAAGAAAGCAAAATGAACAAATCGTGCTTTTAATATGCATTGCTCATTTTAGGTTCCATTAAATCTGGTAAAGTCCAATCCTTTATAATGTCTGTTTTTTTTCTTTTTAGTTAACATTTCTCCACCATTTTAGTCAAAAAGTTTGGCCAAATTTTTGGCTAATCTCCATTTGTTGTTTATGTCTTGATGGGTTTTGCTGTATGGTCCTGTAAACACGCTAGTCAACATGCTGTTGCCACACATTTCACACTAAGGCCCGTGAAGAACATTGTTTCATTTCGCCCTGAGCTCTTCTTGACTCTTGCCTTTTGATAGCTGCTCTTTTTTCTTTATTTTCTTGATCAAATAAAGCCCAACTCTGAACCGCCAGCCTCCCTGCTGAGAACGGGTGCGAGACAGCAGGCTGGACGACAGGCTGGAAATTGCAACAGTGGACAACTGACAGAGGACTCACTCGTAAAGGAATTCCATGCGACACGGGGGAACATGATGCTCTCGGCCAGTAATCCTTATAGAGCCTCTGTTTTTATCAGCAGCTTCAGTGAAGCGTCTATGGAGTGGGCCTCCATTTGTTCTGGCCTGTGCAACTGATTCTGGCTTGATCTTATTATTTATAGTGTTTTGCTTTCTCTGTTTATGCAAGAGAGTGGTGGTCAGCAGAAATCAATTGTGCTAACCCGATCTACAGGGAGTAATACTCCAGCAGACTGATATAATGTTCAATTATATCTGATATGATGTCTAACTCTCCAAT
Source organism: Prochilodus magdalenae (assembly GCA_024036415.1). Taxonomy (NCBI): domain Eukaryota; kingdom Metazoa; phylum Chordata; class Actinopteri; order Characiformes; family Prochilodontidae; genus Prochilodus; species Prochilodus magdalenae. Next base: position 125,005 of record JAMWET010006885.1, on the reverse strand, counting down.
AGTAGGAGACCTTGGGAATCTTTAATAATATCTCTATATGGGTCTTTGTAGAACTTCCCAGCTGGCAAGTTTGTTACAGTGACATGAGATCATTTGCTTAAATGCTAAAACATCTCAGAAACCCTGTGCCTGATACTGTCATGTCCTGTCTTGTATCCGTTTTCTCAGGTTTTCTGTTTCTATCTCTTTTTCTCTTCTCACTTCCATGTGCCTTTTGTTGTCCTGTCCCATGTGCTTCTGTTTGTTTTTGGTTTTTGCTCCTCCTATCTCCAGCCCTCTTGTCAGGCTCCTCATCTGTCATTAGTTTGTAGCTCCACCCCTTCCCAGGTGTCTGCAGGACGTGAATATTCAAGATGCATGGGATGGATTATCATAGGACACCATTAGGAACCTCTAAAACTCCATGCGGAAAGATCTGCATGCTGCATTAGCAAACATGGCATCATAACCCCATACTGAGAGACACTACTTCTGTATGTGTAGCTCCATAAATATTACCCATATCAGTCATTGTTCATAGTAACTTTTATCTAACAGCCCTGCTATCTGGGTGCTACTATTCTTTTGATGATCCTCCACAACAGAATGCCGGCTGGACTACAGTTGTCTATAACATGTATCTTACAGTGGCTTTGATTGCGGCTCAGATGATCTGTGTTTTGTAACAGAACTTCCTGTCCTATAAGAACCTGCTGGTTAGTGGCTAGGCTAACAGTCAGCACTGGTTCACACCAAAGGGATTGCCAATGGTGTAAGGCGTGCTAGGTGTTGTAGTGAGAGAGCACCAATAAACAAAACAGTAGGCTACAAATTCTGGCCGAGGGACAGACTGCATAACATGACCAGGACAACAAGCACCTTTGTTGTCTCCATCCTTCTATCACGTTACTATGTTTACGCACTGATTCAATCTACCACCAAGCACCATTGAGAAAACTGAGCTAGAAGAACATAAGCAGTGGATTACACACAAAGGAATGTACCAGATCTCAGGAGACGAGTGTAGGACAGGCCTCTCCCGTCTGTTCACCCTGGCAAACATTCATAACAGACAGAGGAAGCAGAGCGTTCTTTTCCCTCAGCTCCTGCTGACCTCTCACGCCTGCTTAACATGCACAACATGACCCTCACTTCTCCTCTCCAACGCAGAGGTTTAATAGACTGAGCATTCTCTCTGTAATTTCCATCCCCCTGCGCATTTTCAAATTATGCTTTTCACTCGTAGATCTCATCCGGCCGGACGCAATCTAAAAAAGGTGGGCTACGCAAGTGCTCTACAAAGTCGATTCATTCCACAGCGCCATTATGCACAAGCGAGCACGGTTTTGTTCGAGCGCTGACCCACCCTATCAGCTAAATAATACAGCCGGTTTGTTGGGAAATGAGCTCCACTGTTTAGCCCTGTAAACAGATAGGAAAGAAGCTTCGGCCTCACTTTTATCTCTTTAATGAATGTAGGCCTACATTGTGATAAGCGCTCACAGTTTCTGCCTTAACTGAGCATGCAGCCACATGTTAAGCAATGCAAAAGTGTCACCGTGTGACAACAGCGCTCCCTTGTACCTAATTACATGCACCAGTGCGGATTACCTTGCGCCCAAAGACAATCATGGAAGACGGTGATTCATTCTCTGGATCCTGCATTTTTAAGTGGGAATTTTCATTGACCCAAGGCCACCCTCATGTATTAATGAAGCAACGGCTTGCTTCACGGATGGTTGAAAGAGGTCACAGAGAGAAAAGCGTTCGACCCGGAGCTGATTTAGCGTCAAGGTTCTCAAGATGATTGCATGTTAAATATCAAGCAATTTCATGCTGACATATTGCACATGTGTTGTGGTCTTCTATGGTGGTGGTGGAGCCAGGCTTGATGATGAGTGGGACTCCAGACCTAATCATCCCTCAGGGCCTATCGCAAAGACGTCTATTCAACCTTCAACTCATGCATCCGCCCCCGTTTGTATGTTAATGGAAGCATTTGCTGTGTCGCCTCTGAGTTATTTATGTGCAGTGCGGTGCCAAAGTCAGAAGACCATCAGTGAATTTCCCGTCAAGCGCAATTGGTTCATTTTTCAGTGTTAAGACAGAAGCAGAAAACACATACTCATCGATTTAGCGAAATTACAAAGACATCTGCAACTGACATTTTCAAGGTTTAGTCCGTCTAGCCTGACGTTACTATGGTTTTAATTTAGGCTCTTTGAAGAAATCTGATTATTGTTATTTGAACTCAACAGCAACATTAATACACTCCTCACTTTAGTGTTCCTTCAGAAGCTCCACTCCCCAAATTTACAGGAAACAGTGTCATAGAAACTTGTTCATTTAGGTTTATGTGGCCATAAAACCCTTCGTCCATTGTACAACAAATGCCACAATATAATGTTAGTGTGACCAACAACATAGCAGTAATGTAACTCACGTCAACAAGGTTGTAGGTCAGTGAACCATCAATTGTTAACAAGTTATCATTCACCATCCTCTACACACCACGATCATCAGGCAGAGGAGCTCATTCAGTGGCAGACTGCTGTCCCAGTCCTGCTCCACAGACAGACTCAGGAAGTCTTTTGTCCCTCAGGCCATAAGACTGTTCAACTCCTCTCAGTACAGCAGATGAAAAACTCTGTGACACTCTTTCATTCCGGTCCCTCCAATGGACACACCCCCATCTCTGCACACACTCCCTCCTAAATGCCCTCCTAAATGCCCTACATCTATTTATATTGTATTATTCTACTCCATTCTGTACTGTTTACACTTTTTGCACTGATAATTATTTATATTACTGCGTATTTGCACTGTCTGGATGGCTGAAAACAGCCATCTTCTTAATTTGCTCAGCAAACGATATACCACTACCTCCATCTATACTTTACACTTTACACAGACACTAAGGACTCTATTTTTATACCTTCATACTTTATATAGTATTGTCTCTATTTGTACAAATCTATCTTGCTTCTGTTGTTACTTCTGTATAGTTTGTATACCTGCTACTGGATGCCTTGAATTTCCCTCTGGGATCAATAAAGTATCTATCTATCTATCTATCTATCTATCTATCTATCTATCTATCTATCTATCTATCTATCTATCTATCTATCTATCTATCTATCTATCTATCTATCTATCACAATCATTAGCCAACAGGACAAACAGTACTCACCTACTGATTCTTTAACACCTGTCAAGCAGAAACAGATGACCTAGATAGTAAGATAACTCCATCTCAGATCTGACCCACATTTCCCATTTTAATTGTGACTCACTTGCCACAAGGATAGATGGCAATTGGGTGGACCACCTTCGGCTGCAAGATGTGGGCTACACATGCACCAGATTAGGGCCACTGTACTGTATTTCTGCCAGAAGTGGGCCAGATCCCTTTCAGTACATGTATCAGTATATGAAGTTTTATATGTGTAGAACACTTTTGGTTCACATGCAATTTGCGACTAAGCAGCTCTGCTGTATCCGTGCCAGAAATGGACCATATCTCTTTTTGGGGTAGGAGGGCCAAATGCATGCATTAAATACGTGGGCCACCTTTGGCTCACGTGCAGATTTCTAGTGCCGAAAGTGGGCCAGCAGTGGCATATCTTTGAGACCTGTGGCCCACATTTGAATGCTATCTGGTAGCACTTTCCATAGAGCTAAAGACGGCTTCTTATTTCCAGGTTTTCTTCATTCGTTTCTCAGCTTCTTGTTCAAATTATCCCGATTCAGTCTTAAATACTGCAGACGTCCATGCTGGCACCTCAGCCATCAAGTCCCGCTTTTTGTTTAAACTTTACCATTTCACATTTAATGGTACAGTAATTATGTTTCAGTGTTTCAATCTAGCGTAACGGTGGTGCTGGTTCACAGGTTTATAAATAAGGCTAAAATATGACCAATTTCGTATGTTCTGAGCCTTACTTTTATTTTCAGTTTCTACCAAAGCCAAAAGCCATGAAGCTAGATTAGCGCACGGATGCTAACATGCTAATGGATTTGAATCCTCAAAGCTTTGACAAAAGCAAAGTTAGCATCACATTAAGAGTAACTAGAAAATATGTAATGATAAACTTCCATACAATGCTTGTATGGAAATGGATGTGACCTAAGGCACCAGAATGCGATTGCAACAATAATCGTACACGCAGGTGAATAAGAAAGCTGACTTCAGCCTCATGGAGATCTCTTCACCACTGAAACCCCTCACTGATGTTAAGGTCCTCACCCTTTGCCTAGAAATTTCTTTCTCATGTTTTATTTTTGTTCAGATTTTGTCCTTCTTGACTGTTTCTCAGCCATCTCTCCCTTTTCACAATGAATTCAGGATGTACATGTACCTATTACACAATAGCTAGTAAAATTAATCAATAACGTCTAAACAAGCAAAATACAGTGTGTTTATGTTCATAGATTCTTATCATATTATACATTCCATTTAATTAGTATATTCTTTTTGATGCACCACTTTTAATCAGACACAGATAGGAATAGGTGGACCTACAAATGTAAGTAAGTTAATTACAATATAAACACAGTACAAAGCCAGTGTTGCTCCTATGACTATGACAGATAACTAAGCATAGGGAAGGCTGAGCTTTTGCTGCTAAAACCTTCTTGGACTTTAAAAAGGGTATATTTTCTTAGACCAAAACTTAACAGGAGTGTCACTTGTTGTGATGATGAAGTGATGAATTTTGCTATATGGCACATACTTTTTGAAAGCCACACAAGGAGAAAGAGCAATTCAGAAAGCATGGGGCCTGTTTAGCTGCTGTCATATGAAGATTAATAGCTATGCTAAAGCCATTTCTTCACTCTCAACCTTATCTCCCCGCACAAAAATGGAATATATAGGTCTTGCAACACAGTATCACTGTATATACAGTATATTCTACCTATCCATCCACTAGATTGCAGGACGTTCTTATTCTTTGTTTTGTTCGCTACAGCAAAAATCTAATTACTTTTTAGTGACATAAGAGCACTTAAAGGCACTAAACTAAGACCTAACGTACCTTAACAATGCCAAAGGCATTATAAAATTAATTGGTGTAGATGCAAACCAATCGGGTGGTTTTAAGGCAAAAGGGCATTAATTTCATAGAATAGAACTCCTAGAATATGACATTGCTGGCTGACAACAATGAACGTTCTTAAAATCTTTAATATCCACAGTGAGTATTTGCTACTAGGTCACTCTAAATCTATCGTTTCCTTAAATCACTTAAAACAACACCAATAAAACAGAAACAGCTGTACATTAAGTCACACAAAAAAATATGTAGAATAATAAAGTATTTTTCAATTTTTTTTTACATTATTATGATCTATTGGGATCCATGTTGGTGCTTGCTCATGCAAATTGTAAAAGCTGCATGTCTTCTTTCTAAACCTCCAACCCCGCCTATTGTAACCACCTACATGTTGTTTTGTAATACAGTCTGAGCAGTTGACAAGGACCACAGCAGAAAGCCCTTGTTACATGATTTCACTCCCTCAGATTTGGGAAACTGCTGTTCTCCTCAGAAGCTCCTACTTCCGACTTGATTTGTGGTTTAAGTGGCTGGAAATAACACTTTTTCGTTCATATTTATATGTTTATCTTTCAATAAAACACTCAAGAATGCTAAGCCCAGAACACTTACGAGCAGAGTAATGCTTTGCCCAGTTCAAAGCCTCATATAATGTCCTTATATTATAAATTTTGGGTGTGGTTGATTTTACCTACAGTTTTCATGAGCGGCTGCTGTATAACTAACACAGCCAGCCTACAACACAAGGCTGTTTGATAAATCTGGGTTTCCCACCAGTAAGTATGACATCGTGGTGGCGTTCATGTGCAGTCATCTTATAAATATTATATTTCTAACATAACTTGAAAGCACTGACGTGGTGGTGTTGTATGTGTTGTGATGGTGTGAGTGGATCAGACACAGCTAGGGTGGCCACTTGACACTTCCCACCCCCAAACTGAGGACTATTATTATAAAGGGGGGAGGGGGGGGTTGGGGATGATACTGGAACAGTATTAAAATCATAAATAAATATAAATCAATAATAAACTTTTTGACATGGACATGTCACATGTAATTTTTTTTTCCACAAGTGAATATTTTAAATAGTTCATCCCGAAAAGAGGACTAACAGGTGGTGGTCCAGGTATTGTGCCAGACGGAGGGCTGGTATTTGGAAAGAAGGACCGTCCGGCCTTAAATGGTACATGTGGCCACGTTAGACACAGCAGTGCTGCTGGAGTGTGGAGTGTGTAAACACTGTCCACTGGCTGTCCAATCTATTAGACACTTCTTCATTGCTGCTCCACCTTGTAGGTGTACAGTCAGAGACGATAGCTCAACTGCTGCTGTACAGTTTATGTTGTCATCCTCTAGTCCTTCATCAGTGGTCACAGAACGCTGAGTGTAAATACTCAGAGGTGTACCTACTGAAGTGGCCAGTGGGTGTATATATAATCTGTCACATTTTCGATTGCAGGGGGTCCAGAAAAGACCATTAACATACAACTGAGCTCATCAAAGCTGTCTTCGCCGGTCCAACGTATGGAAAATCACAAGAGCTTGTCCATTTGATGGAAGATCTCTTTAAGTGAGCTCCAATCTGATTGCTCGCTGAAAGCAAACAGTTTGATATACGTGTAATTAAATTAAATTGGCCTTTTTAAGACTTGCTAACGTCTGCTAACATGCTCTTTAATCCTTCCATCAATTCTCAATTACTGTCAGGTACCCCCAGCCACTGAAGGGCCATTACTGATTTTCATTGGACCGAGATTGCTAAAAACAGCACCCAGGCCACACCCTGCTCTCAGACGCACGCTGCTTGTTCTTTACTCTTCATCAGCGGGCCTAGACAGTTATTCAAAAGCCACATCTCTCTGTGTGCTCATGGCCCTGTTGTGCCCTGACGTGGCTCCCACTCGTTGTCTTCTCGTTCATTTCGTTTCAGAGAGACGTATCCCCAGGGGGACTCCAAATGGCACTTTAAAAGAAGACACAGCTTCCTGAGCACAACGGATTCCAGGAAATTGGAAATGATAACGTCTCTAATGACGATGAATTGCGAGTGGGGGCAGATGCATTCTCAGCACTGCGAAAGAATACAACATGTCTTTCACCCCAGCATGGAGCAGAGGGAACGGAAGGATTCACTGCCAAACATGGATTCTCATTTGCATTACACTGACATGGGACATGTTACAGCGCGTGTAAAGAACCTGGTAGGATTTATCTAGCCTATGTGGCAGTGTTTCATACACTGAGCGGCACTTTCCACGGCTACAGGATCGTTCGGGAATATCACAGGGAGCCGTATGTGTCTAATAGAATTAGTTCTTCATAGCTGATTTAATAGCAGCTCCGTAACAGAGTGCAGATTTTGAGAGTTCTTGCACTCTAAGCTTTAGCATGGGGCTTAACAGCGAACAGCTGCTGATTGTCGTATAAATGCCTGGCTTATACATGGCCTTAGAACACAGCCGCCTTTTGTTACTAATTTGGTCTTTCGAGCATGCAGTGTTCTCAACCAATTAGTGCAGAAGGTGTTGCAAATGCTACCGTCCCCTTCATTAATCTGTCAAGCAATTACCCTCGAGCTTTTGTCAGAGGTGCCTGGGCTAACGCCATTACTGTGGTTTTGTAGTCTGGGAATTACTGGAGAGCACTGAATCGACACAGACAGCGCAATGTTTTTCTCCTGTTCCACATGATCCGTCTCTCAAGGGAGGATCGAATCAGCATCGAATCCTCGTCTACTGAGCGCTCAATCGTATGGTATCCCAGGAGAAATGCACTCTTACAATAAAATGAAGGTGCCCGAAGGGTTCTCCAGAGCAAAAGTCATATAACAGTGGTCCCTGGAGATCTGTTGCCCTTCATCTAACAAGCTGCCTCTCCCTCCTAACCTCCTCGAGCAAATCAAGAATTTTTGACAAGATTTAATAGGTGGAGCAAGTGTTGGAACCAGAAGGTAGATCTCCAGGACCAGAACTGGTCAGCACTGCCAGTTCCCCAAAATGGTTCTCAAATCAGGCATCAGGGCTTCCCAGATGGTGCATCCCTATGTGCTGGAAGCTGGAGTAGCCCATAAAATATGGACCGCCTGGTGGCAAGGAGGGCTCCTTTGAGAAGCGCCAGTCCAAAGAATCTTTCAGTGGATGGTTCTTTGATATTCCAGCATTTGTTGGCGCAATCCCTATCCAGCATATCTACAGTATACTCAATATTCTACTATATATATATATATATACTACTATATTTATTGTCATATTCACTAGTTCCCAGACTACAACGATTACTACTAACAAATACAATATAAATACTAATATAAGTACTAAATAAAGAAGTACACGGAAAACTAGAGGAAAGACAAAGTAGATATGTATGTATATACATACATATACAAGTCTGAAAGGCACAGGAGCAGACCGTATGTACAGTATGCAGTATTAGTGCAAGTAAATGACAGAACTGTGCAATAGCACTCAATTATAGAGTCAGGTATCCTTTAAGGTACACATATATCATACACACATACCTCTTTTCCACCTACAAAGTGCCAGTGCTGGTGCCAATTCCAGGTCCCAGAACAGGCCCCCTTTTCCACTGGTTTCAGAACCAAGTGGATACGTATCTGGAGGAGGTCCTTAGTCCGTAAGCAGAACTCATAAAATCAAGATGTGCAGAACACATAAAACAACATGGCGGAACATTTTCTTCAAGTGCAAACTTTACTTCTTGCTTTGAGGGCAAATCTTCCCATTCAAAATCAACTTTCTCAGCATTTGTGTGCTGCCCAGAGGGATTGACATAGACAGCGTTTACAGTTTTGATTCCTTTGTCCCTTATAAAGAGGTGTACTATTGTAAGGCAGCAGGTTAAATTTCTTAGCTATCTGTAGTGTGTCTCCTGCATGTATTCAACGGCAAATGTTTCAAATTTCAGTTTTTAAATTAAAATTTCAATTTTAGCTCATTAGAAGTCAGACGCCGCCTGTTGAATGTGCTTATCCAAGTTCAGCTCAGTGCAGTTCATCGTGCAGCACCATGCCCTTTGGAGAACGGGTTCCACAGTTCCAGACCAGAGTTAATGGAGCTGGTGGAAAAGCACAGAATGGTTCAGGATTTCAGCACAGGCACGGCTTTGGGGGAGAAGCGTTTATAGTGTACATAATGCAGTATAAATATAATAATACTGGTCCTTATATAAAACTGATGCATTGAATTACCAAGATATGGGCAAAAAGTGCAATCTGTTCGGTTAAGCTGTCTGTAATGTTCTGGTTGTCATCTCATAGAAGAGAGGGCAGAGCATGAACTACATCACAGGTCAGGTGCTTGTGGCAGAGGAGCATGAGGTAGAATGGTTGATAAAGGAAGCGAGATGTTTAGAGCGCTGATGGCCTGGGGGTAGAAACTGTTTTGTAATCTAGTGGTCCTTGCACCTTCCAACAGCACTGTGTGACACTGTGTTCATCACCTTTTCACCTCTAGCAGACAACAGTCTGGCCTGATTTCAGTTGTTCAACAGTTCAGGGTCTTCTTTTGTCGTTTTTGTCTTTCCTTAATCAGCTTACCTGGAAAAAACGGCACCTGGATGGCAGTATATGGCAGTATATGTTACGTCAAAACACTGCTCAGCATTAATTTAAGATGGACTGGGGTGAAGTGGGAAAGTGTCTTGTGGTCTGATGAATCATGAAATCACAGACTCTGGGATAAAGAGGAGAGGAACCATCAGGCTTATAATCAGTGTACAGTTAAAAATCCAGTGTCTGTGATGGTATGGGGGTCTACATATAGATATGTACATGTTCCAAACGTGGAGGTATATGCCAAAGGCTCACATATATAATATGATACTATGATACTGCGATATGTGGAGTATTATGATCTATCCATTGGCACCCGGGGAGCAGTTGGGAGGTAGCTGCTTTACTCAAGGGCACTTCAGTTGTATCCTGTCAGTTCAAGGTATCAAAAAACAAGGGTCACAAGGATGGTTCCCCAACCTCCAACCTACTCCAAATACAACCACCTGCAAGCACTTTATTTCCCACAACATTCCTTTCAAATCACATGTCATATTCATGTTCTTTATCCCTTCTTTGTTAAACAACATAAAGCAGAAACCATCTTTATTCCTCCACTGACCTCTACTTCTGCTGACCTCACCAAAAAACAAATGGATGCCATCTAGTGGACTAAAAAAATACAATTGGTTGTGTTATTCTAGCAATGAAGATATTAATTCATATTTTAAACTTATATAGGCCTCATGAAATACTCATACTTTGCATACATGTGCCAATACAATATAGCAGATACCAATATTCCATAATGAGTAGTTCAAATAAGATGCTTCCAAACACAATGAAATTCCAGATACTGTAAAGAAGGGTTGACAAATCATCCAATGTAAAGTGTCCAGCTAATGGTGGTTCTCCTACAGCACTGCTCAAAAGATCCACCCCTGCACCCCTTTTTATTAAGAGAAGGCTTGTTCTGCTGATGTGGCTCTGGTTTGCCTCCATGGCTTGGTTTGCTTTGGGTACTGATGAAATGTCTTACCAGGAGAAGATCCCCCAGGATTTGGAAATTGCATATGTTTGTCTCCTGACTTGGGTGCTCCAGCACCAATGGGCTTAATTCCCAAACCGCCAGCACTATGCAAGGCAAAACTAACGTGCTGGACCTCTGGGGCTCAAAGCTGTCTTTACCACCACAAAGAAAATGATGTTATTCCCTTGGTGCTGGGTAGCCTGGCGGGAGCTGCTGAGGTGTCATGGACGAGAAGGCGAGGCTGAGAGACAACTCAAGCAGTAAACAGCCTGACAGAGCTGAAGAGATTATCGTAAGCCCGCTCCTCATCCTGAACAAGCGATTGTATAACTGCTAATTCTACCACACGTTACTCAAGCAAATGCAAAGCGTATTAACAGATGCTTTTGTCCTTTGGTGGATCCTTCTGTGGCTGGCCCACTGCCACCCAGTTCTCTCTATCTAATCCTTGGCTCAATGGGAGAATACCCCAATGTGTGGCTTACCCAGCCAGAAGGTCTGTATGTGGTATAGCTGCACTGCTGAATTATTTATTCCACCTAAATGGCAATGTATTTCCCCTGCAATGTGAAATCCCCGGCGCTGAATTAACACCTACAGAAATGTTCAAGTCCACCGGCTAATAAAAATGAGCTTTCTGTAACAAGTATACCAGTGGAGTTCTTCCCATGTGCCTTGTGCTCTGTGTTTTAACCTCCTGAGACCCGGACTTGCTTGGTGTGCAATTTTAATTTCTCCCAGCTATTTGTGATTAGTAGGACCTGACAAGTATAAAAACTAGACATTGTCTTTGTACAGGAAGTTGTCATATTAGGCCAAAAGGGTCGACGTTTTGAAAAATACCATGGTGCAGAGAAGCTGGAATGTAATGTCCCCATATGAGGACGCTGGGGTCTCAAGAGGTTAAATGTAGTGTCCTCAAAAAAATAGTTGCACTGCAGGAATGAAACTTGCTGGGTAGGTTTGAGATTGGGAGACATGCGAATGATTTAACACTCAGCCACACATGTGACATAAGCAAGGATGGGCCTTACTGGTGTACCCAACAGCCACGATAGCAGACATTCAGCTAGCAGTGATGCCTCAATCCTGCTAGTGGCAGCACTATTGGTAGATGGCTGCATGACGCAGGACTACATGCACACAGACCCTTACATCAACTACCCTTAACACCACGTCAACGTCCCCAAGACTGCAATGGTGTTGTGCCAGACTGACATGGAGTGACTCTGAATGGCAGTAGGTTATCTTCAATGACGAGTCCCACTTTTGTCTTGGTGGAAGCGACCAACAAAACCATGTGTGGAGGCACCGTGGTCAGCACCAAGATGACTGGTTTTTATGTCATGTCTCATTATTTAAGAATATTCAAGCTACGTGGGATGGATTTTCACACGACACCATTAGGAACCTCTACAACTCCATGCCAAAATGTCTGGCTGGTTGCGTTAGCAAACATGGCAGCCTGACACCATACTGAGAGACACTACTCCTGTATGTGTAGCTCAGTAAATATTCCCCATATAAGTCTAAATGTATCATCATGTATTGTTCCTGGTGACCTTTATCTTCCTTCAAAACAGCACTGCAATCCCACACCTCCTTTACGGTGCAAATATTCTTTTGATGAGGAGTGTATTAACATTAATGCTCTACTATGTAGGACTTGGAGACGTTTCTCATTGTAAAGCAATTGCAAATGAACAGAACTTAATGAAGTATGTAAGTATGAAGTATGCATTAGGGGATGTCATTGAATTACCTACTACTGGCATATTTTCATCAGTATCATGTATGATTTTTTTTAGGCATTTTAGGCTTAAACATCAAGACAGAGCTTATTCTTTTTAAACCAGACGCATTACGATCTGTAAAGACGGTAAATATATACAGTAGTTGGACAATGAAACTGAAACACCTGTCATTTTAGTGTGGGAGGTCTCATGGCTAAATTGGACCAGCCTGGTGGCCAATCTTCATTAATTGCACATAAGAGCAGAGTGTGAAGGTTCAGTTAGCAGGTAAGAGCACAGTTCTGCTCAAAATACTGCAATGCACACAACATTATGGGTGACATACCAGAGTTCAAAAGAGGACACATTGCTGGTGCACGTCTTGCTGGCGCATCTATGACCAAGACAGCAAGTCTTTGTGATGTATCAAGAGCCACGGTATCCAGGGTAATGTCAGCATACCACCAAGAAGGACGAACCACATCCAACAGGATTAACTTTGGACGCAAGAGGAAGCTGTCTGAAAGGGATGTTCGGGTGCTAACCCGGATTGTATCCAAAAAACATAAAACCATGGCTGCCCAAATGACGCTGTATTGGCCGCAAAAGGAGGCCCTACACCATACTAATAAATGATTGTGGTCTAAAACCAGTTGTTTCAGTTTCATTGTCCAACCCCTGTATGTTCAGGTTATACCTAGCAGCTTGCAGCACAGCATGAAGAACATGTTTAGAATGTTTTCTATTCTCCTGACTCAGTTATGCTATTTCCTCAGATTTTATAGTGCTGTTCCGTATACCATTTTTTGAGCTCTGGAGCTTCGGTGGTTATCAACTCCGAGGGTAGGGGTGACGGTACAGGATGCCTGTGTTGAGAGCGCATCTGTGGCTGCATCCGCAATAAAATCCTAATCTGCTTTACAGTGCTTGCTCCATCTTCCAGGCCCTGCAGCCTCTCTAATAGGTGGGATAGGGTGTATTAGCATAACGCATGCCACGGGTTAACCAGCACTTCATGGCTTCATGGTACAAAAGGTGTGAAGGCCATACATCACGGTCTTAGATAGGGTCCAATCCAACCGGGCATGGTTCCCTGTTCCATGTGAATACATCCTGTCGAGCACTGTGTGACGTTCACTGCTGTCAGGCAGCCAACCAAGTTGAGATGGTATATGTTTTCACATTTAACAGTTCAATAAGAATGTGCTGAAGTGTATTCACCATGTCCTTTTGTAGGTAGGTTTGTTTTTTAAAGAGAAGCAATGTCGATGTTGGGGTCTTATAGGTTCAGTCGTACAAGGACTTTCATGAAGAGCCTGAGTACGGGTGGAGTGGTGGGTTTTCTGGAGTCAAGCTGTGTTTTTAGCTGTCCAGGCTGGTGAGGCTGTGTTTTACCAGTTGCCATTACTGATAGCACACATTTAGCAAAACAAATAAATAAATAAAAATTAAAAACCCAAATTTAAAAACTGAACACCTACCCAACCAACTGACCAATTGTTGAGGTCCTGCCCTATAGGTTTACAGATAAATCTCACATAGTGCAACTTCAAAACAGTGGTTCAGATCCTTCTCTAGGATCATAAGGACAGTGTTCTTGCCCAATACTGAGAATTTTAATCATGGGACTTTATTCACATTCATTACAGCACTCTACTAGAGTGAAATCGTACTGCCTAGCTGAAGAGGAGGTACTGGTGCAGTGATGAGAACCACCAGGGACGACGCCAAAAGCCAAATGCATTGATCATCCAAATTAAACTTAAAAAATAATAAAGTAACCCTCCGAAAGGGAGAGTCCTGCCGCCTGCTTTGAGAAAAAGCACTGGTGTTCTGCTTTGTCTTGTGCACATATTCACAAAGGATGTGTTCCATTCGGAAGGCCATTATTTGCAGCCACCGTTCCCCTGGCAGTGTGACCCTTCAGCTAGAGAAGAGAGCTGTTTGAATTTAACCTCTGGCTTTTTTATCAGCCGTTTCAGGCTGGGGTCATGCTCAGCTGCAGAATCAGGCAGCCCCCTCATCGGGGATTAAGGCTTACAGAGGTTGGTCGGCTCGGCCCATTTATATGCGCCCTGCATCCACCGGAATATCCGCGAATCAGCTAATATGTCCCCATCAAGCGCAGCGTGTACTTAAATTGGACAGAGCGGTTTTCACACGTCTCTTTCCTGTCAGAGCCTTCGTCCCCTCCCCGCCTCAGCTCCCCCTCACCCGGAGAATCTGTAACAATTACCCTGGTGTCGCCAAGACACGTAATAATCATGTAAATTAGCTACTGCTGCTGGACTTGTTTTGCCGTCACTTCGCCGCTGAAACCGGGTATTAGCGCGCAGGGCTGGACTGGCTGCTGGCCAGTGTACCACTTATATTGGGAAAAGTGTTGGGCCTATAAAGGAGCAAGCAGTGAATGTGCATGCATTATTGAAAGCTTCATTTTGGGGATTGTGGGGGGGAGGTTTCAGCACCAACACAGTACAGTCGATTCCATGTTCTGCATCTGCCGCTTTTGAAGTTTACCTGCAATGCGCAGCTTCTCACTGTCCTCTCAGCATTGCGCAAAGCAGCAGGTGCCCAGCGTGTAATAAACGATCTAGCGATGCTAATGTCCTCCGGCGGCAAGAAGTTGGGTTTAATAAAATCTAACATGAGACGGAGAGGATGAGATATGACCTAATAAGAGCCGGCGCTGTAACTTCAATTTCAGGCCTCACCTGTGATTAGGCATCAGCCAGAAGCAGAACCTGAAATATTCGCCTGGACTCGATTATTCATGACAGGTTTAGCTGAGTTCAGATATAATTTCACAAATATTTGCCTGGTTTAAATTAGATGTTTGGGTTCCTCATACATTGTCTCTGACTTGTGTCTAGGGATTGGCCTGCACCTATGCCTGCTTTACTTCTTTGCCCGGCTTTATTCCTTTTCCATATTTGTACTTTAACTCATAAGAGCCCACAGTGACGTATGTGTCACAGGCCTTTTAAAAGTCTGTAAAGTTGTTTATACAGCTTTACCCTTCACCTGAGCACATGGAGTCCCTGAGTGACCTATACCCAACATCCTGGATGCAGTCACATGACAGTTGGAGAACATATGACCTCATTTAGAAAATGGCGATGTGCTTGGTTAGTGCAGTTAGAGACAAAACCAGCTCATTTTACAGTCTTGTTATTGTACCTGTAAGGTCTCAACCCATTTAAGAGCTCTAATGTTAATAAACCCATATTCTATATTACATACACCCATATCCTATATTACACATACCCATATCTGTATTACACACACCCATATCCTATATTACACATACCCATATCTGTATTACACACACCCATATCCTATATTACACATACCCATATTCTATATTACATATACACATATTCTATAATACATATACCCATATTCTATATTACATATACCCATATTCTATATTACACATACCCATATTCTATATTACACACACCCATATTCTATATTACACATACCCATATCCTATATTACATATACCCATATTCTATATTACATATACCCATATTCTATATTACATATACAGATATTCTATATTACACATACCCATATTCTATATTACATATACCCATATTCTATATTACACCTACCCATATTCTATATTACATACACCCATATCCTATATTACACATACCCATATCTGTATTACACATACCCATATTCTATATTACACCTACCCATATTCTATATTACATATACCCATATTCTATATTACATATACCCATATTCTATATCACATATACCCATATCCTATATTACACATACCCATATTCTATATTACACCTACCCATATTCTATATTACATAAACCCATATCCTATATTACATACACCCCTATTCTATATTACATATACCCATATTCTATATTACATATACCCATATTCTATATTACATATACCCATATTCTATATTACATATACCCATATTCTATATTACATATACCCATATTCTATATTACATATACCCATATTCTATATTACACACACCCATATCCTATATTACATATACCCATATTCTATATTACATATACCCATATTCTATATTACACATACCCATATTCTATATTACATATACCCATATTCTATATTACACACACCCATATTCTATATTACACACACCCATATTCTATATTACATATACCCATATTCTATATTACATATACCCATATTCTATATTACACATACCCATATTCTATATTACACATACCCATATCTATATTACATATACCCATATACTATATCACATATACCCATATTCTGACATATACCCATAATCTTTATCACATATACCCATATTCTATATTACATATACCCATATTCTATATTACATATACCCATTCTGACACCATTTCTAGAACACCATGATGGAATACCAGTTATGAAATTGTTGATGTTGTGACATACGCTACCAGTATTATGACTCTATAATACTTACAGAAGACGCCGTGTCACAATAAGTCACAATAAGACTGATCTTGTATGATCTTATAACTGACCCTTCATTATTTTCCCTTAAGGGGAAATGGGTCTGGACTCTTGTGGGTTAAAGAATGTTTAATCTGATACTCTCTCAAGTTGCTGTCACTACGATTAAGTACTAAAGTACTGAAGTGCATGAGTCACCAAAAGAATAGTTGCACAAATAGTTGCACCCAGAAGGAATCTAGTGGGTAGGTTTGACTTTGTGAGACATGCCAATGATTTAAGTTTCATGCTCGGCCCCCATGTGATGTATGCAAGGTTGGGCCTCATCACTGTGAGCAGTGATGCCCTCCGTGAGTCATCTTGTTAGTGATAGCACCATTGGCAGACAGCTGCACAATGTAGGCCTACATGCCCACAGACCGCTACAGCAACCGCCCTTAACACCACGTCAGTGACGCCAAAGACTGCAGTGGCGTCATGCCATCACTCAAAATGGCAGCAGGTCATCTACAGTGACGCGTCAAGCTTTTGTCTTGGTGGAGACGACCAATGAATCCGTGGCACCATGGTCAGCATCAAGATGAACGTTTTGTTGTCACATATTACGCATCCAGAAGGCCTGGTGTCACTCCACCTCCACCCCTACTGTAAAATCTTGGCTTCTTGCGTTAGCAAACATGACAGCCTAACGCCACACTAAGAGACACCACTTCTGTATGTGTAGCTCAATAAATGTTGCTCATATCAGTCTAAATTCATCATCATTTATCATTGGTGGTAACCTTTATCTTCCTTACCAATAGCACTGCAATGCCACACTTCCTTCTGAGTGCAGCTATTCTTTTGATGATGAGTGTATTAACCGATTTAATAGAGAAGAGTTAGATGCAGCCAGAAGGTTGTTTGTAAGACATCAGAAATCATTTAACAATAACAATGTTTTATCAGATGGTTGGCTGCGGTCAGGTCTGGTTGGGTTTAGACAGGGACAGATTTACTATAAGGGGGAGGCTAATTATAGACAATCCACTGTGACTTTGTGATGATTGGCGCAGCCAATTTACAAGGTTATCTACTAAGGACTTTCCATGCAAATGAGTACTTTGTAATTAACACAAGACCATATGCAACCATGTGTTTCGCTCATGTGAAAGCTGATCCACCAGGTCTTCTATCCTGTTGTTTCAGTTTCAAACTCTAGCTAATTCATTTTGCCATTTATTTGACACAATATGTCAGAAAGGTAAATTTATAAGTGATTGCTTTGGCTTTATGTTTAAAAAAAAAAAACACTCAGGCACTTGAAAACTCTTAAAAATTGCATATGCAATGAGGCACAGCTGCGTTAACACATTTGCTTCCCTACATTCAAGGACAGCACGACAACATTTAATCATCTTCTGCTCCAGATTGTCTACAGAAGGGTTTTAGAGCTACTGTTGCAAGAAAAATGAAGTGAACCCTTAGGAATGATTTGGATTTCTGCATTGATTTCTAAGAAACTGTGGTCTGATCATTAACCAAGTCATTATTATAGACAAGCACAATCTAACTAGACCAATAACACAAAACAGTTGTACTTTTCAAGTCCTTTATTGAGCGTATTGAGTTCCACAGTGTAGGCTAGAAAGAGCAAGTGAACTCTAGAATTTAAGAACCAGTTGATCCCACTTCAGCACCTTTACCTCCACTGATCGTTTCCTGTAGCTACAAATAAGATTTACTCGACACTAAGGAGCAATTTTGGACCTTGTAAAGATGTTTGGGTCTAGATCGATAGCTCTGGGATGCCTTACTTGCACAGTCCTCTTTAGGTCATAGCACAGCATTTCAATAGGGTTAAGGTCAGGAATCTCCATTTACATTTACAGAATTTAGCTGACACTCTTATCCAGAGCAACTTACAAGGTTAATCACATTACAGGTAGGCCAATGTAGTGTTAGGAGTCTTGCCCAAGGACTCTTATTGGTGTAGCACAACATAGTTACCCAGACCGGGATTCGAACCCCATTCTCCCACATGTGGTGTTGACTCCTTGGTGGGTAGTGGTGTTATCTGCTGAACCACTGTTGGCCTACTGCAAACCACAAATGTACTTCTGTTTCAACCATTCTTTAGTTGACTTCCTTGCATGCTTTGGGTCACTGTTCCATCACCTACAGTCTCTTCAGTTTGAGGTCATGGATCGCTGCCTTTGTATTCTCTCTTGTTGTTTTGATGCAGCTGATATTCATTCATTCAATCACTGAAAAATGCAAGATATCCAGACCCAAATGCAAATGCAAGACATGCAGCCCCAAACCATAATGCTTTTTCCACCATGGATTGATGTATTCCCAGGTAGCAATGCTTGTGTAGCCCTTTCCAGCTTCATGTGTTCATTCTGCAACACGTCTTTTGAGGTCTTCTAAAAGTTGTTTGCGTCAAAGCATGGTACACCTTACTCTTTCTTGAGAAGAACAGATTTGTCAATAACCAGGCTTTGTGTGCTGCCTTTATATACTGAGCAAAGCAGCTGTGAAACCCAACCACTGTCCAGTCTCGTTTCTTTAATTGAACCATCGTTTTCCCAACTAGCTTATGGAGAAGTTATTAACACAGAGGTTCCATAACTTTTTCTAGCCTGCACTGTGGATGTTTACGCAACATGGTCAATGAAAGGCTTGGAAAGTCCAGCTGTTTGTGTGTATGTAGGTGAGTTAGGTGTGTTTGTCTGTAGTTGTGGCTTAGATAATGATCAGATTTGACTAGAAACGAACGTAGAATTCCAAAAATTTCCAAAAATTTCACCTACTTCATCTTGCATCTGTATAGGCTGTGGTTATGGTCAGGACATCACAAACAAAGCATGTAGGTTAGTTTCTGCTTAGCTGAAGTCTGTCCATAATAAATGTTTGGAAAGGACGTTCTGTCCTGTTTAGACAAGGACTGTTACACCTTCATTGCCAGAGTCCTGTCTACAGACATCTGCAGACTGTTAATGGGATTGTGCCTGGCCCTCCATCAATCATTCCCAGCAGCAGTGTCCTCTCGTTCCCAAACAGCAGGTGTGTTCTAACACAGAGACACATGGAAACCATACAACCTGGAAGACATTCAGCCTTTCCTGACCAGTTTCAAATTATACCATTGGCGCCACTGTCCCAGGATGGCTGGCAGCTGGAGTTTCAGAGTTTTTGAACCTACCTTGCTTTGTCTGTTGGTTGAATTCGTCTCTGAAGCTTACATGGTCGTATCCTACTTTTGTTCTGCCTGGGCTGCACTTACTCAACATGTATGTCCAAATGTCCAAATCCCACAAAACTATGGACCATCTTACCACAGCTATCCAGATGACACTCATCATCTCATCATCACTCATGACCCTGTCCCCAAACAAGTGCCTTGAGTACCTGGATGGGACCAAGCGTTCTGCAGATCACTTTATTCAAGCATAGCAATGAAAGGCACAGATAAGCTACTTATCTGGATTCCAGAGATCTAATATAATCTCAACACACTAGTATATCACCTTGGTATACTAGTAGACTCTAATCTCAGTTTCAGCAGTTATGTCAAAGCAGTCGCCAATCATTTTGTTCACCTTAAGAGCATCAAAAAGATTAGAGATTTCCTAAAACAGACCTAGAGAGACTCATCCAGAGCTTATGACTGATCACTGTAATGGTCTCCTAACTGGACTACCCAAACAACAATCAAGCATCTTCACTTCATTCAAAATACAGCTGCCAGAGTGCTCACTAGGACTAAGGGGAGGGACCACATTAGCCCCCATTCTTAAAACCATGCACTGGACACCAGTTTGTTGTAGAATAGACCATAGGCTACTATCAATGGCTGAATGTTGCAGTATCAGCATATGTATCTCATATGCTGCAGCGATATGAGCTCGGCAGAACTTCTCTCAGATCATTAGGTAATCGTCAATTAGTGCTGCCTAAGGTAAAGACTAAACATGGAGAAGCAATTTTTAGCATGGTGCTCTTAAATGAAGCCAATTGAGACCCCTAGAAGAGCCTCAGCACTAGACACTTCCAGGCGAGAGTGTTTTTAATTTGAACAGCTTTCAGCTCAACACAATTAGCTCCACAACACTTCTATCCTGCAGCAGCACTTTTTTTATCCTAACTGATAACTTTTTAATGTAGTGTTTAATTCCTTCTCTTTTAAATCTATTGTTTCAATCATGCCTTAATCATAATTCTATTCTAGTTTATTCAATTTTAGTTGAATTATCTTTGTGTTTTCTTATTTGTAAAGAACTTTGCATGGCCGCAGTGTGTATGAAAGGTGGTGCGTAAATTACCTTTTCATCCCTAAACCTAGCTTACAGTGCTTATATGGTTTAACATTCATAATTCATTTTTACATGGCCATTCTCCAAGTTTTCCTCATCTCTTACAACAAAACAGGCTGGTTTTGTTACTACACCCATAAAACTGATATATGTAAATGACTTCTGTTCTGTTTGGCTGCTCTGCTTTATGCCTCATTTACAAATGACGTTCAGACCAGGAGTCTTATGATGCAGACCAGACAACTTTAAGCTCTAACTCTATTATTCCTGCAGTGTTGCCTTCGTGCAATGTAATGTTTTCTAAAATCTGCGCACTACCATCTTGTTCTCATAGCCTTATGTTTTATTTATGACTGACTGTATATGGTGTAATGTAAATGTGACATAGTCATGACAGTTGGGCTACACACAATACTAACGCGTGGTGGTTGGTGTAGCTCAGCGGGTAACACCACTACTCAGGGTGCCACCTCTACATGTGGGATACTGGGGTTTGAATCCCAGTCTGGGTGACTATGCTGAGCTACACCAATAAGAATCGTTGGGCAAGACTCCTAACACTACACTGGCCTACCTGTACTACAGTTAACCGTGTAAGTCACTCTGGATAAGAGTGTCAGCTAAATGCCTGTAATGTAATGTAAATGTAATGCTAACTAAGTAACTTAAATGAATGTTTTGTCTGTCCCCCTAAATTAGTACATGTATGAGTGTTCTCGTGCTGTTATGTGTGAGTTTATTATATATTTTTTTATGGAATATGGAATTTATATGGAGACCCTATTGATTGCAGTCATGGCTAGAGTGACCTAACTCACTAGAGACACCAACTTTCTTCCACCCTTCATTTTCCTTTAAGTGTGTATGTGCAAAGATAGAAGAAGAAACAGGGGTCATGAGCTTTTCCTCCATGTGTTTGGAGCCGATCATTTACGTCACTTCACTGCTTCATAATTCATTTGCATAAAATAAGAAAATCTCATCTCCATCCCAAATCTCAACTTGTTGCTTGCTGCTCAATGGTGGATTCTAATCACGTAGGAAATGACTGGTCGCTTGTCACTCTGTCACCTGAACGTAACGTAGGGTAATGCTCTAGTATCTGCAGTAACAACAATACGTATCACTTCAGCATGAGTATGTGGGCTAAAGTGTCTTTACGGTTGTGACATCACAGACAACTTAAAATGGGCTGTTTTTGCGTCTTAGTTTGCATATAAAGAGTTTTGCCGTGTGCGTTAAACGGATGGCATGTTTTGAAAGTTTAATGATGTTTGCGCAGTGCATCAAACTCCTTTCATTTAGAAAAAGCAAAGGAGGCTCTGTTTTCCTCCATGTGCTTTTGAAAGCAGTTATGAGCAAGAGTAATTGGCTGTGTCCTATCTCAGCCGTAATGCAATGCATGGGGAAAATGCCGCCTCTGATAGCTGAAGAAGCTGCAAATGTGTTTCTGGCTTTGACGCTGCCAATAAAAATGACTTCTATCAGCACTTACCAACCTTACAACTGTTCTTCCCCGGACGTGAATGGAGCACAGTACAAACCAAGCTTGCTGGAAAGAGCCAGACAAATAGATATACATATATGAATAGAATTAGATGGAAAATGTGGGCTTGTTTTTGTTGGTTTGGGTTTTTTATGAGTGATATTTCCCTCTGACTTCATCTTTAGGTTCCCGGTGTGAGACTTTCTGTCAGAAGCGTGTGAGTGCCGAAGGTACACCGGTGCTTTTGACATTTCCTTTAGGATCAGGTGGCCAGTGATCTGAGGCGAGCCTGCTTCTGTGGCTGTAAATCTCTCTTGCAATAAGAGGAGGGCCGCTGTTTAGCCTTTATGTGGCACTGGTGATTCACAGCGACGGGCTGATAACACATCGTGGCATTTAGTGCCCCCCCAGCTTAGCCGAGGCGCGCTCCGGCCTCCTTCCATTGGCCTGCTGAGCCTAACACAGAGTGACACCGGATTTTTGTCCGCGCTCGCGTGACACACTGCTGCCAAACGGGGATTCGTCTTCACGTCGCTGGAGAATGACAGGCATGGAACTGCCACAAAAATACCCGCTCTAATGACAGTCGTTCCTGCATCGTTTGGTAAATGGTTCACTCTAGCAGACATGGGCTTGTTTACTTCACAGATGTGTCTAATGAAGGTCTTTGTGGTGAGTATGGAAATGTGACATGATTCAGTCGGCTGAGATTGGTTTGAACTGACCTGGACTTTTCACTGAAGTTTTCTTAATTCAAATCTAAATCGAATATATACACCCATTGCTAAAAACCCTGTTGCACAAATAGCTGCACCCAGAAAGAATCCACTGACAGGAAAGAGAAGTCTCATGCTCGGCTGCTCATATGACATAAGCAAGGACGGGCCTTATCACGGTACCTGACTGACCCAACAGCCACGACTGCAGACATTAAGCAAACAGTGATGCCCTTCATGAGTCACCCTGTTAGTGCCAGCACCATTGGCAGACGGCAGCATGACACAGGACTACATGCACACAGACTGTTAGAACAAATGCCAAAGACTGCAGTGGTGTTGTGCCAGATTGTCATGGGGTGACTTAGAATGGCAGCAACTCATCTTCAGTGACGAGTCCCCCTTTTGTCTTAGTAGGGATGACCAACAAATCCATGCGTGGAGGCACCATGGTCAGCACCAAGATGAAAGGTTTTTTGTCATGTGTGACACGCCCAGAAGGCCTGGTGTAAGTCCACCTCCACCTCTACTGCAAAATCTACAAGAGCTGTGTGAGAATATGTTAGCTGCATGGGATGGATTACCACTGGACACCATTAGGAACCTCTACAACTCCATTCTGAGACATCTGGCATGTTGTGTTAACAAACATGGCGGCCTGATGCCACTACTTCTGTATGTGTAGCTCAGTAACTATTCCCCATATCAGTCTAAATTCATCATCATTTAGTGTTCCTGGTAACCTTTATCTTCCTTCCCAATGCCACTGCAATTCCACACTTCCTTCTGGGTGCAGCTATTCTTTTGAGGATGAGTGTATTGTCAATAAAACAACTCTGTAAAAAAATGTAAGTATTATTATTAAGACTCCTCTGAATACACAGTAGCCTATACAAAATCAGGCGACACGTGTAGCTTTCACTGGTGGTTATGGTTCCTAAATAAAATGGCTATATTTGTGTTGTGGAAATTGCAAACCCTGGTTCTTATCAGTCTTTGTTTAGATCTCACTGACCAAAGTGTTGGGAAAATGTGCTTCTTTACAGCCAAGTGTTTGCCAGAGGCACCCAAGCTTTTGCATACAATTGTCTATTTAGAGCTTTTCAGACCTAGACATGAGCAAGTATGTAAGCAGTTTCCCATAAACAGTGTGCTAATCCTGAACACTATCCATCATTTACAAAGAGAGGTTATTTTATTCCAGACTACATTCCTTCGCCCGCTGGCCTTAGGCCATAAAAACTCATTAAAGTTTCCACAGATGTGGAAAACAATGTCTGACCCTGTCCGGGCCAAGTGCGCAACACTACAGGACACGCGTAACAAATAGCCCGAAAAGTGCCCTGAGGACACGACTACGGATAAACTCGCCAACTTCGGCAGAACGACGATCTCTTGCAAATTCTCGACTCTGAAGCTAATTTGCTGCATTTATGGGCATTTCCCCGAGCTCGCAGGGATTCAGGACTCGTTCTGTTTGTGATTGGGAGCCGGAGAGAAGTTTCATATCTGTCAGATTGTGAGTGTATTTTACCCTTTGCCTCGCAAGCAACAGCTGCACCCTCACAAGGCATGCTTTTCTGCTTTCGTCAAATATCAGGCCAGCTGACATAGGCAGTTAGTCACACACTGAGTAACTCTGCCCTAAAAACCCGTAATGTTCAGGACCGCCGGATGGAATACAGTCCACTGCTACTCTCCCACGAATAGCATCGAGTGATCCATTTGAGTCACAAAACTGGAACGTTTTAGCGAGCTTTTTTGTTGAACATGTTATTTTAAAAATGTCTAGGAGTTTGAGTTACATGTTTTGGCAACACATTCTCGAAAGAGAACACATTCAATGTGCCTTTCTTCTGCATAAAATGACCAAAAATATACAGTGTGCCATAACTTTTGCACAGGCCATGTTTTATGTTGTTTCCCACATCATGTTAAATTTATCAAGAACAAACATCATGTTGTATTCAAGTGTGCAACAATGTGTTCTCTGCAGAAGATGTGTACTATGAATGACTAACAAGTCAACTAGTCCACTTCACTGCTTGGTCAGTGTCAACTAGTCACTAGTCAGTGTCAAGGCTGATCACATGAACACTAACAGCATAGACGCCTGACAGGAGCCTGGTTGTTTGGGGTCCATATCTCCATTTCCTGAAAGTTAGCTAGGCAAGCCAGTTGGGAAGTTGGGAATTTGGGTTTTCTGCATTCTTGGCTTTGTTCCAATATTTCCCCACCAATCTACAAAGCTTTAAGGGTCAGATATTGAACATCGATATCTTCAGTTTCCCGAAGACTACAACAAAAACTTCATGTGTCTTGGGACAGGGGGTGTTATGCCCTGTAATCCTGTAAAGTCCGATTTTGGTTCCTCTTATTTCTCTGGTTCTCTGGACTTCTGCCATCTCTGCAAGGCTGCCTAGGAAGTGCTTATAGTCAGATACAAATGTTTTGAGGTCCCCAGGTCCACAGCTTCAGTTCCCTGAAGACTAGGAATGTGATCCAGGGCCCTTCAGAAAAGGTACACAACTCTCTACGACGTGGAGTTTGGCTTAGTCAGATATATTTGTCACTATTTGCAAAGCATTCCCATCTCCTGTGGTTTAATTCATGACATCATGAGCAATTAGACAATGTTGAACTTACAGCACATCAGTGTCGAGTTTAAAAAAAACGTGGAAGTTGTATAACCCCTAATGAATGTGGACTTATTTTCAAATGTAATTTGATCTGTGATTTGGTAATACTTAAAAGAATCACTGATCCACTTGAGTTGTAAATATGAAGCATTATTGAGTGAACTATTCAAATCAAAACATAAAAGTTTAAAAATATTTAAAAGTTTAAAAGTTAAAATATTAAAGACCTATAGACCTATATTCTGTTGTAGTAATGAAATCAGCTTACCTCCCTTAAACCAGCTGGGAGAATCCACACCTCAGTTTTATTTATTAGTTAGATAATAAAGATAATAAAGGCACATTGGTACTAAAATTAAAATAAGAGACAGTTGTATTTACTAGGTTGGTTGAAAAGTAAGTCCTGGTTGGAGCTACAGTTTGGATGCTTGTTACAGTAATGAAATCAGCTAGGAATAAAAGTTCAGTACTAAAAACGAAATAAAGGATGGGTGTGCTCACCAGGTTTGTTGACATTTAAAGATAAAGCTGGCAAAAAAGAAGTAAGTAGTTCAAGTGAGTTTTGAACAACCGAGTCACTTTTGGTAACCAGTGGTAAACGAGTGTGAAAAAGCTTTTAATGGTTGAAAGAACCTTACTCTGCTTTTTCAGCTCCTTTAAAGGTTTTTCCTCAAGCCTTTAAACTTTTAAAAAGGTTCCTCACATTTACACACTCATTCTTTTATCATTTTTTTGCTAAAGAACCAAAAGTGTTTTTTAAGGGAACCAAAAGTGGTTCTTCTATGGAACAGCTTTGTGGTGGCTTTTTTTTTTATTACAGCTCATGTTCGAGATCTTGTTGGAGCTACATCCTTCAAAAGTGGATCTCCTAAAGCTTTTGCAGTAAAAGCAATAATTATTTTTCCGAACCAGCACAACTCAAATAGCCATTTGAATGCTTAAGAGGTCAAATGACTATAGTCCTGGTTGGCACTGTAGTTTGCATTGTATGAAATTCAGAGTTCAGAACTTCAGAGTGTTGGTTCACCAGGCTTGTTGAGACTCCAGACTATAGAAAGGTGCTAGAAAGTGTTATTTCGAGCAGCGCTATGGAACAACCACCTTGGAAACCCCTAAAAATCCCTCAACTGAGTGGTTTTCAATCAAACCTCTTTTTGAAGAACCATCCACTGAGAGCTTTAAAATTGGTATTGCGTCATAGAACATTTTTGGCACTTTTATTGGTGATGGAGATCTGGACGGATCTGTAGCTTTGTTGTTATAGTAAGGCAGTTGGATGAAGCAGAAGACAGCAAGACCAATACGTCAATACTTCAGCATAATATAAGACTTCAGGCCTGACTGGAGATCTGGACGGAGCTATAGTAACCACACTGGCTAGAAGAACCTCAGAAGCTCAGTATTAGATACACTAAACACTAAAAATAATAAAAAACGATTAAACATGAGTGGAGTTTAGCAGGTTGTTCAAGATTGCTGTTCTGGTTTACACCTTTCTAAGAGTCCTGGTTGGAGATCTGATTGGAGCAATGGCTTTGTTGAAGCTATGGCTTGCATTGCATGTTACAGTAAAGAAATCAGCTGAGATACACAACATACAATTCAGAGAAATTGTGTAGTCCTGGTTGGAGTAATTGAACTACATTGAAAGCAGTGAACAGTAAAGACATTCAGTTCAGTGATGGATGCTCCAGCTATTCTAAAACTATGTGAGAGATGCCCTGGTTGATTGACAGCCCTGATTGCAGTTCTGATTTGAGCTATACATTTGCATTGCATGGAGAGTGAGAAAACCAGCAAGAGGAAAGCTCTAATACTAAAGTGATGTAAAAGAGGTTAAAGTTTTCACTGCATGGAACAGTAATGAAATCAGTAGGACAATCCAGTGCTGAGTACAAAAGGCAGTTGTATTTACCGGGTTGGTTGAGGCTGTAGTCCTGGTTGGCGATGAGGAAGAGGAATTCCTCGCAGGTGTTGTGGTCTAACAGTGGACTGTCCTGGATGCAGAGGTCAGCTATGAGGGCCACCGCTTTCTGACACACCATGTCATGCTCCTTCCCACCGGCGCTCATGCTCCCAGACACATCCTCAGCTCCGGAGGGATGCGCTCGATCCACAGCCAGCTCTGTCTCTCTCTCTCTTTCTCTCTCCCTCTCTCTCTCTCCTGGCTCTGTGCACGATCAAGTCTTCTGAACTGAGATTTTGTACTCGCGTGTCTCTTTGTGCGTGTATGAAGTGTGTGTATGTGTGTGCCAGTGTGTGTGTCCAAGTGTGCGTGGGCTTAATGATTCATTCGTGCCCTCAGGTATTCCACAGACACAATTATTGCATCACATTAAAATCTGGAGCAATAGAACAGCAACAGATGAGCCCGGCAGCGCGGGGCGCAGGCAGCGATTAGTCGGAGCCGAGCGCGTGCCCCCCTCCTGCACCCCCTCCGACTTCTCCCCTCCCTGCCCCTCCTCCCCGTGCTAACTAATGAAAGGTCTCTCCTCCTCAGCAGTAGGCTTGTTTTTCTCAGGTCAAGCCGTCCCTCCGTGCCCGCGTCCCCCTCGGAGCCTGTCCCCAGAGCTCAGCACCCTGCTGCACTGGCGAGGTGTGTTTGTTGTCATACATTTTCAGGACAGAAATGCCCTGAGAACACAGTGTTAATAAAATAGTTGTGTTATTGTTAAAATTTCTTTAATATATTCATAATTGTTTTACAAACACTCCCTGAATCATTGTTCCAGCCACAGAAATCTAGAGTTGTCCCTTTGATCTGGTGTTTAAATGTACTGATATTTACATTTATGGCATTTAGCTAAAGCTCTTATCCAGAGCGACGTACAAGGTTAATGATTACAGGTAGGCCAACGTAGTGTTAGGAGTCTTGCCCAAGGACTCTTATTGGTGTAGCTCAGCATAGTCACCCAGACTGGGATTCGAACCCCAGTCTCCCACACGTAGAGGTGGCACCCTGACTAGTGGTGTTACCCACTGAACTACACCATGATTACATAAGTTATAATGGGGTAATGTAATAAGGCTGTCAAGCAATTGCACAGTTAATCGCGATTAATCGCATTAAGGCATGCCTTTGTAAACAGTGAAAACCTTTCTTCACGGTTAAATTTGAGAAATAAAGGCAAATATGAGTATGCATAATTAACTTTGCAAACAAACGCGATTAATCGCAATCAGTTATAGAGCTATTCAACAGGACTTTTAAACCATTTAAATAATTAATCGGTATTAGTCTGATTTATCTTATTAGCTCAATTTTAGTTCTAAAGAAAGATTTTCTCCAGCTGAAATGAAATGCATCTTGTAATCATAGCTAAAGCAACATCGACTCTATGTTCCATTGAATAAGTGTGTATATCATATACATGTATCATTCTATCTAATTGTGTTAGAGCCAGAGTTCAAAATGTTCTTCATATTTAGTCTCTAAACTAATAACATCACTACTGAACCTTTACCAAACGTTTTAGTAGTGACAATTCTAGCTCATTTTGAGAATAAAAGTGCTAGCCATTACATGACTAGCACGTACACATATGAAATCATGTTTTTCTGTTAGACAAAAGACTTCGAGACCGACGTGTGCAGAACTAAAAACCAGGAATGGTTTATTACAAAACAGGCAATCACAGCAAGCAACACTACACCGCAAAAACAATGGGAGAAGCTAAATCAGTGTCAGGGACAGGCGGAGGTCAGAACCAGGTAGAACAAGCAGCGAGGGCGAACAAGTTGAAAGGGGAAAACCGAAGGGGAAAACCAAAGAGAGAAAGCAGAGGTACAAACCGTAGAGTCAGGACACGAGCAAAAGGGATAAGGCGAAAGAGTAGTAAAGGAAGGAAGGTAGCCGGAAACCAGAGTAAGACCATACGAAGAAAGAACGCTCAGAATTGCTAACCTAGGTTTGGCAAAGCTTTGCAAAGTGTGAGTGTTTGTGAGTGACTTAAATACAGGAAGTAATTGGATACAGCTGCGGTTAAAACTCGGGCGATCTAGAGCGAATCATCGAGTCTGACTGGGGGCGCATAGACATGACGTCATCGAGCGTTGCCCTCTGGGAAGTGGAGTCCTGAAGAGCGGAGAAGCCGGGGAGAGGTGGAGGCGTGACATTTTCATTGAAATACAAACAATTTAATGACTTCATTGCAGAAAATATGTTTCAGTTTTGACAATGAATATATTTTGTGTATATATATATATATATATATATATTGTTTTTTTAAAGCTGCAGCACAAACTAATTCAGTAAAATGGTCCATATTTTATTTATTGTTGCTGTCGGAACAAAACCTGTCCCACCATTTCTGAGATATTTTCTTGTACAGAATTTTAAAGCACCAGCTTCACTCGTAAAAGTTCATGTAGAAATGTTGCAATAAAAATGATCCAAATTTACGTTTTCCCATTCGGTCCATTCAAAGCAAAGAATGTTCTTACCTCTCGTGTACAGTAGAGGTTCTCATGTCTTGTTTGAGAGTTTTCCACTTTATTATTGTGTTTGTTAGTTTGCTGTTCATTAATTGATATATGAATTATAGACACTTATTATCATTATGAAAATCATCAAATAATAGACATATGACTGTGTTACTGAAGTGGTACTGAAGACTGCAGTACTGAGAAAAGCTTAAGCTAGACTGTCATTACTGTAGTTATCGTTACTTAGTCACTCAGTCTCGGTACAGGCTTTGTCTTTTTATGAGGTTAATCTTTCACGAGGTTAATTTTATGAAGTTTTGTCCTATCACTTATCTAATTTTCATGCTGTACTGACATATTCAACTCTGGATTTGTTAAAATCTTATAGGTTGCATTAAACTTAAAGGAGATGATGTAAACAAACATGCATTTTCCTTGGCAGTTCACGAAGACGTCACCTGTCTATATTCTCTTTGAGAAATGATGTAGCGTGAAGTCTCTGCTGTTTCAGCGTATTTTCCTTTAAAATAAAAGGACATAAGAATCTATATCCTGCCAGCCCTAATAAAGTCACTGCGACCTCTGCTGCTTCCAGTGTGATCTAATAGCGAGCACCGTGGTGGACGTAAGGAAGGATAAAGGTGCTATCATCAGATGTCATGTCTCCAGTGGACCAGTTTTATGATGTTTATGAGAAAGAATGACTGAGGCTCCACACTTTGCCAAAAATGTGCCGGTGAATAATTCAACAGTTAAATGGCCCAGTGGTCCAAAATGTTGCTACACACTTTTCTAAACTGTGTATAACCCAGTAATACAATAATGCATTGTAGCCCACATAGTTACTGAATAATGAGCCTTAAAATGCAATAAGTCTGGAATTTCTAAGGGATTGCAAGGATTGCTTGCACTCTTTACTGTGCGTAATGTCATTAAAGGATTCAGAGACTTCAGAGAAAAACTCTGTGCATAAAAGACAAGGCCAAAAATCACTGAATCCCTGGTGTCAGGGATACTTTGACAAGTCATTGTTAATAAACACTTGTTGTCACTGCTTCCATAAAGTTAAGACGGTACGGTGGAAGTCATTTATTAACAACGTCCAGAAACTCTGTCGTGTTCTCTGGAATTCACTTCGACTTCATCTGAAATGAACTGAAGGCCAGTGGAAAATCGTATTGCGGTTCAATGAGCCAGTCTTTCAGATTGTGTCATGAGCCAAAGAAGAAAACCACCACCCAGAATTAACCCTCAGAATTCTGGACAGTTAATGTGAGGAAACCCACCAACATCTCAGAGTTAAGGTTGTTCTGTTTCCCGAGAAATGGTTTCAAATTACTCCAAGCTGGTGTTCAGGACTGATCAACAGTTTAGTTGGAAACTGGAAATGTTTAGTTGCAGCTAATGCTGCACCAGTGCGTGAAAAAAGCGAATATCCACACCCACACTCTTTTGCCACTCAAATAATATGGAATCGCTTTTTATCAGAATGATATTTTTTCTCATTTGTTTATATGGGTAATCTTTTCCTATGCTTAGGACTTATACAAATCTAATTATATTTTACGTCATATTTATACAGAAATATAGCAAATTCAGAAAATATACATAAATAAATAAGTACAGAAAGGGTAGGCAAACATTTAAACACCACTGTATATGTGAGTGCAGCCTGCTAACTCACTAGCCTCGAACCTCGAAGTTCTTTTACACGCGACACATGTAAATAAACAAAAAGTCTTCAATCCAAACTTTTCTTGTAGATTTTTATCTTTACCATGAACTTCAGATAATACAAAACAAAAGATGAATTCTTGACTTAAAATTAAATAACGTGACGGTCAAAAGACTGTGAGGCTACTTGGCTCGAGGCTTCTGCCATTCTCTTTATACTAAGCTCAGGAGCCAATCAGATTGCATCACAAAAAAAAACAAACAATACATTTCTAAATTCTTATATCACTTAAATGCAATGGCATAGATATTCATATATCAGAAATATAGCTCAAATCCTGTTGCAAAAACAACATTTACAATATGTATTAAAATCTAAACACACAATAAATGGCTCCAATAGTATATTTACAGCACCCAAAACTTTTTAGGTTTCTCAAAAGTTGGGAATAAAGCCAATAAAGTAACTACCATATGGCAACCACCCACCTAAAACTTCACTTCAGCATTTTGCTCTCTTTGTCTCCTGTCTGAGACCCACAGCTGAGGCCTTGAGATCACATTGGGACTGCAGCTAATGCTTTTTTAACACTTCATTATTCGCTTCTGTCAAAGTAGAAGAGAACCCACACACTTCTCTTATTCCTTTTATTCCCTGATAAGTTACACTTGCCAGTTGGCTTTGACTGTAATGTTCTGTACCCATTTAATTGTTAAAATTTCACAGGGAGCTTTGGATGAAATATATAGCAATTTAATAGCGTTCAGGACAATAGAATTAATTCCTAGCAGTCTCTGGAGTGTCAGTCTAATCAGGCATTTCTGCATGGTTAATTTTATATGCCGCTTCTCCAAAGACTAGCTTGGGTAGAAGTTCTATTGATGATGTGAGATGTGGAAATCATTTGCTGACTTGTAAGGATCTTTGCTGTTTTCCAATACTTGAGCTGCTTTCTTACTTAATGAGGACAGAATCAGTTCAGCCAGAGGAAGCCTTCTTCTACAAAGGAGTCAGTTACAGTTTCCAGCCTCTCATAACTGACAGCTTGTTTCCTTTTTGCACTTTGCCACTGCAGACCCTGGATGACCCCCAATGACCACCTGCTTCTTTAAGCCAACAGTCACGCCATATAGAGTGACATTATTAGATTAGAAAGGTATCTCAGCAGGACATAATTATTACTTACATCAAATTAATATGTCAGTTATAGACATTGAGTCTTGAGATATTGTGCTATTACGTGACTTTTTCCATGGCAGGGCCATTAAGCAATCTCCACTCTGAACCTAACCTGATGCGCCCCACGGGCCTCAGAACAGAAAGCTTATTGACATGCCTATAGCATGCCTATACTTACTTTTAGAATACTACTATTCAACTGGCTCTGTTTGATTTGACCAAATTTGATATGATTTTCACTTTTTTGATTTTCATTGATCCTGCACCAAAACAGCCAGCATGCGTTTTGCAAAAACACCATATAACCATAAGGAATCCTTGTGGCGTCAACCATGACTGTTAGGATAGCCACTGATCCCCAGACTAATAAACACAACCAAGCTTAAATAAGTCTTACCGGGGTTGTGTTTTTCAAGTCTTTAAACCAGAAAATCTACAAATACTACAAACAGGTGCTATGCAGGGCTGACCAGTCAAGCAAAAACAAAAACTGCATTGTCCATGCCCAGCAATGGCTGTGTTCACATGTTCTGTCTGGACTATATGGACTTTAGTAGGACATATACAGGGGTTGGACAATGAAACTGAAACACCTGTCATTTTAGTGTGGGAGGTCTCATGGCTAAATTGGACCAGCCTGGTGGCCAATCTTCATTAACTGCACATTGCACCAGTAAGAGCAGAGTGTGAAGGTTCAGTTAGCAGGTAAGAGCACAGTTCTGCTCAAAATACTGCAATGCACACAGCATTATGGGTGACATACCAGAGTTCAAAAGAGGACACACTGTTGGTGCACGTCTTGCTGGTGCATCTGTGACCAAGACAGCAAGTCTTTGTGATGTATCAAGAGCCACGGTATCCAGGGTAATGTCAGCATACCACCAAGAAGGACGAACCTCCACCAGCATCACGTAGTGACCTGGCCACTATCCTGCAAGAAGAATGGCTTAAACTCCCTCTGACCACTGTGCAGGACGCAGTATATGTCATTCCCAAGACCAACTGACGCTGTATTGGCCGCAGAAGGAGGCCCTACACCATACTAATAAATGATTGTGGTCTAAAACCAGGTGTTTCAGTTTCATTGTCCAACCCCTGTAGACGCTGCCCAAAGATAACCAAGTATCTTCCAAATGACAACTTTACAGGAGAGAGCAAAAAGCCTGATTTCATTTGAATCTAAGTCAATGGAACCAGACTGACTTCTTGTTTGTCTGTCACACAATGTAAACATCAGCTTGTGTTCAAATGATGCCTAAAAACTATAAATATGTAACATGGTTGTCTTTGGACAGTGACAATATCTTTGTTGTTGCTTGATTGCTTGATTGGGTGATCATGTAGCCAGCCAACATACTGAGCTGTACTGAGATTTTCAAGTAACCTGTTGTATTGTAGACAGATACACCTCAGGCACAAGTGAAGGAAGCAGAGGAAGAACTCCTTGCTATGTGCAATGCATACATACCATTAAGATTCTTTGTTTGTCACGCCTGCTGGCTCTCCTGTCATCTCCTGGACTCCATTTCCCATAACTCACCACTCGAGGACGTCACTGTGTAAGGGTGAAAAGGTGTGGTGCAGGAGCCAGACTTGGGAAAAGGCACTGGTCCCGGGACTCTCTAAAGATACACGCCCAGGACACGCTGCATGCGGGGTAGAAGTGGCGTTTATTGGCCCAGGTAACCACACATCTCACCATTACTGCCCGGAGTAAGCTGCATCAGACGGGAGGCTAGGCTACAACTAGTTCCTTCGTCCCGCACAGAGAGCTACAGCTCAGCGCGCATGCGCAATAGTCAAGAGCTCGTAATCAACCGTTACAACTGTC
>JAMWET010006885.1:60000-85000 GCA_024036415.1 Prochilodus magdalenae | reverse complement strand
TGTGTATGGTGTGTGCATGTGGTTGTGTATGTGTGTGTGTGTGTGTGTGCTCGTGTGTGTGTATGTGCTAATGTGTATGTGTCTATCACATGTGTGGTGTGTAGGTGTGGTAAAAAAACTCAAGTGATAGTGTGTGGTGTGTGGTGTATAGTGTAGTTGTATGGGTGTGGTGCGGTGTGGTGTATGTGGTATGTGCGTTTGTGGTAGTGAATGTGGTGGTGTGTGTGTGTATGTGTGTGTTCATGGTGTGAGTGTGTGTCTGTGTGTGCTGTGTGTTATGTGTGCGTATGTGTATGTGCGTCGTTGTGTGTAGTGGTGTGATGTGATATGTGACGAGCACCGTGTTAGGTGTGAGTGTTGAGGGTGTAGCGTGTATGTTAGTGTAATGTGATGTGTGTGTTATTTGTGTCGTACTGGGAAGGTCACGTGTTAGTAAAAATGGGTAATGTGCTGATGAAGTGGTTAGAAAAAGTAGATAGTGTAGTAGTAGTGTGAGTGTTTGTGTGAGTGAGTGGGAATGTAGATAGTGATGTGAATGTGTATGCCCGTGACTGGGTGAATGTGTGATTGGTGATTGGTGTGTGGGATAGCGTGTACATTGTCATGTTGTATGATTTGAATGGTGTTTTAAAAAAAGTGTGTGTGTAAGTGTGTTAGTGAATGTGGGGGGTGGTGTGGGGGTGTCGTGAATGAATTTGTATGTGTGTAGTGTGTGATGAAATATGATAATGGATGTGAAATGTTGGATGTCACTAGTATGTTGTACATGGTGTAGGTTGTCGTATTAAAAGTCTGACTGGTCAGTAATTTCCGATACCCCATGGACTAGTATGTGCTGGCAATGTATGATTGTGTGTGTGTGCTATGTAAAGTAGTGAGTATGACTATGGAGTGTGCTCCAGCAATAAGTGTCACTATGCTGTAGCATGTGATGATGTCGTGAATTGTTCTGTGTGCCTAATAGGCTGTACAGGCTAGAGTTTAGTGAATTCACCCTTACAAGAATGTACTGAATTGAAT
This sequence comes from Prochilodus magdalenae, assembly GCA_024036415.1. Taxonomy (NCBI): domain Eukaryota; kingdom Metazoa; phylum Chordata; class Actinopteri; order Characiformes; family Prochilodontidae; genus Prochilodus; species Prochilodus magdalenae. Next base: position 83,980 of record JAMWET010006885.1, on the reverse strand, counting down.
ATGTGAATGACACTTGTCTGGGCATACTGTGTAACCATCTAACAACCACCGATGTGTGGAATAATTTGTGTGGGTGCTAACGCTTATACATTTTGAGAAGGGCCTTTCTGATACAAGGCCAAGTGCTGAAGTACTATACAATTTGTTAGCCGCCGGAGTTACCCCAGTACCTGGAATAACGGATTACTCTCTATATAGATGTTAAGACTAGGCTGTACCGTATTTCAACTCACAACCACTAGCACTTCACTAAGCATAACCCATCAATCAACTATGGCCCGGTCTAAACCTTGCTCACAGGGGGCTCGCCCCCATTAATCTAGTCTGTATCAGATCACTAGTTATACCGTGACGTTACTTGCTCATCGAGAGGTCCACTTACCAAGGGATCGAGGGCGGGGGGGTGTATAAAGAAAAATTAAAAGTAAGACAATTCTGGAACTATAGGATAAAAATAGTTAAAGTTGAGTGGTTAGAAAAAAATGGAAAATTGCTATATATTTTAAAACATACGTCGATAAAAAAATGATAATATAGTGCTGAAAAGTAAATGGAGAATGGGTGGGGAATTGATGAACAACTGTGCATTATTGAGCACTTGAGGGAAAAGTGAGGATCATAAGGGCCGAATAAAAAATGGGGCGAAATGCAGAAATGGAAAGTGATAAAAATAGAAGCATGGAGAGTGGGCGAAGAAAGAGCATGAGGGGTGTAAAATATAATACGTAGAAGAAAGGAAAAAGGTGGATACGGGAGAGCAGGATGGAATGGGACTCGGCAATAGGATACACGTACAACTTGAAGAGAGATAGGGGAGGGAACAAAAATAAAGGGGGGGAAAAAAAGGGGGCAAAGACGGGAGCCGAGGTGGCGGGAAGGGGGAGGTGAGAGAAGAAAAGCTTGGGGTGGAGGGAAAAATGGAGGGGGGGAGGAATAACTGCGGAAGGTTTATGAGCACGGGTTGTAGAATTAACTTAGCCTACTCTGGATGATCAAAGAGGGGGGGGTGAACAAAAAGGTTGGGGATAGGGAAACAAATGAAAGATAACGAGTGAGGATAAGGGATAAAAAAGGAAAGGGTCTTATTTGCTTCATATATCTTCCCTGTTTACGACCCCTTAAATGAAGGTCAACACTTGGCAGGGTGGCAAATTGCTGATACATCGTGATTAAGTAGCGTTACTGCAACCAGTGATTCATACCCTCCGAAATACTTTGACAATACTTCACAGGTCGCATTAGTTCATACCTTTATTAATTATAAAAATAATTATAAGATAAAAAGTTTATATGTATATAAAGTATAATAAAAAGTAACTAAGAAGATAAGAAAGTTTACAGCAGTCACTAAAGGTAATGGGTCATTTAATTTTAATGAGATATTTTATTAATTAATTAATTAATTTAGTTTTTATTTATTTATTTGGTTAAAACTGAAACTTAGAAGACAAACATTTAAGCATTGAGTAAAATACATGTCTTCCATTGTTGAATACTGTTGCTCATGTAAATTTGCATTGACTAATTAGGAATAATTAGGAACTGAGTAGTTGATTACAGGATAAGGATGAACTAGTGCTTTACCTAATTCCCCATGAAAAATGACAAAGATGGATAATATTTTGGCAATTTCTGCACCAGTGAGCAAACACACATCTACTCTTTCCTCACAGTAAGGCAACACAGTAGTGACAGTTGTGCACTGTGACGAATGTCTTGTCTCCACGGCTCAGTGAATTGGAACTTATTCTGACAGTGATCTAATGATTCTTTTGGGTTTACATGCCAGCCCAAAGGAAACAGTCGTACAAGTAATAAAAGCCTGTGCTGAGGCAAATAAGGCCCAAACTCTGCTGAGATGGCATGGAGAACAATTTTTAACAAGCAGAAATCTGGTTCATTTCTTTTAAATGAGCCTTTAATAAATGTGTTAATCATGTGTCAGTTTGGTAACAACTCAGTGAGAAAATGCATACAGCTAACACAACCTTGTAACTTTTTCAGTTTCACGGTATTTGAAAACACTAGATACGAAAATATTCTTTATAATGCTTTATAATACTAAACATGAGCCTTCGTAACTGTGCATAAACGTTCATAATCACCCACATAAACGGTTATAACACAAAAGTATAAGACTTCATAGCACAAATAGTGACCTAATGCATTATAATTTATGTACAGTGTTTTTCCTGTTATCATAAAGCTTAATAACTAATGTCGTGTTTATTTGCACAATGCTTCATAAGTATCGACAGCGAGGCTACTCTCTAATGTTCCTCAGTATCTTGAAAATAAACATGATGTTCTAAGTGCACATAACACTTACAAGCTCTATATACAGACTGTAACGGATGTTATTGTTAAGCTCTATGAATTCATGCATTATATATATATATACAGGGGTTGGACAATGAAACTGAAACACCTGTCATTTTAGTGTGGGAGGTCTCATGGCTAAATTGGACCAGCCTGGTGGCCAATCTTCATTAATTGCACATTGCACCAGTAAGAGCAGAGTGTGAAGGTTCAGTTAGCAGGTAAGAGCACAGTTTCTGCTCAAAATACTGCAATGCACACAGGGACATTATGGGTGACATACCAGAGTTCAAAAGAGGACAAAACTGTTGGTGCAACTCTTGCTGGCGCATCTGTGACCAAGACTGTTGAATCCAAGAATAAGCAAGTCTTTGTGATGTACCAAGAGCCACGGTATCCAGGGTAATGTCAGCATACCACCAAGAAGGACGAACCTCCACCAGCATCACGTAGTGACCGGGCCACTATCCTGCAAGAAGAATGGCTTCAAATCCCTCTGACCACTGTGCAGGACGCAGTATATGTCATTCCCAAGACGAACTGACGCTGTATTGGCCGGAAAAAGGAGGCCCTACACCATACTAATAAATGATTGTGGTCTAAAAGCAGGTGTTTCAGTTTCATTGTCCAACCCCTGCATGTATATACTATCAAACCAAAATGCCTTGCAAAAGAGCATCATTAATTTATTGTACGTTCAATAACAATAAAGCCATTAATTTCAGACACCCAAGGTTTTGTTAGGACTGACAGTATGGTCGTATCGCAGGTGTGATCCACTGTAAAAATACATACTGGAGGTTGTTAGGGTGAATTTCTTGGTTTTGACATGGAAATGAGCGTGCAGTGTGAGAAATCTCTGTGAAGTGATGAGACCAAGGCTGCAGGTGCTTAATCGAGTGATCCCGTGGCAAAGGAAGCCAGTTATTCAAAGCCATGCTAATCAACATCACTCTTTCAAACATGCCCAAAGGCACAGATGTGTGTGAGAGTGGTGGGTGTGGGTTGGGGGGGGGGGGGATTATGGCGGGGCAAACTTGCTTAAATCAAACCATAATCTTAAATCCTCTCTCAGGTGTGTCTGATAGGAGGTGTTGGCCTTTTACTTATATAGCGAATAAATAAAATCACATTATGCTCTTCTATAAGGTAATGTTACACCAGTAGACCGTTTGGTCAGACTCTGAAGATGAGTATGAGAAGCAGCTGTGAAGGCAGAACAACTGAACACATTAGAATAAGGTGGAAAAGACGGATTGTGAAATGCTTCACAGTCAGACTGGAACAAAACAACATTCATATTAATCTGGCAAATAAATACAGAGCTGGCTTTGATACTGCAGCAGTTTAAACAGTTTCATCACACTGAGTCAGGTCTGGACTGCAGGCCAGGCCTATGTATATATCTCTTTCAGTGTTAATGGAGCATTCAGAGGTGCAGGTTACATGCTAAGGCTTTTTAACTTACCAAACTAGATAGTCCTTTTCTGTTTTGGTTAAGAAAACACAAAGTTCATTCTTGAAAAATCCTAAAGATGGACTCGTCCGACCACAACAAGCATTTCCGATGTGCGTTAGTTCATGTCCGATAAGCTTAAACCCAGAGAAGTCTTTGGGTGGTATTGATAAATGGCTTAGACTGTGCACCACTAGCATTGTCCCAGCCTTCATTTATGGATGCAGTGCCAAAGTGTGTTCATGAAAAAGATTTGTTTAAGTATTCCCAATCTCATGTGGTGAAATCCTTCAAAGAAACGTGCGTTGCCATCTAAGGGATCAAAGGTCATGGATGTTCAGCTGTGGTTTTTAGCCTTTTCCTTGACGCACAGATGATTCCCCTGGATTCAATGAATCTTTAGGTGATATTATGCAGAATACTGTATTTGCAGTCACTTGTTGAGGAACATTGGGTCTCATTCACCAGTATCATCCTAAGCTTTTCAGGAAGGTTCTAAGAAAAAATCTATATCTATTCATGTTGTGTTCGTAAACAGCAAAACTGTTTGCACCGTGTGCTCTTAAATATGTGTAGATTGTGTTCTTACCCCACATGTCCCAGGTAAGAAGACACTAGCGAATATCAGAACTATCATGGAAACTGTGTAAACTGTGGGACTCATTGTTCTCAATGCCACAGCACACCTGACATCATTTATCATCACTGGGTTTAAGAACCTTTTGCCATTTGTGCTTGCATACAGAGGAGTCTGTCTACCGCATTTAACTCATCAGTGAAGTGAAACACCCACATACACACACCACACACACTAGTAGCCAGTTAGCACGCTTGCCTGGAGCCATGGGCAGCCTTATCCACAGCGCTCAATGGGCTATTGTCCTGTCAGTTCAGGGAATCATACCAGCGACCCTCTGGCCACAAGTCTAAACTCCAGCCCACAACTGCCCCCAGCATATACTGTCACATGTAACCGAATGGTGGAAGGGAGAGCAAATAAATGCCAGCCTTAATGAATTTCACTCTGTATTCTTATAAGACTGAATGAAATAAAGTATTCAGCTTCATTCATAGGCATCAGTTGCCAGCCTCCGTTCTCAGGCTGAAAGACTAAGCCAGTAACATTAGGTCATTTACTATGCAGTAATGCTTGTTCATCCAAACGACTGACTGCCATTATCTGTTTAAATTTAAGGACACAAATCTCATGTGGCTTTCTGTGGTCTCCACAAGCCTGTGGTATTGGCACTGGTATGCAGACCTCCATTAAAAACAATGGTTTCAAATTTCGGGACAATAGGTCAACTGGCTTGTACAATGTAGGGTGGTCTTTAGACTGTTGGACTGATTGCTAACCCACCCATGCTCTGCATTAACTAGGTGTAAGATATTGGTAAGATATGGAGCATGACTACAACTTTTTTGGAACATTAGATTAGATTAGATTAGATTCAACTTTATTGTCATTGTGCAGAGTACAGGTACAGAGCGAATGAAATGCAGTTATGTTGCAGGCATCAAATTTAGAGTGAGCATACATATGACCAAATACATCTAAGTATATAACTTACAATATAATCTCTTTGTACTTATCGGGGATAAATATAAATAGCACTTATACACTTTGTCAATGTGTAGTGTGTTGCACTTATAATGACCTTTTCTCCTCTATAGGTATGGGCTGGGGTTGCCAGCTAATGGTTTACTTGCTCTATGTCTGTGTATTGATCTCTAGGTATGAGCACTGGCCCCCTGTTAGTGCAGCGTCTGAGCTCGTGGTGAGTTTTAGGCTCTAAACTTCCTGCACTAGCTGGAATACTATCCAACGGAGCACTAAGCACGGTTGTAAGTCGCTCTGGATAAGCGCGTCTGCTAAATACCTTAAATGTAAATGTAAATGTAAATACAGGTCAAAGGGGATTTTGGTGAGGCCAATCATTCTCTGAGTAGAGAGATTTTGAGCCATTTTGTTTCATTTGTGCTTTTAGACACAGAAGAATTTGTCCATCCATGGAATTTGTCCATCTGAATTTATCCATCTGTATTTACATTTAAGGAATTTAGCAGATGCTCTTATCCAGGACCACCTATCTGTTCTTTTGGATAATATTTTCCAGCTAGTATTAGAACAACTGTAGAAATAAAAAAGTCAAACCCATCTGTGAGGTGAAACACCCACACACACTAGTGGGCAGTAAGCACACTTGCCTGGAGGCCCTATCCACAGCAGTTGGGGGTTAGGTGACTTGCTCAAAGGCACCTCAGTCATTACTATCCATTCAGGGAATCGAACCAGCAACCCTCCGGTTACAAGGCTGGTTCCCTAACCTCCAGCCCACAACTGTACAAATCTGTATTCCTTTGACCGTCTAAACTCTTTTGGACTTTTGTGTAATGGCCAGTAAGTACAGGCACCTGGACGGATTCTTCAGCTTTTTTATTTCTCCAGTTGTTCTGCTACAGCGTTCCCACTGCAGTCCATCCTAACGAGTGGATTACACGGTCAGAGAACATATCACTTCTAATACTCTGACCAAAGTATAAAAACGGCTCCAGGTCAGAGGTTACCCAAATATGTTCAAACACCCGGTTTCACTTTACTGTTTCACAGAACTACTGAGACCCCAATTTTCAGATCCTACTCTCACACAAAGGAACCGTCATGACCTCACATTAAACCCTGAAGTTAAACTGCTTTAAACGCTTGCATGCTAATTAAGTTCTAGCCGTTAAAAAAAAGCCTCCTCTTAGAGCATATTAGCGCGCCACTGTTCAGCATTATTCCCCAAGAGATTCGGCAGGCTAAATCAAATTTTAATTGAAGATTATACTTAAGTGAGTGCACTTAATATGGACTCCAGGAGGTGATCTAATGGGGGGAAGTGTATGATCATTATACCTGTTGGTGCCTATAATAAAAAAAATTATTACAGTTTTTTCACTGTTATTATTATTATTTGGTTGTTTTTGTTGGTGGCAGAGTGCAATCAACAACAATGTGAGCAAAAATAAATCAAATTCCGTCTCGCATTTGTGCACCGGTGCAAACCAACGTGGCAATCAAGGGCTGCATCTGGCGGAGCATAATTCCTGACAAAGTTATTTCCCTTTTTTTCCCCGGCATGCTCGCTTTATTCTTTATTCAGCGTCTCGATTGAAATATAGAGGGGCCGATCATAATCACCCCTTTTGATGGGAGAGAAATGAAAGTGAGGAAGAGAAATCCGGTGCCGACTTTGATTTAATCCGACAGGAGATCAGAGAGAGGGAGAATGCAAATGGTGCCCTGCTTTTCAAGAGAGGACAGCCACAGCCTCTTATCCTCAAAGACAGCAGCAAAGACAAGGACAAACAGGGATCATGTAAAGGGGTTATGATTTAATTTAGGTTTTCTTTTTGAATGGGCCCATCCTTAGTCAAGACTACTGCTGCTGCGGCTGAAATCAGCACTGTTTCAGTAGAGTTAAAGCCCGTTCCACTTTTGTTAGTGTCTAACGCCTGATAATGAAATACTCCAAAGCACAACATGATAAGGCTAGGCAGAAACTGCTTTGTCAAAAAGCCTGTCGCTGCTTTCATTAGAGCGCAGAGGACTACCAGACATGGTGCAACGTTATGGAAATCCTCTATAATAGAAAGAGCTCCTTCTCATTTCCTGAGGGCGGGAGGCCGGATCTGCTGCCTAATGCCCAATCACGCCACCACGCTAGCTTATACGCTGTGAGGACAACCTCGGCATCATAATCATCAGAAATCAAAAAGAAGTCGTCTGTGTTAATGCTTTCAATTTTCGTTTACAGGATCCATTACACCACATTTTCCTCTCAGAAGCTTCTAGTGCAACTGATTTTCGGCCACCAAAACTGGAAATGCTAACCATATAGCTGAAACCAAAAGGTTTTAACTCTAAAAACATTTTTTATCTTTCCTGATTAAAGTTCAGTCTGGGTATAATGGCCGCGGTGGGTACTGCTGCCTACCTCAGCTCCAATCACTGGGTTTTGCTTCCACCCGGGGGCACGGTTTCTTCTCTTTGGGTGGCTTTTGCAGGTAGCTTTCATGGGTTTTCCAGGTTTTTCCAGGTCTATGGTTTCCGCTCATACGTCCAAAGAACATGCTGGAACTGAAGAGAATCATAATTGGTTATAGGAGTCTGTGTGTGTGTGTGATTGTATATCTGTTTGTCTGCCTGCGAAGGACTCGCTCATTGGACGCTGGGACAAAGTGGTTTTAGAGAGAGTTAGTGTGTTTAAGTGGCACTACAATGTGATTGTTGTTGTTGTGTAATAAGAAATTTAAAAATGAGATTTGTTGGTTTTCTGTATAGAAAAAAAACAGTCTAGTCACATTATTATGACCACCAAATAATATCCAGAGCAACAGCTGCGTGCAGCACAGCCAGCAGCTAGACTAATTGACTCAGTAAGGTCCTGGTAGGTTGCTCGCAGCAGTGCAACCCACAGCTCTTGGAGACGCATCTTGTTGGAAGATCCCATCCGCCCCAGGCAAGACAGTCAGCATGTATGGGTGTACGTGATTTGCATTGATGGATTAATGTGAAATCGGTTAAAAGTGCCTTTCACATGGATGAGTGGGGCCAGAGAATGCCACCAAAGCCCAACTTCTTTCATGAGCTATGCGCAGCTGCCATCGAAAGTAGGAAGTGATCATATTAATGTGACTCAACTGTGTTGACACATGTTCTACACAACTACTTGCTGTAAGCAAGTTAATCCAGGGACATCTGTGGCACATTGTTTCAATTCAATTCAATTTAACTTTATTGTCATTATAATAATACAGGGTTGTACAGTATAACGAAACACAGTCAGGCTCCTTCTCCAGTGCAGTATAAGATATATATGTGTATATGTGAATATAAATAAATGGTGTAGTGCAAAAACAAATAGCCAAAATGATGTGTGTAAACAGTACGGTAGGACATATGCAAAGTGTAGAGCAGTATCAGGAAGTATGGGTATAAACAGTATAGATATACAAAGTGTACAGTGCAGGTAGGCGAGCAGCTTAATGTTCAGGTAGCAGCTAAATGTTCAGTAGATAAATAATCAGAATCAGAATCAGAAATACTTTATTGATCCCAGGGGGAAATTGCAGATAGATAAATATAGATAAATAATACACAACTGAGATGTTCAGTATACAGGTTAAAGTTAAAGTGCGGTGCAACAGTCCTGTGAGGTGTGCTGGGGTGAGCCAAGCTAGTAACAGTCTTTAGTCATGTTCTGCTAGGTGCTGCCAGTGTGACCAGTTTGACACCTCTAGGGTAGAACCTGGTGGTTCTGACTCGGATGTTCCGGTACCTCTTTCCAGAGGGCAGAGGTTGGAACAGGGGATGACTGGGGTGTGTGGGGTCTGAGGATATGTCGACTGCTTTCCTCAGACACCACCTGTCGTAGATGTCCTGTATGGGTGGGAGGGCAGTTGCAGTAATGTGCTGTGCAGTCTTGTTTCAACAGTTCCTGACTGTGGATGGTTTGTCGAAAAGTGAACTGATGAATCATAACCCCTCCTGCACATTTAGCTGCCCTGCCTGTGTTTTCTTCTGTTTTCCAACACTGCTGAAATATGAGCTCACTGTGAAGGGCAGTTTCGGTTGTCTAGTTTAACCTCTGGTCAAATTACATGGTTTGTGATTCTAGAAGTCAGTGTTTCTCAACCCTGATCTGAGAGGCCGGCTGCCCTGCACTTTTCAGTGTCTTCCCTGCTCCCAGATCCAAACAATCAGCTCATTAAAAGCCCATTACTGAGCTAATGGTGTTAGAGCAGGGCAGTGGACCTTCAGGACGAGGGCTGAGAACTGCTGTTCTAAGTGTAATTAGGGTAACACCTCCTCTGCAGGGGGCAAACTTAAATATGATATATCGACTGCTGAATTTACTTCACAGTATCTGTTTATTAGGAGAGTTCAACATATAGAGAGAAAACATCACCATCACGTCTGTACGGTGGCTGAGAAGTGCAAAATGTAATGCAAAAAATTTCAGAAAACAAAATTTAAAAAAAGGAAATACAAATTTACAAGACGTGAAACCCTTTACCAGCACAGCAACACTTTTACAAACTGGGAATTCTGACGGAACCGGTAGGTCTATCAGGAAGTGCTTGTTGCAGACCCTGTTGAGGAGTGGTAGAGTGGGTGGAGTTTAAGATGGTGGCAAAGCAGAAGCATGTTTTGTCTAATGTGTGGCACACGTTTTAGCCAGCTGGCATGCTTTTGTTTTCCTGTGGAAGTTTTTAAAAGCGCAGACAGAAGAAAGAGACAAACAGACACTTACTTTCAAAAACAAGTGGTTTAGACGTGACCTGTTCATCTCTAGCTTCGAAACAGTTTGATTGACAAGGGTCCACAACAAGCACTTCTTCTTACTGGCAAAGTTTCACGATTGTAAATTTGGTTTTACTTTTGTAATTTTCTTTTCTGAAATATGATTATTTTTTTTGCCCTTGTAATTGTTTTTTTTCTTTTGTAACTTTGTTTTCTTGAGTGTATTTTTTATTTATTGTAAATAAAAATTTATTTTTGTAATTTAGTTTCCTGAAATATTAATTAAAAATTTATATTAATTAATAATAAATATAATTTTTTGAAAAATATAAAATATAAATATATATTTTTATATTATAATATATAAAAATAAATATAAAGTTTTGTTTTGCACTTCTCGGCCACCGTACCTTTGCCATCTTTTGTACAAAGAGGACTGAGAGGAACGAGTCGGTTAGTGTTGGTTAATATTGTGTACATCTTGTTGTTTTTTTGTTTGCTACTTTTGACATGGAGCTAAATGGGAAAAGTCAGAAGTGCAGCGTGTTTACAAAACCTGCTGTTAGCTAAGCACTAATCCAAGGACAGCTGTGGCATGTTGTTTCAACAATTCCTGACTGGGGATGATTTTCCGAAAGGTTAACCAATTAATCACAAACCCACTGAACATTTTAATTAACTTGTCAGAGTTTTCTTCTGTTTCCCAAAAGCTCTGACATATGATAAGTGAGCTTAGGCCTGTTTCTATTTTCCAGTAGTGGTAAGCAATCTATAGTGTATAGAGATCAAACTTTTGTATAAACCCTGTAATAGAGCATTCCTACTAGGTTGGGATGCTCCATCACTCCACTAAACGCAGTTCTGCTGCTCCATTGTTTAATGCTGGGGTTTGTAGCCCTTTAGGTTGATGCCCAGAGACACCCATCAGCCTAAAGGGATAGAAACCCAGCATCAAACTGCGTTTATTGGAGCGATGGAGCTCGATCCAATAGTCTTGTTATGAGATAGAGTAGCGTTTGTGCTCCAGAACTAGTGTGTATAGCAGTATCTGTATATCAGGATGTAGAGTTCTAGCACTAATGTGCAGTTAGCGTATGCAGGAGGCAAAAACACTGTGTTAGTGTACATGCACAGTGTGTTGGGGTAGCAAGTGTGCAGGTTAGTATGTGGTAGTAAACAGTATGGATATATATAGCGTGTACAGTGCAGGTAGGAGAATAGCAGCTCAATGTTCAGGTGAACAGCTAAACAGCTTACAGTACAGATGTTCAGTATAGATGAATAATACACAGCTGAGATGTTTCAGTACACAGGTTAAAGGTAATGTACAGTGCACACAGTCCTTTGAGGTAGTGGAGCACAGTATGTGTGCTGGGGTGATCCATACTAGAAACCAGTAACAGTCTTTAGTGGTGTAGTCATGTTCTGGTAGGTGCTGCCGGTGTGACCAGGTTGACAGCTGTAGAGTAAAAGCTGGTCACTTGTTCCCTGGTGGTTCTGACTCGGATGTTCCGGTATCTCTTTCTGGAGGGCCGAGGTTGGAACAGGGGATGACTGGGGAGCGTGGGGTCTGAGGATATGTTGACTGCTTCCCTCAGACATCTCTTGTCGTAGATGTCCTGTATGGGTGGGAGGGTAGATGCGGTGATGTGCTGTGCAGTCTTTACCACCCTCTGAAGGGCCTTGCGCTCAGCAGAGGTGGCACTACCATACCACACAGTGATGCAGCTCGTCAGGATGCTCTCCATGGTGGATCTATAGAAGTTGCAGAGGAGCAGCTGAGGCAGGCTGACTCGGCTTAGCCTTCGTAGAAAGTGTAGGCGTTGTTGGGCCTTCCTGATAATGTGCGAGGTGTTTAGCGTCCGAGTAAGATCCTCGGCTAAGTGGACACCAAGGAACTTGAAGCTGCTCACTCTTTCACCAACGTGCCTCCAATGTTTTGTGATGTTCAGTGGTTTGTGCGTTCTTTTCCCCCTCCTGAAGTCCATGATCAGCTCATTGCATTGAGGAAAAGGTTGTTGGTGGCTCACCACTCTGTGAGGAGCTTGACCTGTTCTCCGTTGGGGCCCTCATCATCTTTGGTAATGTTGCCAATTATTGTTTTGTCATCTGCAAGCTTGATGGAACTGTGGGTTGCTATGCAGTCATGGGTGTACAGAGTGTACAACAACGGGGAGAGAACAATGCCTTGGGAACATCCTGTGCTGAGTGTGAGGAAGGGTGAGGTGTGTTCACCCATCCTAACACACTCCCTCTGCAGGTGAGGAAGTCCATGATCCAGTTGCACAATGTGTTGCTTATTCCCAGTGTGCTTAGCTTGTGGATGAGTCTGGAAGGGAAGATTTTTGTTGAAGCCGGAACTGAAGTTGATAAACAGCATCCTCACATATGAGTTAGTGCTGTCCAGGTGGTTGAGTGCGGTGTGGTTTGCCAGGGAGACCGCATCATCAGTAGATCTGTTCGCACCTCCATATATGAGACAGGATTAGTCTCCTATAAGTGCCCACTTCATCACTATGGGTGTGAGAGCGATGGGACGATAGTCGTTCATGTATGTGATGATGGATTTCTTTGGGATTGGGATGATGGTTGTGGCTTTGAAGCAGACAGGAACAGTGGACTGTGCCAGGGAAAGGTTAAAGATGTCTGTGAAGGTGGGATTCCATCTGGACCCGCAGCTTTCCGGATTGAAACATCATCTGTATCCAGTATGAATGGTGGCTCCTCCTCTGTGGTGTGGAGCAGGGCAGTGTTGGAGGACTGGGCCTGGACAGAGGTCTCAAAGCGGGCGCAGAAGTTGTATAGTTCAGCTGGTAGGGCAGCGTCTGTGGTCACTGGGGTACTAACATTGCTCTTGTAATCTGTGATCACTTGGATCTCCTGCCACATGCGCCTGGGGTCCGAGTTGGTGTTGAAGCTGCTATCTGTGAACTGTACTTGTGCTTTGCAGCCCTAATGCCGGCCTTCAGGTTGTGTCTGACAGCTTTGAGTTCCTCGCAGATTGAAAGGCTGCATCGCGTGCCTTGAGCATGCTGCGGACATCACTGTTCATCCATGGTTTTCGGTTTGGAGGTCCGGATTTGCTTTGTTTGTGTCACATCATCCACACACTGCCTGACGAATCCAGTGGCTGATGTTGCATATTCATGTATGTCCACCAGAGAGTCTGTGGTGGCTGCAGATTTAAACATCTCCCAGTCAGAACACTGAAAGCCGTCCTGTAGCACCGGCTCGGGCCTCACGCGCACTGCTCCCTCTGCCGCTTTGACCCGTTTCAGCAGCTGCAGGTATGTAGGCTTCATGAACAGAGATGTGGTCACTCTTACTGAACAGAGGCAGTGGGGTGGTGTTGAAAGCCCTCTTGATGTTCGAGTAGAAGCGATCCAGCATGTTTCCCCTTGTGTCCTCATAGCTGTGTAGTATACAGTAGTATGTAGCCTTCGCAGAGGATTAGGAGCTGTTACTGCAGCAAACTGGGACAAACTGCCTCTTGATTTTAGAATGAATGTTGAATGAGCAGATATATGAAAACTTAAGGCCATAAAGCACATTGTGAAAAGAGGTTTTTTATTTTTGGCTATTTGCCAGCATTCTGTGTGTTTGATTTAATGCACAGGCTAATTTGCTGTGTAATGTTCACAGATTCAAAGTTCAGATAGCATTTGTATTGCTACGTTCTACATCCTCCATGGTGCCAACCATAACAGCTCTGGCACCCTGCCGTCAGGCTCATCACCAGCTTCAGCTACGAGTCGGACCATTATCACGCTCACACTAGATGCAAGGGAGCAACCAGATCCCTCAGTAGTCCAATGACGAGCTCAGAGATGAGCCTGGTCGCATTTGTTGGTCCCTGCAGTGGATTGAATAGGTCAGAATGCTGGAATCATCTGATTCGAACACCAGCACTCTCTCTAAATGCCAGCTCATTAGGGCCAAATGAAAAAGTGTCTTCCTTGCTGCACATTAACATTTTATTTTTCACCCTAATGGACATCTCTGGGGTACCAGGAGGCAGGAGCTGACTATTTGAATAATCTTCCATTAGGGGAGAGGATAGTTCTGTTGCTCTCAGAGCTGGGAAACAGCACTTGGGGAAAGTATAAGAAGAGAAAGAAGGATGCATGGAAGGATGCTTATATCAGCCATTACATTTAGCTAATGCTAAGTTTCTGCCACAAAGTAATTTTTCAGAAATAAAGCTTAATCTTCTGGACACTATTCCAAGAGGAATGATTTAAGCCATAAGAGCCTAGACACATAAGATTTAAGCCCAGATCCATAAGAGCCCCTTAAGAGAAAATAATGAAGGGTCAGTTATAAGATCATAAAATATCAGTCTTTTTTAACAAGTATTATAGGGTCATAATACTGGTAGCGTATGTCACAACATCAACAATTTCATAACTGGTATTCCATCATGGTGTTCTAGAAATGGCGTCAGAATGGGTATATGTGATATAGAATATGGGTATATGTAATATGGAATATGGGTATATGTGTAATATAGAATATGGGTATGTGTAATATAGAATATGGGTATATGTAATATAGAATATGGGTATATGTAATATAGAATATGGGTATGTGTAATATAGAATATGGGTATATGTAATATAGAATGTGGGTATGTTTAATATAGAATATGGGTATGTGTAATATAGAATGTGGGTATATGTAATATAGATTATGGGTATATGTGATATAGAATATGGGTATATGTAATATAGAATATGGGTATATGTAATATAGAATATAGCTATATATAATATAGAACATGCTATCTAAGCATTAGATCTAAATGGGAAAAAAAACAAGCTTTTAAAATGAGCTGGTTTCGCCTCCTGCACTAACCAAGCACCTCGCCATTTTCTAAATGAGGTCATATGCCATGTGACTGCATGCAGGATGTTCGGTATAGGTCACTCAGGGACTCGGTGTGAGGGATAAAGCTGAATAAGGAACTTTCCAGCCAAGGCTTGTGATACATATGTCACTGTGAGCTCTTATGGGTTAAATGATTTTAAGGGAAGAAATGAACTTTTATTATATTGCTTGTTCAGGTTTTCGGTTATTTGTGTGTATTTGGTAACACTTTACATCACAAAACTGACTAACTAACATGAAGTAATGCATAAGTTAGCATGTAGTAATACACTAGCAATGCTTACAATGCTTAACCCATCTAAAGTACACAACTACATGTAATAGAATAGCATAGAATGAATTTATTGGGATTGTACCATGTACATTAAAGGTTTGGAGCAATACACACAGTGCAAATCTGCAATAAGTTACCACAGCAATAAAAGAGCTATATAAAAATAAACTAAAATGAGGGTTTTAATAATTTAAACAGTATACCGGTATAACTGTATACCAAAAAAAAAAAAGAACGAATAAATAGAAATTGCACATGTCCCTCATTGTCGCAAACATTGCTTCTGGTGAACCTCATATTAATGTTCCTAGTGTCAGACAACATTTACATATACGTGAAGTTACACTAGGGTGTAATGTGTAGTTAGGAGTTATGAGTGGGTAAGGCTAAGGTTGTACCCAATGTAAGGTGCTACCGTGTATTCTCATGATCTTTGAATAGGGCTTACGTCCCTGTGCACCAGTGGGTGGAGCATAATGATGTTGATTCATGTTTCACCGCCCCCTCTCCCGCCTACCATCAAGCAAAAATGCTCAGCTCTCTCAGATACTATGCTATGCTTTATACTGCATTCAAGGCAGTTATTTCCAGCCACATGAGACCAGACGTCCGTTTCTATGAACCGGGAGAGACTACAATACATGAAACTGAAGGTGAACTGACTGATTCATAAATGGCTCTTAGCGTTTGGCTCAGTAACATACAAAAGACGTATTTTTGCAGGATGCTGTGGCTTTGTTTGTACAAATCTCATTCAGAAATATTTTATGGTACAGAAGAACATTAGAACGTGACTTCCGGTGACTCTTCTCCTCTTAGAAACTCAGTACAACAGCAGCTGCCCCTTTATAGTGATGTCATGATGTAATAAATAAAACTAGATACTGGAGGGCAGACAAGCTCATAAAGCGAACTGGTAACACTACATTAAGTGTTGACTGACTAACATGCAGTAAGGCATTGAGAATGGTTAAGTAATGTTAAGTAAACATGTAACAACTGTTTACCTAACAATACTTAACATTAGCTCATCATTATAATAATTTCTAATGCATTACTTCGTGTTAACTAACGTTGTACATGTTAGTAAGGGTCAAAGCCAGAACAAACTAGAGGGGTGTATATTTACATTACCAGGCTAAAGTGACCTAACTCTGATTTCAGGCCTTAATGTGACAGAGCTCAGAACAGATGAGATTCACGTCACTCTCAAATGTGGTCCTAAATCAGATATGTATCCAGTTCATGGGCATGTAGCATAAATGTGAACGCTCAGACTTACGCACTTACATTTAGCTGCAGCTCTTATCCAGAGCAACTTACAAGGTTATTAGTTTTACAGGTAGGCCAGTGCAGTGTTAGGAGTCTTGCCCGAGGACTCTTATTGGTGTAGCTCATCATTTGCTATCGGGACAGGGATTCAAACCCCCGTCTCCCGCATGGGGTGGTAGCTCTCTGGTGGGTTGTAATGTTAACGGCTAAGCCGCATCAACCATGTAATTTCAAGTGGTTTCACTGCACATATGCCGTCATTCAGAGTTAATGTAGCAGCACAGCCAAATGTAAAGTTAGAGCCAGTAAACGGTGGAAATGCAGCACCACTGTCCCTTTTTCTTCTTCATCCCAGTCCAATAAAGAACAGCTCAGAGCTGATCAGAGCTAATCATGCTGGCAGAAAAGGCCCATTTTGCTGGTTTGTTTGAGGTTCATGATGCACATGGTTCACTCAGATGACCTTACTGATTTAGATGTCTGGGTTGTTTCAGGATGGCGGTTCATTGACATTAACCACAGATCTGATTTATTTACTTACCTGAGTGTGAACCATCATGTTAGTGAGATCAGATCTGTGCAAAAAGTCAGAATGTAATGTGAACGTAGCCTAAACAGTGAATAACATGACTCCAAATAGAAGGAGAGTATGCTTTTCACCATACAGCTGACAATAAAGCTTGGAGCCTTTTCTCTTTAATCCAGAGCCCACACAGAATGCTGCTGTTACTCTCCATAACTAAGTACATTTGAAGATACATACTGTTACTCCAGTGGAGGTTTAAAGGGAGGAACCTCTCTTTTACTGGAGGAATATTTTACCCTGGATATCTACATTAACTCAGCTACACGGTTTGTGTACTTCGTCCAGGACTGCTGCTGCTGCTGTTATTAGAGGACGTCTCCCAACAACGCATCCTTAATGCAAATTTATGCCCAGTTTTAAGGGGGTGGGGGAAAATTGATGCACAAACAACCTGTGGGTTGATCAACCTTTCGTAAATCAAGTGGAATATGTGAGCGGTCACACATTCGATATGTGCAGCCCCCCATCTAATGCACATGCATGAAGAAGAGAAGCTTCAGTCTGCATTTTTACACAGCCCATAAACTAAGCATATAGGTGTAACATCCTGTCCTGCCTGATCCATGTGTTCATCTGTCTCCCCCACTTTTCTTTAAGTTCTCTTGGGTCCATGTGCTTCTGTTTTGGTTTCCTTACTCGGCCCTAGCTGCGTCTCTTTGTCTTACCACTCACCTGACCTAGCCTGTAGCCCCACCCTCGATTTAGCCCTAGGTGCTTCTCATAATGTTCCCTGTGTATTTATACTCCTGGTCGTTTGCCTTGTGTTTGCTTGGGATCTTGGTTTTTCAGCTCTCATTTGTTTTCTAGCTTCTTCATGCCCCTTTTGTTTTCTTTCTATCTTCTTCTGATATTTGTGTCTTTAGTGTTCTTTCTTTGCCTAGATGCCTTTGTGAATTCATGTCCTTCAGTGTTTTCAATAAATCCAAGGACTTGCGCAAGCATCCCGGCTCTTCGTCTTCACTCCGCATTACAATGGTGGCAGATGTTCTAACGCCTTGTGTCGTCTCAAACTCACACCATCTCAAATAGAGACAAAGCCGCCTCAGTGCCCATCATAAGATCAAAGGGGAGGCCACAGCTGTTGCTGCTCTCTTGGGCTTTTAGCTCATTGCATATGCATTTATAGAACTTTCTCCTCTTTTCTCCAAGCACCACATTCTGGGAGGAGATTATTATAATGAATGAATTTACCAAGACCTATAGTAAATACAGACTGTGTGCTCTGCAATGCCTGGGAAAACCATGGCTCATTTTTAGCGCCAATATGATTGACATTGACTGGGACATCATTATTTCTGATATGATGAAGGAAACAAACGGCTGGATCCAAACAGTCTGAGAAAGACAAAGTTATGAAATGATATTTCTTAAAATGTCTTGTATGACTAACCATTCGAAGACCAGGTTTTCATCATCATCATCATCATCATCATCATCATTTACATTTACATTTAAGGCATTTAGCAGACGCTCTTATCCAGAGCGACTTACAACCGTGCTTAGTGATCTGTTGGATAATATTCCAGCTAGTAGAGGAAGTTTAGAGCCTAAAACTCACCATGAGCTCAGACACTGCCCGAACAGGGGGCCAGTGCTGATACCTAGAGAAAGGTCATTATAAGTGCAACACAATACACATTGACAAAGGTCATTATAAGTGCAATACAAAAAGGTTATAAAATTGCCACACGATACACACAGTTTACACGTCTGCTAGAGTTTACTCACTTAAGTGCTTTACGAAGAGATGGGTCTTCAGTCTGCGTTTGAAGACCGCGAGAGACTCCGCTGTTCTGACGCCCAGTGGGAGTTCATTCCACCATCTGGGAGCCAGGACAGAGAAGAGTCTGGATGCTTGTCTTCCATGTGTCCTCAGGGGTGGTGGTTCGAGACGAGCTGTACTTGAAGCACGAAGGGCTCCAGGTACAGCTCGACTCTTCACCATTGACTATTCACCATCACTATAAGGTAGTGAGGCGCTGGTCCATTCTTGGCTTTGTAGGCCAGCATCAGAGTTTTAAACCTGATGCGGGCAACGACAGGAAGCCAATGAAGGGAGCGCAGCAGTGGAGTGACGTGGGTGAACTTCGGAAGGTTGAAAATGAGACAGGCTGCAGTGATCATCATCACTTATGTACATAGTGCCATTCCATGCATAAGAATGCTTTACAATCAGATGCTTTAAAGTAACAAGATTAGCTCCCCAAAATAAAGACCACCATAAAGCAGGTATTATGCAGGTGGTGCAGTGACACTGACATGGTGGTGGTGTGTTAGTGTGTGTTGTGTTGGTGTGAGTGGATCAGACACAGCAGAGCTGCTGCTGGAGTGTTTAAACACTGTGTCCACTCACTGCCCACTCTATTAGACACTCATACCTTGCTGGTCCACCTTGTAGAGCCAGAGAAGACAGCTGCATGGTTTGTGTTGGTCCTCCTCTACCCCTTTAACAGTGGTCACAGGACACTGCTCATAGGACGCTGACCACAAAATTCAGGATGCTCACAGGATGCTGTTGGGTGGATAGTTGTGGCAGCACCAGCAGCACTGCTGTGTCTGATCCACTCACACCAACACAACACACCCTGGCACATCACCACCACGTCAGTGTCAAGTACCTTGCTGGTCCACCTTGTAGATGTAAAGTCAGAGAAGACAGCTGCACGGTTTGTGTTGGTCCTCCTCTAGCCCTTTATCAGTGGTCACGGGGCGCTGCTCGTAGGACGCTGACCACAGGACGCTGCCCACAGGACACTGACCACAGGACGCTGACCACAAAACTCAGGATGCTCACAGGATGCTGTTGGGTGGATAGTTGTGGCAGCACCAGCAGCACTGCTGTGTCTGATCCACTCACACCAACACAACACACGCTGACACACCACCACCACTTCAGTGTCACTGCGGTGCAGAGAACAATCCACCACCCACATAATACCTGCTCTGTGGTGGTCCTGTGGGGGTCCTGACCATTGGAAAAATGCAGGTGATATAACACAGTATACAGAGAAACAGATGGACTACAGTCTGTAATTGTAGAACTATCAGGTGGACCTATGTGGTGGATGGATATATATCTGAGTATATATTAATTACAAAGTTGTATTTATGATAATTGGCAGATCTACCCGGAGCAGTGCAAAGTGTCAGTAGACCATCTGTAATTAGCACCCCTCTTAGTAAACCTGCCCCCTGGCCTTATACACCATTTTCATACACAACACACAGTTTGCGTCTAGTACACCTAGTACATCGAGCCCCTGAGTCGTCACATTTCAAGGTTCCTGGTGAAAGGACAAACAGAAGTAGCGGCCCCCACGTGATGAAAGTGCGACTCTAATAACCCCTTTAAACAAAAAGCTAAAAATCAGCCAAAATTAAAATGTATTTGAATCAAAATGGATAAAACTACATAGACTGTCCCAAACGATCACCGTTCTCTCCATGCTGTAAGGCATTTGTAGAGTTTCCTCTGCCTTCAGTGGATGATTTCACAGTAAACAGCCCTCTCATTATGACACTATGACTACCGCAGCAATGTCAGATGAAGCCAGTAATCATCTTGTGGCCTTTTTCCTCCTCCATATTTACTCTTATTATGAATGTCCCTGCGTCAGCGGCGGAAAAGCGGCACCTGGGGCCATGTGAGACCTTCATATCTGAGAACATGTCAGATCCGCCCTGGCTGCCTGAGTGGAGTCCACCACGGTGCTTCCAGCTCAGTGAAGAGTGCTCATATGAATTCATTTCCGAGGAAGAATGGCTCACAGTCCCATCTCCTCATAGCCGAGGACTCAACAACAGCTACTTTCGGATGGCCTGATTGGATGGCGTTGGTCCGGGTGATTTCTAATGCGCATGGCCTCATAATAATCCCATCAGGAGTATTCCTGGGGACTCAAGGTGCTGTTTTGTTCCTTCTTAGCAGGCGAGGGCCTTGCAATCGGAGCTCTAGGTATACGGTTACATTCTTTATCAGTAGATGATGGCGACAGGTATAGGGCATGAACTTTCATGGGATTGCCGGGTGGAAGGAGATGGAATATCCACCCATCACAACGTTACACTGAGAGAACTGTCATATAGCCCTGTAACGGTGAGGCTAATTATGCCTCTCAATCTACTCTTCTCCTTTAATAGGATGAATTCTCAATGTTGTTGTTGCCTTTAAAAATGAAAATCTAATAAATTCATTTTTTTCAGCTTTATATGCAGGCTGTATATACTTTGCATAGGTTTAGAAAGCTGACAACAGTTTGCATGCACACAGGATTTGGAATTTTACTAATTGGAAATCGTTCAGTTGCTCCAAGATACAGCTATCAATGACTCCTGAGTCGTCCAACCGTTTATGCATTAGCTGTATTATCAGGGGATCAGTCACCAACCACCACATGCTCACCTTTACCCTTCCACTGTGTAATGAGGGAGACCATAGCAGGTGTAATTGGACATTGGCGTATACTGAGTGCGTATAGCTGATAACCAAGACAATGAGCAGAACTCATCACTGAAGATTACCCGCTGCCATTTGGAGTCACTCCATGACAGTCTGGCACGATGCTAGAGCAGTCTTTGTTTATGTTGATGTGGTGTTGAGGGCAGTTGTCGTAACGTGCATGTAGTCTGTCAATGGTGCTGGCACCAACAGGAGGTCTTATTGGGGGCTCTAAGTATCTGCAGTTCACCCACCCTTTCCTAGAACTCCAGATTTCCTGCTGTTGCCTCAGTGTCTGTCTCAAATTTGTTTTACCACTTGGCTTCTTTGATGGTGAGCATGTGGTTGGTGTAGCTCAGAGGCACCACCACACGTGGGAGACTGGGGTTCAAATCCCAGGCTGAGTGATTATGCTGTGCTACACCAATAAGAGTCCATGGGCAAGACTCCTAACACTACACTGGCCTACCTGTAATATGATTAACCTTGTAAGTTGCTCTGGATAAGAGCGTCAGCTAAATACCGTAAATGTGCTTTTTGTGCTATATAATAAGTTTGAGGCTCTATTTGCTAAAGATTGTGTCTTCAATTTGTGTCTCACAACACAAAGTGCTGATGTCATTAGCACAGCACCTGTGGTTTCATGTTTTATTATGTTTTTAATGTGAATTCAGTCCAGAATGGTGCTGCGGTTACATTCTGCCACCTGAGATGTTATAATAACTTCTGCTTCTTGAGCTGGCAAAAAAGAAGCGTGGTATTTTTGAGATATATTTGGGATTTAATAAGTCATCGCTGGAGTTTATGCCCAGAGCTACCAATTAATATCGTCGCTGTCCAAAGAAAAACATGTATCTCCATTTTTGTTGATTTTTACTTTTATGCCTCATTTGATCACATGAGCTGCTCTTTACACTGTGTGGAAATTTTATGAAAAATGGACAGACAGAAATGGCCCAAAACAGCTTGGAAAGACGTCTGGTTCCATTGACTTCTATTCAAAATGAATGAGGTTTTTGGCCTCTCCTGTAAAGTTGCCATTTTGGAGATACCTGTTTTTCTTTGGACAGTGACAATATGCACTATGGTCGGACAATTTAACTATGATATTTACTTTATGTACATCTTCCAACCAGTGCTATAGCACAGCCAAATTCCAGTCTGCACGTCCTTGTAAAAATACAACACATTCTCTTTACAGCTAGTGCATGGTTTGTCTGCTCTGTTGGAAGACTACCAAGTGTAGTCTCTTCGTAATGCACTTAAGTGAGTAAGCTCTAGTAGAGGTGTAAGTTGTGTGTATTGTGTTGCACTTATAATGATCTTTTCTTTTCTATAGGTATGACCGCTGGGCTGGGGTTGCCAGGTATTGCTCTTTTTGCTCTGTATATGTGTATTAATCTCTAGGTATCAGCACTGGCCCCCTGTTCGGGCAGTGTCTGAGCTCATGGTGAATTTTAGGCTCTAACCTTCCTGTACTAGCTGGAATACCATCCAACGGAATACTAAGCACGGTTGTGAGTCGCTCTGGATAAGAGCGTCTGCTAAATGCCTTAAATGTAAATGTGTGATGCAAATTGGAAGGGCTTGTTCTAAGCTAATGAAAAAACACAAGGATTTGTAGTTACAGGTGATCATTCACTAATGAAAGCATAGTTCTGTATACTATATTACATTTCTACTAATAGGTTTACCAAAATCTTACATACTGCTCCTTTAATGTCAAGCTACATATGATTTCCTATGACTTTCTGTGGACTCAAGATGGCGGAATGCTAAGCAACACACTATATAATGCAGAGGAAAGTGTGCTGTCGTGTAAAATGCTGAATGTCTTCCTCATTAAAGCAGTGTTTGTCGCAGCTTCAGGCACTGTGCTACACAGCACACATGGTGTGCATTAGGTCTGCAGTACTTGGTTTGACCCCAGGTGAACTGAATTCCCACCTCATGACAGCAGGAGGCAATTTTCTTTCAAAACAGTCTGTGCATAGCACATTAACTATTAATTACAACAGTCCACAGGATAGCTAGATGATTCCGCTTACGCGGAGCCGAGCACAACAATAGCACAGGCTAGAAGAGCTACATGGCTAATGCAGGGCTGCACACAGGCATACAACACTGCATGTAAACAACACACACAAAGCTCAATCAGCAATTAGCAAACAGGCCTCGTTGTGTACCTAAAGTCCGCAACGTTATCGGATACTGTTATCAGTGTTTGTGTGATTCGCTCAGGCAGTAACAGAACACACGACAGCAAGATGAAACACCAAGCAACCACAAAGTAACCAACAGAGAGTCTAAATGCACATAGACTAACAAAGAACACCTGGGAAGGGGCGGAGCCACAAACTAGGGACAGGTGAGGGGCATGACAAGAGAGCAGAGACAGGAGGAGCTATAAACAAATACAATTTAATTCAATTAAGCTTTGTCATTACACCAATACAGGG
>JAMWET010006885.1:0-50000 GCA_024036415.1 Prochilodus magdalenae | reverse complement strand
AGTGCTGGGAGGCCTTATAGCTCTTTAGCTGTTGCTAGGGTTTGGAAATGGTGACCATAGGCTGCTCCATGTCTCATTCTATTGGGAATGCTATTCTATGGAGATTATACAAGCAGTGTACACCAATCAGAGAGGCTGTCTGGATACTTTGCTGTGCCATTATCATCATTACTGATAAAATAACATGCCATTATATGCAGTAAGCACAATGGGTAAATTCTTCACCTCATCCGGCAGTGCTGGAGACAGCAACAGCTGGGCTACTTCTCTCGGTTTCGAACTGAATTGACAAATGTTACCATGAAATGCCTCGGAGAAACTTGAGCCATGCTGCGGAAGTTAATGATGTAACTTTTACTAAGATTTAGGCGAAGAGAGCTTTTCTAGACCCCAAGCTTCCCCTGTCTGTCGCAGCTGTGCTGTATCTAATGGCAGACGCTCGGTGTGTGAAATCAGGCAGGCAGAATAATGCAATATTTGTTTGTGATGCAGAAGCATGAGATTCGCTTCTATGTGGATAAACACAGCCTTCTCCGGTCTCATCTCCCCCCCTCTGTGCACCTCCTCCTTTTCCTATCTGTACATGTGAAATAGCCTCGGCTACATCATGTCTCAAAAAACCTGGTGAGATTTCCAATTCACCCACTTTCAATTAGAGTCACATAAAAAATGGGGACTGTTGCCTAAAGCCAGTCGTCTTCAGAGCCATTAGCGATGCCTAAATGTCACTGGGCAACAAGTCGGTCAGAAACTTGACAAACAACGAAAGCCAGGCTCTTCAGGCTGAACTGGAGGGTTTGCCATTTCGTCTCTCTAGGTGTTGCCATTTAATCGGCCTCCACATATACAGAGCCAGACCCCCAGAAACACCCGGGTGACATGTAACAAAAGGTCAAGCAAAAATAGACTAGGAGGAGGAGAAATAAACACTAACTGTTTTCCAGCAGCTGGAACAAGAAGCAAAAGAAGAGCAGAAATCAAGAGAAATGTCAAGGGAGTGAGGTCAGGAAAAGGGTTGAGCTTAACTTGCCCAATTAGGCCCACTGACAGTTTTCCAGCAGGGCTTTCACTGGTACGTGAAACTTGATGCTCATGACAGCATTGCTCTGACACTTTTTGTATATCTGTACCTTTGCAAAACAACTGAACTGAGCCTTTATGAAAGCCATCAGGCCTTGAAACCCAGCATAGAGTACATCATAACCAACATGAAAGCAATAGCTCTGCAAGAAACATGTGCATCCATTTGCCCCCTAGTTGGTACTAGGGTGGCCACCAAACACCAAAAAAAGGAGGACATCCCACCCCCAAAAGGCAGACATCGTTAAGGGGAGAGGGTCGGGCACGATACTAGAGCAGAATTAAAAGAAACCCTAACCTATATACCACATACGTGATGGGGCGGAAAGGATGACATTCGTGAGCCAGACAGGAGCTTGCTGGGAGGTGAGTCATGATGTCACATGACCTTGTTAAATCAATGAAATGAAATGCATTTCTCTTGACACCATTGGCTTACCTGATAATGTCTGTGAGTGAACATTTTAAATAGTTCATCCCCAAAAGAAGACTAATAGGTGTCCGTCCTGGGATTGCATCGGACGGAGGACAGGGATTTGAAAAAAACAGACTGTTCAGCCTAAAACTGGATGTGTGGTCACCCAACTTGGTACCCAAAAGTTAGGCTCTGGAGCTACGAGGCTAATGTAGCTAACAAGTAATGAAAGCTTATGCTAGGGTGACCAGATGTCCATGTTGTCCTGAAACTGTCCCTAGAAATGTCCCTTTGCCCATTTTAATTGTGAATTAAAAACACTATAGAGTGTCTTAAGAAGGACCTGGTAGATCAGATGTTGCACATTGTGCTTGTTTTGGCCAACAGGCGGAGCTGCTGCTGCTATCTGTTAACCACTTTAACCACTTCGCCTAGGTTTTTTGCCTAGCTTTAGATAATACTACTCCAAGAGAAGCTAGCAAATGTGAAGTCCACACCATTACTACATACATCTGTTCAAGACGCAAGGTGACCCAGTGTTTGAAAGCATGGGTGAGGTCACAAGACTTTGTCCACCAGGTAAGGCTGGGTGTATCCAGTTGGTATAGACATATACATACTTGACCGTAGGCTACCATGGCATCTACATGGTAGATGGTTTTAAAAGCTACACATATATGGTATATGTCATAAGACTCTGTCTGCAGAACTGAAGCTAGCACAGGGTGTATTTCTATCTTTCTATCTATCTATCTATCTATCTATCTATCTACAGTATCTATCTATCTATCTATCTATCTATCTATCTATCTATCTATCTATCTATCTAATCATTGATAAAACCATTTTAACAATATATTGAAATGGAAGCCCCTGGTTTTCATTTTAGAAGACTGGTCATAAGCCTAGCTTTTGCCTTATCATATTAGATCTTATACAACCCCACAGGCTCAGGAGGGTTATTCTATGAAAATAACATAATCTGATTACTTTATGCAATTTATAGATTACTTTGTACTTTCATTTTTTTAATGTTAATATTAATATTAACATAATAATAATATTATGCTGTATTCATGACATCCAAAATTACTTTTACACTGCTGTCATGGTAATCTACTTCTGGTATTATTAATATTGCATTTATTGTTTTTAATATTATTAGCAATATGGGCGATTATAAGCTAAAGACATCATGGGGCATCAGAAAAATGCAATTTGAAAAAAAAATTGGGTTGCCAAAACAGAACTGAAGCTAGCACAGGGTGTATTTCTATCTATCCATCTATCTATCTATCTATCTACAGTATCTATCTATCTATCTAATCATTGATAAAACCATTTTAACAATATATTGAAATGGAAGCCCCTGGTTTTCATTTCAGAAGACTGGTCATAAGCCTAGCTTTTGCCTTATCATATTAGATCTTATACAACCCCACAGGCTCAGGAGGGTTATTCTATTAAAATAACATAATCTGATTACTTTATGCAACTTTAGATAACTTTGTAGTTTCATTTTTTTATGTTAGATAAAACAATTTTATATTAACTTCAATTGGAGGTCTTTACCTAAAGTTATATCACAGGTTACATAAATTGCCAGAATTATGTCATCGGTGTAACTTCTGTAACTATTGTAGCTTCCAATATCTGCTAACTGTGATGGGTAAACACCTTTTAACCATAGTCTTACCTTTTGCAATCACTAGCTGGATCTATAGCATAAATAGCCTTGTTGGCAATTACCTCCTAAATTGCTTAGAAATGCCAAACAGACTTGCTCGAGTGGTGTCTGACACTATAAAGTAGAAGCACCCATCTTGAATTCTGAACTTTATCCATTCTCCAGTCTATTTTTATAGCAGAAGCAGAGCAGAATGATTTAATCAGCTTTTTGGTCACCTCTGAAGAGCGGAACGTGGGAGGATCTTGAGGGTGAGAGGGATAATGATGGCCCGGCAGCAGAAGGAGTTCAGAAGGAGCACAAGGCCTGGAGGAGAAAGGGAGAATTAGCACTGTGACTGTAAATGAAGAAGGCCTGTCCGTGGAGACAAAGAGAAGATGATGTGCTATATGAGCACCCATGTGTTCACACAGAGCGAGTCCTCTGGGTTCTGGATCTGAAGGAACCCGGTGAACGTTCAGTCGTGGGATCAGTGACGAAAGTAGGACTGTCACTTATGCTGTATTCATGAAATCCAAAATTACTTTTACACTGCTGTCATGGTAATCTACTTCTGGTATTATTATTATTACATTTATTGTTATTAATATTATTAGCAATATGGGCGATTACAAGCTAAAGACATCATGGGGCATCAGAAAAATGCTATTTGAAAAAAAATTGGGTTGCCAAAACAGATAGCTTATGGACTTAGAAGGGCAAGCAGCTTGCAGAAACCGGAAGATGGATGAATGAATGGAGGGATGGATGGAGTTGTTCACCTATGGACTTTATGAATAGGTGACTAATGAATACGTTTTCAAAAGGGGATTATGGTGATCCATTGATGTTATTAATACATTGCCTATGCAGTGTCTTCTCTATCTAATAGCGACATATGCAGCAGTTTAGACCCCTGCGGTCACCACAAGGACCCCCTAACAACTTCTGGATTTGCCATGATGTTGCCATGATGTTGTGTCGATTAATGCTCTGCAAGACGGCGTGTGAACCTGAAGCTTGCACATTAGCGCTTATAGTTACATAATACATCATATGATGAAGTATGAAGTATGATACATGTGGTTGTCGAGGCAAACCTGCTCAGCAAATCGCCTTTGATTTTTAAAGGGTGGCAGCACGGCAGGCTGTGAACGGCAGGTTACAAATATATGAAAACGGGCCAGACCACATGCTGTGACACCGCAGGGCCTAAGTGGATTCGGCGTCTTTCTAATAAAGCAACTTAGACCAACTGTCTGAGTGTTCAGCTTCACAAAACAAACACAGCCAAGGTTAACTTGCTTGAGTAGTTTAGATATTCAGGCAGTGAATAATACATGGGCACATGAAAGCGTGCAGAATGAGGAAGGAAATAAAATCAAGCCAATGAAGGAAAATGAAATCATACAGTCTAAATATGTAAAAAAATATAGCATTTAAAAACCCCTTCTCGCCACTGGTACCCCTGAATCGAGAATCCTTAGAAGGTTATCTGCAATTCTAGTTAGAATCCCAAACAAGCATCCAGTCGTACACAATTACTTATGTAAATTGATGTGTGTGTATTGATATCTAAATATAATTGTAATAGATATATTCAGTGTTATTAAAGTTAGCCCATAATTTTGGACTACATCCAATAGCATGATTAACATGACCCTGCCCCAACATACTGACATTTTTAAATGGACTGGCATTATTAACAAGTAAACATCACATTACTATATTAATACAAACTGACTTTCTAAAAAGATGTTGGACATCTGAGGACTTTTACTGGGAGTAAATGTAGACTGTTGTATAAATAAACCTAGAGCAACTGCATATTTTGCTTGTTGCATTCATTTTATGGCTGCATTTTTATTTATTTATTTTTTTAGGAAGCTGTTAGACAAAAGACTTAGAGACCGACGTTTGCGGAACTAAAAACCAGGAATGGTTTATTCATAAACAGGCAAGCTCAGCCAGCAACAGTACACAGTATAACAAAGGGAGAAGCTAATTCGGAGTCAGAGACAGGCAGAGGTCAGAACCAGGTAGAACAAGCAGCGAGGGCAAACAGGTTTGCAGGGGAGGACCGAAGGGGAAAACCAAAGTGAGGAAGCACAGGTACAAACCGTAGAGTCCGAGCCAAAGGGATAAAGCGAAAGAGTAGTAGAGAAACGAAGGGAGTCGAAATACCAGAAAGGAACAACACGAGAAAGAAACGCTCAGGTTTGCTGAACTAAGTTTGGCAAAGCTTCGCAAAGTGTGCGTGTTTGTGAGTGGCTTAAATACAGGAAGTAATTGGATACAGCTGAGGTTAGAACCCGGGCGATCTAGAGCGAATCACAGAATCCGACTGGGGGCGCATAGACATGACGTCATCGAGCGTGGCCCTCTGGGAAGTGGAGTCCTGAAGAGCGGAGAAGCCGGGGAGACGCGGAGGCGTGACGGAAGCAGAGTTTTTAATACTCTTGACGACATTTGGGTTAAGAAGAACATTGTCTTTTGAATTGTGAAGCTTATTTATCAAATTAGATCTATCCTTGCTTTTCACTGATTTGATTCTGGTTTGGAATGCTGGTGAAGCCACATTCCTAAAAGATTATTGGATGCCTGGATGTTTATTTATAGGAAAGATCTCCAATTGGTAGAACCTTTGCGTTATGTAAATGACTTTCACATACAGACACCATCCATTTGAAAGCTCTTCAGGCCCAAAAACAGTTCTGGTGTAGCAGGAGTGCCCAGTTATGGTCCTGGAGATCTACCAGGAGATATCAGATCCAACGCGCCAGACTTGAATGTTCAGATGTCCCGAAATGTCCTCATTACCTGGATCAGGTGCAAGCGGTATCAGGTAGATTAGGGCTGGAGCTAAGCTCTGCAGGGTGGTAGATAACCAGGACCAGGACTAAACACCCACTTTCTATGGAAACCTTAAAAATATATCATGCTGAAACTCAACGAGGAGCTTTCCTCTGCTAGAAGATAAATTTGTATTCAGATCTTATAGCACCCATGCTCTTAAATGAAAATTAATTTCTATGATCAATTTATCATCTTTCATGATTTGCCCTGGGGACTGGAGGAGTATCTTTTATGAGTCATCATTATAAGTTCTAAAGTCTCTCTTGCATGCATCTTAGGCCTGGGAGTGCTTTGTCCAAACTAATAATTGGCCGACTTCTCTCTCTACTCACCGAGGCTCGTCCCAGCCTCCATTTTAATGACACAGTTGCATTGCTGCTTTGTGAGAGGAGGCTTGATTGAAGGTTTCTCCAGTGGGCAGGGCAAAGCAGTTTTTTTTTTCTCAAGCATACTGTGAGGAACAGACGGCTGGGGAAGTCTCCCAGGGTATAATGTCTTGTTATTTCCTACCAGCGGAACCAGATCAAGCTCGGTGGCAGGAGAGCGTAGTCATG
Organism: Prochilodus magdalenae; assembly: GCA_024036415.1. Taxonomy (NCBI): domain Eukaryota; kingdom Metazoa; phylum Chordata; class Actinopteri; order Characiformes; family Prochilodontidae; genus Prochilodus; species Prochilodus magdalenae. The sequence continues at coordinate 43,429 of JAMWET010006885.1, read as the reverse complement.
CTGCCATTGTAATGTTCCACGCTTGGGGAGCGTGTCGAATATTTTGAACACTCTTTACCTTGTCATCGGCTCTTTTTACCAGGTGGCTTCATGTTGCGCTCTGAACTTTTCAATCTGACAAAGATCATAGTTCCGGAAAGTTCTCCAGGCCTAGAAAAAGAACTTCTAAACTGTAGCTAATGTTATGAAGTGGGAAGATAGCGCAAATGTACATTCGTGATCTAAAGGAATGGATATGGATGGAATGGACATACAACTGTGGTTGGTGTAGCTCAGCGGATAACACCACTACCCTGCAGGGAACCACCACCACATGTGGGAGACTAGGGTTCGATTCCTGGTCTAGGTGACTATGCTGGCTACACCAATAAGAGTCCTTGGGCAAGACTCCTAACACCACATTGACCTACCTGTAATATGATTACCCTTGTAAGTTGCTCTGGATAAGAGTGTCAGCTAAATGCTGTAAATGTAAATATGGGATCTTGCCAACATTTGTGCTAATAGCATTAGCATTATCCATGTTACTGCCTAGTGTAACCTTTGGTCACTTTAGTCACCTGTGACTGAAACATACCTAGTGTTTGTGTAAGACCTTCACAAGCACAAAACAACAGCTGTGATTGGTTTGGCATGTACTGAACAAGTTTCTGGATGCTGGCCACAAAAATGCTCAGCTCCTCTTGGAATAAAGTATTGCGCAGTTGGGCCAGATTTGGTGGATGCCTTCCCTGGAACAATAGTGAGGGATATTTCCTGTAGACTGGGATTTTAGCCACTGCTGGTAGACCTTTATGATCATACACTCCCATACATATGCAAATTCAGCTACTTCCTCCTCACCATGGTCCACACCCAAATACAGTCACTCCTTTTAGCCAATCCTTAACATCTGCTTTGGACCCATTTTCCACACATGGAATGAGACGTTCACTGCACAGTACCACCTCTTCTCAATCTATGGATCCCATCACACATACCCCACAGGTATTTACATCCCCACAATCCTTGTGCAGTGCCATCTGCAGGAGCCTGAAGTTACTACTACTACTAATTATTTGTCCAGTGAGCTTATGTAATAAGCACTACAGTGCTAATTCTAAGCACAGCAATCATTATATTCTGGGGCATTTAGTGATTGTTGAATAGGCCTTGTGCTTACCCAGAGGAGTTTTTATGTGTAAAGGTTCAGACCTCCACTTGTGGCCCCGGCTGAAAAGGGCTGAAAAATTACAAAGTTCCTTAAATTCGAACAGGCGATACCGCCAGGCAACATTATCAGAAGGTGCACCATAGGCGGGCAATGGGCCTCCTGATGCTGGCCTGGGTGAAAGGGGCTGAAAAATGAAAAAAGGAAATAAGTACAGGCTGAGCTGAGTGCACTTTGGGCAGCCAGAGGACTTTCAGAGGCTCCCCTGTCTAAAAACTGCTGAAAAATTTATTAGTGCCCAAATTTGGATAGATTGCACTTCCAGGGGGCATGAGGAGCCAGGGCTGGCTGGCCAAGGTGCATTCATCAGCATTTACCAGCATTTATCAGCAATGGGACTGACGTTTTGGTCCATTCTTCTCTTTTTGGTCTAAAACAAAATGCTAAAGGTTCAAAGTGGGAGAACATGTGTTGACTCCAAAACACATATATGTGTTGACTCCAATAAAATTAATCACTAAAAATAAAATTGGTGACTAAATATGAATGGCTTAAATGTAAATGTTACTCTGTAAGTATTACACATAAGTGGAAAGTTTTATGATTTGAAAATGCTCTGGAGAAAACATGTTCTAGCCGGCCTTCCTGAAGCTAAGACAAATGATCGCAGTTCACTGGAAATCCATCACTCTATATTAGACTCCGGCTCCTTTCTTTTCTTTCCTAATTTTCATTGAACTCTCAACAGCTCCAATTAATGGTGCTAACAAAGTCACTCTCAATCAAGACCTGTCATATGGAACGTACCTCAATTCTCATCTTAGAAGACTCAGAATTCCAGGATCGGAAATGAATGATTTATTTCTTTTTTATTGATTTAATTTTACTGTACATCCACAGAACCAGACACAAGCAATTATGGGTAATTCCAGCTGGTCCAAAGCTCATGAGCGCCTCATATGATCAAATGATGCATACAAGTAAAAATGGTTCTTTGGACAGTGATGATATACACTCGTAATAGACCCCAAATCCATCAATATTGTGGCGTGCATAAGGAAGGCTTGACAGAAGGCAGCATGTCCACAACACAAAAATGCTCTTTAATGGCTTATTACACTTACAGCGCTCAAAAGCACTTGGTGAATGAAACCAACTACCACCCACACTGGAAGATAGCTGAGAGGTGACTACACACAGTAGTAACCTGCTTCACGGTGAACTGTATGAAGCCTTTGTAAACTTTTCTAAACTTTGTAAACTTTTCCTTGACAACATAAATGCATTAACAGTGCATAACCAGTTATTAGCAGAAGTAATTCAATGGCGTTTAACAGTAAGCACAGTAATAACTGGAACTTAAACACAATGGGGAACAGCGGTGCATGATGGGAGACCCCGCCTAGCTGAACTGTTGCTTCTGAGAGCCCGTGGCAAGGTTCGCCACAATATATTACCTGAGGACATGTACTTGACTTATTGGAGCAAGTTAAACTCACCCGGTCGCTTCCACAGCTTTTATCAAACCTATGCACTCTGACACAGTCTATGTAAAGCTAACTTGGCAAGTGTAGCCTGCTGTAATAATCCCATCATCATGTACATCAACCACCGTGAAAGTGAGTTACTCAAAGTCTGCATCAGTTCCCACATGAAGGGTTCAACAATCCTGATTCTTAGGCATTATACAATTCGCCATAGAACAAGAAAGCATTGCACATGTGGCTATTGTATTAAACAGCAGCGGAGAAGAGCGGCACGTGAGTCAGTACAGGAGAACAGTGGAGGAGGTCGCTAATAGCCATGCCGTGTCAACACAACACCACAATCAGAGTAACCCTTTAACTTTGTACTGCATGAATGACAGAGACTGCACAGAGTACAGTCAGTATATATGGACTTCGACTTCTTCACCGTTTTTCCACCTATGGGGGGCACTGTTGTGTCTTTTCCACCTCTGAATGTCCGCATTGGTAAAGAGCTTATGACCGTGACTTTGTGTTTAAAGAGGAGCCAAAATCACATAGTGTATTCGTGGTGGGAATTTGGCCTAGGCGGAATGTTTTTAGCTCCTTTTGTATTTGACTGCCACAGCGTCAGCAGCTGTCCGCATGAGCAGGCCCTCCTTTGCCTCCTACTGCCAGAGCACACTCGGCTTAGATCACATAGGTATCGGTGTTGGTACCTGAGAATACATGCGAATGAGCCTGGTATCAGTCCGATACCCCGTCGGTATCAAAGCATTCCTAACAACTAGCCCTGGTGATTTCTAGGCTGGAATTCTGCACCTCCCTACTAGCATCTTCCTTCATATCCTACCTCTACAAAGGTGCTTGCCTGGTCAGCAACCTCCCGAAGTCCTCTTATGCGACTCCTTTGCTGAGATCACTCCGCAGGCTCCCTGCGGCAACAAGGATCAAACACAAAACTCTCCTTTTTGTTTTTTTCAGTCCTCAAAGACTTCCGCCCGACACTTTCTCCAAGCTGCGGCTCAGAACTACAGCCAGTAACTCCAATCCTTGACTTCAGAACGCCTGGCACAAAGGCAAAATCTCACTCCGTTAGGGTCCTTGCCCTTCAAAAGTGGAACAACTTTCTCACTCGGGTCGAGACTGCCCCATCTCTGCACCCCCATCCCTCTCTTAAGTGCTCCAAAGACTTTCTTTCTCAGGCTTGACAAACCCTGATATGCAAATCTTACACATCTCATTAGGCCACACTGATTCAGCTGCAAGTTCACATGTTGTTAGCAACAGTGACCGCCATGCTTATCAACCAGTTGATCTCAGGGTGGTAGTGCTTGCTTTCAGGGACATAGTTAAAAGATCCAAGCTCCAAGAGAGAAGTACAGTTCTGCTCGCCCCTCGGCAAAGGCACTGGTTTGTTCTACTTGGTCAATAATGATGCCATAGCATTTAGAGAGTTTCCATCAAATTCCCGTTCCTCATTTGTCTGGGGGACTGCAAGTTTATAAGCCTATTAACTCCTGGCTTTCAAACAGTTTCCAGGAATTGTTTCCATCAGTGTGCAAAACACCGCCTGGTATTTGTGGGTTCCCTGCTGGCTCGCTACTAACTCGTGTGCCATCAGCAAAATGTTTGGTTTAACAGTTCTCCTCTTGGAAATGCTCTTTTCTAATTTGGCAATGCACTTTTCTACATTTTCCATGTTTGGAATTGGGCAAACTAGTGTATTCCAGGAATAGTCACAGGCTATGAAAGACAAGGTGTGTGCAGCAATCCACTACAGCGCCCCCCTGAGGCAGCTGTGTCTCTAGTCAGTTAACCACACCAAAGACAGAAGCTCATAGATTGTGGGTGAAACAGGCTAAACAATTACCTTTCACTAAATTGGTATTTAAGCAAATTCAAAAAATAGTAAACTCATGGTAAGATTTTTTTCATAGCAACACTGGAGACATTCAGGGTGTCTAAGAGGTTAAATAGGAGGAAACTTTGTTTTCCTATTTTCACTGCAATGAGGCCAGTATCACCTGTACGACAGCATTTAAGGTGGAACGGAAAGTTTGAATAAGAATTCTTCAGTCTTGTCTCGTTAGCTTCGATCCTGACATACAGGTGATGCAGTTTGCTAGTGTTCCATACTATCCATCTCTGTTAAGAGGATTCATCCAGAGCAATATTTTACCCAGCTCTCTGAGTGATCTGGATTTATATAATTGATTTATTATTCAGGCGGCCATTCAAGCAGTTCAGCTATTCACATGCAGCACTTTTACATACCAGGCCACTAATTCTGTGTCCACATTTGATCTCTTTGTATCCCATAAATCTGGTATACCAGTTTTAAAGGCACATTTCTTTTTGTTGTTTCTTCCTCATATGACCTGAACCCACCAGCACAAGTCTTTTTAATCTTTCTGGCAGAACCTTGGTACTATTCATGGAATTGGTCTGCATTGGCACCAGTTTTTATTGGAACCAAGGAACATCAAAGCATGTGCCATTAAGGTCAAGAAAGGGTGATGGGCACAGCGGTAGTGAAGAGTAGTAACAAGATGGCGGACAGCATGCACTACCTGCCAGCATTTGTGCTGTTATTACAGATGTTTGTGCGGATCGATTACTGGAAAGAAGACGTAGAGGAGTCTCTTCAGAAGACCACTGGGTTTCACCATTGTTGCCTACTTTTGACACGCCTGACATGCCCACTGAAGTCGTCACAGAAAGAGCTGAAGAACCTTCTATTCTGCCGAATGGTTCAAAATTAGGTGCACAAACCAGAACGGAACCCATCCCAAGAGCGCTACAACTGGATTCAGCCATGTTTTCTTCATGATGATGAGGGCCATACAGGTTTAGGTCTTTTTCCAATGGGTAAATGTAATATTCATTTGCCAGGAAGCTATTTGCTGTTGCTCAGTACTATCAGACAGCTATGACAAGCCTATGATAAGGCTGTCTACTGAACCCTCTAAAATTGATCCCATGCTTTTAATCACCTCAATACCCACAATCAAATTACACAGTATAAGTCATATAAAGTGGAAAATCTAGTAAAAGGTCTTTCATGTGACTAATATCGCCCCCCTGCTTTATGATCATGATGACCTTTAGATCTCCAGCTGCTCTATCCATCAAAGTTCATGCAGAATTGAAACCCTGAGCCAGGTGACTGTGATGGGGCAGCTGGCATGGTGATAACCATGCTTGACCGCGTCCACATTACATCACATATTCAGCCCTCATCGCAGGTTTACATTTCGAGCCTTTGCTGGGTTCTGGCCTGTCAGCTCTACTGCATCCTTGGCCTTGACAAGATGCCGTAGAGACTGATGCATCCGTCTGGTTTTAGACGATGGACAAAAAAAAAAAAAAACACTATTTTTAGCTTGACCGTCTTTGTCTTTGTTGTACCCTGAATTCAAAAAGCAGTGGGCGAAATGTGAAGCTACGGATAAACACACTGGAAATGCATAGAACGAACAAAGAAAGGCTTTATAGTGAAGCACTTTGATGTTTGATCAAGGAGCCTCCAAGTCGGGATATGATTTAAGGTGAATTTCATTTGTTTGCAACATTCAATTTTAAAGACTCCCTCCTGGGAAATAAACATTCTGCTGCCACTCAAGAGTTGTGATAGCTATTTGGAAGCACAAGCAGGATAACAATAACCAAGTCTACAGGCTGCAACGTATGATGATTGGCTTCTGTCTCCTTCTACTGCAAACATTGCAACATCTGTATGCCACTCTTATATTTGAGGTGCTTAGAATGTAATTCACTTTCTTATTACAACCATCGCCAGCCAGAAGGAAGTGTCAGACTGGATTTCTATTCAGAAGGAAGATAAAGGTTACCAGGAACAATAAATGATTATAAATTTAGACTGATAAGGGCAATATTTATTGAGCTAGGATATGCCATTGGGCTGCCATGTTTGCTAAGGCAACATGCCAGACATTTTGTTCCTAATGGTGTCCTGATAATCTGTCCCATGCAGCTTGAATATTTTCACACAGCTACTGTAGATTTTGTGGTAGGGGTGGAGGTGGAGTGATGCCAGGCCTTCTGGATGAAGGACCATTTATCTTGTTGACATGGTGATAATGGCAGTCATCATAATGGACTTTTAACCAATCAGACAACCCCAAATAAACTATAAGTAAAGTAAACAATAAGTGCTGATATTTTGATATGGAAGAGTTTGGGTGGGACATCGCCTCAGCTACAAAGCGGTAGATCATACAAACTCATAGAGCGCCAAACAGCCTCCGGAAGTGACATCAGTACAAGAAGTGCTGGGAGCTTCATTAAATGGGCCACCATGCCTGAGCAGCTGCACACAAGCCGAAGAACTATAAAGGTGTTGGCTAAAGTGGTGGAAAGTAGCATTTTTCAGGGTTTGGCCTTGGGCCACCAAAGCCAGTGAGGGAAAGACATTGTATTCACCCAACTTTGTGGCAGTGGCAGTCTTCTGTTCCAATATGGATGTGCCACAGTACATAAAGAAAGACCTATTAAGACACAGCTTGACAAGTTCAGTATGGAGGTACTCCATTGATCAGTACAGAGCCCTGACCTCAAGCTCACGGAACACCTTTGAGATGAATCAGAATGTTGAATCTTGTGCAAAGACTTCCCAGAAGAGTAGAGGCTGTTGTAGCCACAAAAGGAAACCCAAGGAAACCACCCCCACCCCCCACCAAAAAAAAAAAAAAAGTCCATGGTTTTGGAATGGGATGTCAAACAAGCTTATATAAGTGTCCAAATACTTTTTGCCATGCAATTCATCATGGCTAAATCATTAAACCGTGTATTCGAGCATTTCCACAAGATTCTAATTAGTGTAGGACATTCATTGTTCTCTCACCAGCATCACAGTGTTAGTTGTTTCTCCCCAACTGAATATATTTGCATATATATCCAGCTCATGCAAACCGTGCAAACAAGGAGTAAACTGAATACGCCTCAGGTGGAACATCCTAGGCAAGGGAACACACTACATAAGCTGAGAGCTTTTAGCCCAGGGCCTGAGAAGTAAAATCCTGGTTTCATTTAACTGCTTCCTGAAAGAAGATAGCAGGAGTACTACTTCATCCTAAGGCGAGAGCCAGGAAGTTGTTGTCTGTGAAAATGGATTTGTAGGCTGTTTGTAGTACAGTGATTAAGCCTCCTTGAGTTTATGCCTTATAGGCCTGGGTAGTCAAACTGGTTAGCCTCAAATCCAGCTTTAATGATAGTGCTGGATAAATGACAACATAAAGTAAATATATACTTGCTGTTAACTAAGTGTGCGCATACGCATGATGACGTGTCCTGTGTTTGGTGTGTCGGTTGTCCATTTCCTCACGATTTTACGCTACACGTACACAAGGTGCAGTACACAGAAACCTTAGGGGGCAGTGCACACCCAGTGGCAGCAAAACAGAAGAAAGTTTTGAAGAAAGATTCTGCTGTGGAGAGACTCCGCCCAGATTTTACCTGGCTCCATCCCCACTGGTGTCCCCACACCTGATGTAGAATTCATTAGGACACATACAGTATATACCCCTTTTGAGAAAGTCTCTGTGTTCTTTACCTGAGTACTAAGCTATGTTTTCTTTTGTGTCTATCTTCTCTAGTTTTGACCCCTGCTTTTGTCTCTTGAGGGGTATTTCACAAAACAGGTTTCTCAGTTTTCCAGATATTCCAAACTCAAAGCCTGGGACTGTCCAACAGGCTTGCTCCTCAGCTCTTCTCCAATTGGACGACCTTGACTTTAGACCTATGTTATCTGACTGAACTGGGAAAACACGCTTTGTGAAATACCCCCATGGTTTTTGCTATGATCGATTTGTCTCTGATTTGTCCGGTCTGCCTTGACTGAGTATTGGACTGCCCTTAATGAAACCGCTCTGTACATGCAAGAAAGTTTTGAAGAAAGACCATGTGACCATAAAATGTGTCCTTGTTGCTGCAAATTGACAATAATTCTTGTCAGAATAGCAGGCGAGAGATTGGAATTATTTTACTAGGAACATATTTCTAGAAAGTTTCACTCTTATTTTGCTTCTGTCCCAACTTTTTGGAGTTTGTCGAAGGCTTCAGATTGAAAATATTGTTTTTTATTTCCAAATACAATCAAACTGGTGAGCCAAGGAATTAATGTCATGATGTCTTCCCACTTTGGTGAAGCTCTGCGCATTGGACCTCTCTTAATAAAACCGCTCTGTGCATGAGATCTGCCTCAGGGCCAACATTACAATCCAAACTCATTGACTCTATCCTTCCCAGTAGGTAGCATTCCCAATGGTACCTTCACACATATGCAAGGAACTCCAAAGGACGTTGCACAGTTTGTAGATGGAAGTCTGGGTGGTCTTTTTTCGTCTTTGACCACAGCACACATTTCCATAGTCTTTAAGGCCTTCTTAGACAAGCTCAGCCCAGAGAACTCAGTTATGTTCCTGAGTAGAACTGATGTAAGGCTTTGTTGGACTGCCTAGGACTGCACTTAATACAGCCATTCTGTGACCTGCCCCAGCTCAACGTTACAATACAAAACCAATGGCACCTCTGGTAGATACCATTCCCAATGGTACCTTCACACATATGCAAGACACCCATTCTATAGGCCCTGCAACAGATGCTTCATATTCTGCTGGTAACGTTTCTGCATAGAATTGATGTATGGCTTTGTTGGACTGCCTTGGACTGCCCTTTATAAAACCAAAGAGATGGTTGTTGACTTCAGAAGGACAAGGCGAGACCACTCTCCACTACACATCGACGGCTCAACTGTGGAGATCGTCAAGAGCACCAAGTTCCTTGGAGTTCACCTGGCAGAGGATCTCACCTGGTCCCTCACCACCAGCACCATAACCAAGAAAGCCCAGCAGCGTCTCTACGTCCTTTGAAGGCTGAGGAAGGCACATCTTCCACCTCCCATCTTCACCACCTTCTACAGAGGAACCATTGAGAGCATCCTGAGCAGCTGCATCACTGCCTGGTTTGGGAACTGCACCGCATTGGATCGCAAGTCCTTGCAGCGGGTAGTGAGGACAGCTGAGAAGATCATTGGCGTCTCTCTTCCCACCGTCACGGACATTTACACCACACGCTGCATCCGCAAAGCAACCAGCATCATGGGTGACCACACACACCCCTCACAGACACTCTTCACCCCTTATGAAACGATAATATGTGTTTGCATATATGATAAAATATATAGTTTTATATATGTAAGAATATTTTCATACATACATGTGGCAATATACAGTATGTATATATTATCACATATATAAAACTATATATATTATTATATATGCAAACACATATGGAGAAATACATATAATGTCTATTACATATAAAATGAAATATATTACAATATATAAGTAAATATATATTATACTACCATACATACAATATATGAAAAGCGGCAATTCCTTATGTATTATACAATATATTGTAATATATTTATCACTATATAAATATATGCAAAATATATGCACTTGTTTCCCATATATGACATTATATTATTCAGTATATTGCACTATATTTTCCAAAACATTGCCATATATTATCGTTTCATAAGGGACCCTCCTACCGTCTGAAAAAAGGTACCGAAGCATCCGGGCCCTCACATCCAGACTGTGCAACAGCTTCTTTCCCCAAGCCATCAGACTCCTTAACACCCAGAGTCTGGTCTGAATAACTGAACACATTCAGTGACTGGTCTGAACACACACACACACAGTCTCATCTTTTAAATCTGTCTACACATAAACTTAAGGAGTACAATGTTTACATTTATACCAAATATGGACACAACTGCTGCTAAAAAACAATGTTCATCTTTTAAAAATGGACATAACCACACTTCCATACTGCTCCCACTACCAGTGGGCTATCTGCACTTTCCCCTTCCTGTATTTATTGTCCCCTCCTTTGTATATTGTAAATTGTCTTGTGTATTTATTGTATTTATTGTATTATTGTTCTATGTAGCACCTTGGTCCTGGAGGAACGTTGTTTCGTTTCACTGTGTACTGTACACCACTGTATATGTTTTTTTTCATTGACTAGTTTATAGAATTGGCTATTAGCTTCTACTGCTGTGGTCCTTCTCTAGTACCGGCTAGTAGTGACTCAGTGAAATAAATAATGAGTAATGCTGGCCAGTCCTCTCTTTCGCTGGCGGTGATTTAGTCCGTGGGATGAAGAGACAAATGGAAATTAATGGATGTGTGTCAAGGGCTCGGCACTGAGAGCGGCTTGGTGTTCCCATCCCTCTGTGTGTAAATGAGAGAAGAGCCTGATAAATAATGATGATGCTTACGCTAATGACATGCAACAACTTTTTCTAATGAGAAGCATCAACTTTGGCTTGATCACTCCCAAGCCGTAAGATCTCCACAATTTAATAGCTTTTTTCAGGGCTTTGTTTGTTGGTCCTTAATGGATACACCACAAGACGAATGTTTTTTTTTTTCAGGAATAGCCTAACTAATATAGCCTATGCCACAGGAAGCCTATGCTAATGCTAAATCCCAAGTGGCTCTCTCCTGGAAGCCGAAGCCATTATTTCCCTATACGAGTGTACTATGTAGGGAATAGCAAGCCAATTTAGACTCAACCCAGGAACAAATATGCATACTTGTAAGTAGTAAAGCAAATTCACTAGGCAAATGAGCACTATACCTTCACTTTGTGCCTGATGTGCTTTTAGAAATACGTCTAGAAGAGCTGTAAACCATCAGCTAGTTTAAAAAAGTATCACTGACATCTTTCCTCAGAGTTCTTTAGACATGGGCAGGGTGGGGGCACTGAAGCGAGGCAGTTTTGACTGTTAGTTTTAGCCTTATTACATCTCAATGGTGCAGTTATAATAGTAGCAGAAACACCACATTCTTCCGTCAGGGGAGTTAGTTACTGTGGGAGAGACGGATATGTAGGCATTAGGAATGCATTCAACCTGAAGGGATGCTTAGTCGTGCTCATACCAGAGAGGAGAATGAATAATCTAGGGAAACCAGCAACTCTAAAGCCATACAGTGAAGCAACAGCATGGCAAGAAGTCGGCAGATGGGTATATACGATCTATGGATATACGTTTAAGGATGTGTGAAGACAAAGCAGCTTAAGCACACCATTCATTCTAATCATTTCCATGGGCACAGGTGCATACAACCAAGCACCTGGGCATGCAGACTGCTTCTACACACATTAGTAAAAGAATGGGTCGCTCTCTGGAGCTCAGTGAGTTCCAGTGTGGTACCGTGATAGAATGCCACATGTGCAACAAGTCCATTCGTGAAATTTCCTCACTACTAAATATTCCACAGTCCACTGTTTGTGGTATTATAACAAAGAGAGGCACTGGGAATGACAGTAATCATGCTCCTCTGTCTGGCAAAGTTGCCTAGAGAACGCTACTAGTCTGACTGCACTGTGCCAAGTGTGAAGTTTGGTGGAGGGGAGATTATGGTGTAGGGCTGTTCTTCAGGAATTGGACTCAGCCCCTTAGTTCCAGTGAAAGGAACTCCTAATGCTTCAACAGACCAAGAGATTCTGGACAGTTTCATGCTCCCAGCTTTGTGGGAACAGGTTGGGGATGACCCCTTCCTGTTCCAACATGACTGCGCCCTGGTGCATAAAGCAGCGCCCATAAAGACATGGGTGATTGAGTTGGATGTGGAAGAACTTGACTGGCCACAACCCGATAGAACACTTTTGGGATGAGTTAGAGCAGAGACTGTAAGCCAGGCCTTCTCGTCCAACATCAGTGTCTGATCTCATAAATGCGTTTCTACAAGAGTGGTCACAAATTCCCATAAGCACATTCCTAAACCTTGTGGAAAGCCTTCCCAGAAGACTGTTGTAGCTTCAAAGGGTGGGGCGACATCATATTAAACACTATGCATTAAGAATGGGATGTCACTCAAATTCATACGTGCATAAAGGCAGACAAGCAAATACAGTATATTGTGTTGGTGTATAACCCATTCATTTTTTTTGCAGTTTGACATGATCTGGTGCAGACGGTGCTGTTGTCGTTAACCAAAGTTATTGGCTGGACATCATGGATGTGCCACACATGCTGTCCTGATTATCTGTAGGTTAATGTTGTTTTGGTTTCATTCCTGAGTAGCTGAAAAGGTTTTGGTTTAAACCACATGGAAAGTTAAAGAGGCTTCCCAAATGTTTATAACATAGCAGCCCTTAAATATTAAACTGGGAATAGCTTCCGCGATTTACGGGATTAAACTGATGAAGGGAGCATTTCCCAAAAGCGATGCAGCACAACCACTGTAATAACTGTGGAGAGAGAGTGCTCAAAATGAATGTCTCTCTATCATTTAACCAGGGTTACTATTCAACTACATTAGCTCTGTCATTTAAATATGAGAAATGTTTATACTACTGAGTCCCGAAGATTTTCCTGATTTGATGCATGCAGTTACATCATATTTTATGAATTCTAACACATGGTTTACCTACAATCCAGCATGGTTTCATCTAAACTGAGGGTTCAACTTGGGCTATTTGTAAGGCAAAGATGTGAGGCACGGTGCTGTGAAAAGGTCCCCATAAGTAGCTAAAACATGTTTAATTTTTAATTTTGTGTTTTTCCTTTTCCATACATTCAGTCGGGATGCATACATGGGCGCCCTCTAGTGTTTTTGCAGTCATGCTGTTGGTGTAAAATGATACACATGAGTCATAAATAAGAATGCAGTTTTTCCTTCCTTGTCCTGAGACAGGAAACTCGGGCGAGAAATAATTGTGGGTGGGATGTGATTTTATTCTTCCGGATTTAATTAGAGTGTGACAGGCAGGCGTTCCCAAATTAGCCACAGTTTGTCAAAACAATGACACTCCAATATTCTGACTGGGAATTTCTGTGAAACTTTTGGGTTAATGTTATATGAGCTGTGTATCATATAATAGGCCATGAGTGACAAGGACTAGTCTTTCTATCCACATTGTTTTCATGCATTGTGTAAAGTATATTTGCAGCTGACAGTGGTGGACAGTAACAACGTAAACATACAGGGGTTGGACAATGAAACTGAAACACCTGGTTTTAGACCACAATCATTTATAAGTATGGTGTAGGGCCTCCTTTTGCGGCCAATACAGCGTCAGTTGGTCTTGGGAATGACATATACTGCGTCCTGCACAGTGGTCAGAGGGAGTTTAAGCCATTCTCCTTGCAGGATAGTGGCCAGGTCACTACGTGATGCTGGTGGAGGTTTGTCCTTCTTGGTGGTATGCTGACATTACCCTGGATACCGTGGCTCTTGATACTTCACAAAGACTTGCTGTTGTGGTCACAGATGCGCCAGCAAGACGTGCACCAACAATGTGTCCTCTTTTGAACTCTGGTATGTCACCCATAATGTTGTGTGCATTGCAGTATTTTGAGCAGAACTGTGCTCTTACCTGCTAACTGAACCTTCACACTCTGCTCTTACTGGTGCAATGTGCAGTTAATGAAGATTGGCCACCAGGCTGGTCCAATTTAGCCATGAGACCTCCCACACTAAAATGACAGGTGTTTCAGTTTCATTGTCCAACCCCTGTAATTGGTTCCTGTATTTGAGTAGTACTTAACTCCACTCAATTTCAAACTCTACTAACTGTTACTAACTATTACTTCACTTCATCATGGCCAAATCTGTCACTTCTTTGGCTTTTATGTGCATAAACACGTAAGATGTCTACAGAAAAGAAGTGTGAAGTGAGTCCCCCAATCACGGTCCACACTTTGTTTTGAGCTTGTTTGAGCTGTTGGATAGAGCTCGGTTCTAGCTAATGGAAACTGGTCTCTCTCAGTGTTCTGTGCTTATGATCATTGGAATAGACCTCAGTGTCAGACTAATTAATGAGCTTCTATTAAAGACTGGTGGACTGAGAGACACTAGAGTCTCTTCACCTACACTGAGCTGATTAAGAGTCCATTAGAGCCATAATAAATCATGCTTCTGTTACTCTCCATACTTAAGTACATCTGAAGGTAGATACTTCAGTACTTTAGTGCTGTTTGAGCTTCAAGTACAGCTCGACTCGACCCGCCATCCTGGAAGACTCATGGAAGACAAGTGTCCAGACTCTTCTCTGTCCTGGCTCCTAGATGGTGGAATGAACTCCCACTGGCTGTCTGAACAGCGGAGTCTCTCATGGTCTTCAAGCACAGACTGAAGACCCATCTCTTCGTAATGCAAAGTGAGTGAGCACTAGTAGATGTGTAAGTTATGTATATGCACTTGTGTTGCACTTATATTCATAATTATATTCACCTTTTCTTCTCTATAGGTATGAGAGCTGGGCTGGGGTTGCCAGGTAGTGCACTTTTGCTTTATATATGTTGGTGTATTAATCTCTAGCTATCAGCACTGGCCTTTCTTCGGGCAATGTCTGAGCTCATGGTGAGTTCTAGGCTCTAACCTTCCTGCACTAGCTGAAATATTATCCAAAGGAACGCTAAGCACAGCTGTAAGTCGCTCTGGATAGGAGCATCTGCTAAAAGCCTTAAATGTAAACATAAATGTACTTGGAGGTCCAAATGGAGGAACTTCTACTTTTACTGGAGGAATACTTTACCCTGGGTACCCTTTAACTCGGCTACATGGTTTGTCGTCCACCTCGGGCACTTGATCATTAGTATACATTCGCTTATGTTTGTATCCCTCATTTCCTCAGCAACATGGGGTTTGGTATATTTTTATGTGATCCAGAAGCACTTCCAACTTTCATAGATGCTGTGCTGGGGAAAGTTTGCTTTGGGGAATGCCTGCCTGACCTGAACATTACCCCTTGAACCCTTAACATTGCCCAGAGATGCATGAAATCATTTGGACACATTTGTCACTGTTTTCTGGGTAGTGGATGGCAGTGTAATGGTGGTAATGGCAGGTGTTAGCTGAAGGATGCTACTATTTTAAATTCAGTGTTGGACATCAGGGAACAAAGCTTGTCCCTGAGCCACGGTACTTAATTGTGACCCCTGAAAGAATAATTGAGACAGTAATTGAAAACCCAGACAAAGTCACCTGTAATTACTGGAAGCACAAAAGGAGAACATTCAGATTCAGCAGCCGTTGTTTTGTTGGATTGATGAGGTCCTTTGTGATTTAGCATGCACGATTGTCAGGCACACTCCGTCTAGTTTAACATTTCGTGGGATATAAAACCCTAGATATGTCAAGGTTGGGTCAAACTAATGATACGTATCTTAGCCTTTAATGTACCACTACTACTCAGTATGATCAGATTAGATCAGATTAGTGCATAATGAGAAGTGTACTCAATTCCAGGTAGCGTGTGTTGTTTTATACTGACAGTTCTTGATATGAAACACTGATAGATGTTTCAGCCATTCTGAAAAGAAATATGCTACATGTGGTGTCTTGTATTAGTTACTGTTAGCCTCTTTAGTCCTTTTGATTTTTGACACTGACCTACCTTTGTTGGTTCTTGACTGGTTGTTGGATTTGGCTGCATCTGCCTGACCTCTGATCACGACCTCTTGGAATTCACCCAGTGAATGCCAGGCAGGATCTTTGTGAAAACTGCATGAGTAAAGTTTAGGAAGAAATTTTTTTTAGCCCGTAAGAGCCCAGAACCATTTTCCCTTAAAGGAATCAGTCATAGGGTTATAACAGATCAGTCTTGATAGATAGACAAACAGATAGATAGATAGATAGATAGATAGATAGATAGACAGACAGACAGACAGACAGACAGACAGACAGACAGACGGAGATAGATAGATAGGTAGATAGACAGACAGACAGACAGACAGACAGACAGACAGAGATAGATAGATAGATAGATAGATAGATAGATAGATAGATAGATAGATAGATAGATAGATAGATAGATAGATAGATAGATAGATAGATAGATAGATAGATAGATGGACGGACGGACTGACGGACGGATAGACAGACAGATTTTTAGGGGCACATACGTCACCCTGTGCTCTTATGGGTAAAGAATGGCTGGTGAATGAGGTCCACTATTTTGGAGCCCAAAGTCTCAAAATCTATGACTAACATCAGGAATAATCAGCACCAACATGCATATTTTGTGCAATTAACTCTACATTTTTGTGTTTTAATAAAACATATTCTGATTTTATGTGTGAACAGCTGCTCTAAGCTGTGTTTACTAAATAGATACTGGCTAGTGCTGTTGAGTTCTGTTAACTGTAGTATTTCATCAATGTTGTCACTACCATAAAAGTCACCATGAAAACATTTGGTTATGATTTAGAAGCACTTTATGTCTCTATGTTTTATGTCACGTTTTTTTGTTTTAATAAAATGAACATATGTGAGGTTTTTAGGTTTTTATAGGTTTTTATAACGTCCAAGTCAGTTAAAAGTACAAAATGTGTTTGACTTTGACCCAGTTTGGTGGGATGATCCTTACATCACTGATTCATAAAACAATCATGCCATAAACATGACATGGCAGATGTCATATATCGCCATGACTTTAATGAGTAGTGTATCAGAACTTCTGAAATCTGTCACTACAGCTCATATCAGACATTTCATTGCCTTCCTCTAACATGATCATGTTCCTGGAACATGTTGTAATATGCTTTACTGTTAATGCAAGTCAATCTAAAATGGGTTTATTAGGTGACCACTGTTGGTGATGAGCACTACAGTAAAAAAAAACTTAGCATGTTTTGTTGTGCTGGTTTTAAGAGTCCTGAATCTTCTACCAGAGGGAGGTGTCTGGTAGATGTGATGTCCAGGTTAAAAGGCTTGGGATTTTGACAGTGAGCTTCATCACCCTGCTGCTGTAAATGTCCTGGAGTGTTGGCAGATTACATCCAATTGACTTCACTGCTGTCCTGATTATGCTCTGGAGTTTGATTTGTTCTTGTGAGGTGAAGGAACCAAACCAAACGGTTATGGATGATGTGAGGATGGGCCCAATGATTGCTGTGTGGAACTGGATCACAGCAGGTTGAAGAGACGTGTTCCTCTTCCACTTCAGATCTTTGGATATAGTGGTGGCAAGGCACTTGTGTTTCCACAGTGGCAACCACAGAGCCGAGTGAGTACAAGGGGTGGCTTCACCTTAAGTTCTCTAGTGTCTGTTGAGCAGCAGGTTGTTGCTGCTGCATCAGGAGACCAGCTGCTCAACCTCCTTTCTGTAGGCAGACTTTTTTTTTACCACTGGCTATGATTCCCATCACAGTGATGTCAAACATCTGCAAACTTCATGATCTTCACAGCTGGTTTCTTTGAGATGCCATCATTGGTGTTGTGACTGAGAAGAAGGTGTGCGAGCACACAACTTTGTGGTTCCCCAGGACTGAGGGTCCATGGTCCGATGTGTGTTTTCCTAGCTGAACATGCTGTGCCCTGTTTTTCAGGAAATCTACAATCCATCGGCACATGGAATTTGGTACCAACAGCCAGGACAGTTTGATCCATAGGAGCTCCGGCACTATGATGTAGAAAGCAGAGCTAAAGTCCACAAACAGAACTACAGTGTAAGTTCCAGGACTGCCAAGAAGCTGTAGCATGAAGTGAAGAAGCAGTGTCAGTGTCCTCGACAGACCAGTTTAAATGCAGAGCTAGTTATCATTTCCTAAAGAACCAGTGTGAGAAGACACATCCCATGGTCATGGAAAAGATTGTTGACCATCATCAAGCAAAGAAAATCGTATTCCCATATTTACTCCAGCTTCTGCTACGATACGTCCACTCACAGTTTATTCTTCTTTTACAGAAAAGACAGAATGGCAGCTTCTGGATAGATGGATGGATGGATGGATGGACGGCCGGCTGGCCGGACGGACGGACGGACATACATACATACATACATACATACATACATACTGGAAAGGCTGCCACCCACAGAGGCACTGGAAGTCAACTGACCTGAATGTCCCCACAAACATACCGAAAGACACATTTAGTGTGTTCAGCTGCTTAACTGTGTTGACAGGGTTGCTTGTATAATTACACAGCATGTGCTTTTTAATCTCCATAGAAAAGAACTACCAAGACAATGGGACACGGAGCAGCCAAACATGACCCTAAGGTCATCATATCCCATGTGTTCTCCAAGGGTTCTCTCAGCCAGTACTGGGCTGTAGAGCAGTGATATTGGGTTCCCTGTACTGATGGAGCTCCACCCAGTGCCTCTGGAGTGCCTTTGGAGTGAGTTTAGCAAGGAGATTACTGAAATGGCTGCAGATGGTTCGAACACACTCACAAGTATAATGGTGAACATCACAGAAGAAATGTGGCTGGGGAAAAACTCTTGCATGAGCATAATCTGAAATATCACTTACAACTACATTTGCATCAGCATAAAGCACTCTCCCAGGTCTTTGGGTCAGCCAGTCGGAACACAGCTCATTTGCATACATCAGTCTTAAGGATACAATAACAAAAACCTGCCTGTGTAATTCCAAAAGATAAAGTGAGCTTGGAAAACTGTGAACATGAAAAATGAAGGAAACACATGACAACTGACTTTACCTTTCACATCTGCGGTGTTTGACCATTGCCCTGGACAGCAGAGACCAGAGAGAGACTGCAACAGCTGAAATACTGCTCAGAAAAGCAGCTTGACATTCAGACTTCAAGGTGAAGGGCAGTGTTGTACTGAGGCCTGCTGTCATTGGGGATGATGAAAGCACTGGGACTGCCTTTTAACTGGTAGGTGCGTTTAATGTGGAGGGATGACTAGGAGTTTCATGTTCTTCGACCTCCACTGCCAGCATCAGGGTCATCAGCTCCATTGCACGCCTCATAAGATGGAACGCAGGTCTGCAATGACAACTGTGACCAGATCTGAATTCCTAGTTTCACACAGAATCTGTACTGTGTGTACTCTTAAATATTATTTATATTAATAAATAAATAAATATAAATATTTTTTTGATGGTAGAGGCAGTCGCCCATCAAGCTTACAAAGGAAGAATGCCTCAGTATTGTAGTCCATAGTACTGTAAACTTGGTGAGACTTGATTGGTACAGAGACACGCCTATTACATTGCTCCACTCCTGTTCTTCAAGAAACCAACCATTTCGCCAGCAGAAATAAACAATACTTATGAAACCAGTCTCTTATGGCTAATTCTGAGGAGTTGAAGAGTGTTGCTGAACTATTGAGGTTCATTGTTTACTGTAACAACCAGCCAGCCACAGGATGTAAATGAATAAAGCCATCTTAGATTCCCCATAGGGGCATACACTGTGAAACAACCCTTCTTACATTCCGCTTAATCATTTCTCACTCACGTTTTCACTTTTACGACTTAATGCGAGATTCAGAGAGGTGTGAATAATTTCTAATTGCTCGTATCAGGAATGCAAATGCACTGCAATTAGCACCTACTGACAGCTTTCCACTAAATAGCTTTAATTAATATAACTGTCAGCAAATGTTGCATATAAACAACAAACAGGGTGGCAGTTCTGTCATTTTTCAATAAAAAAAAATCCTGCTAAAGCATTCTCTTAACTGAGTGGCAGTTTCTTTCATATTCAGCTCTACCTGCCAGTCAGGCTTCCCTTATCATTCAATTGGCTTGTTTGACTAAGGTATTTCGGTACCCATAATATTTTGGCAGGTGAGGATTTTAAATATTGAGTCCAGAAAAGAGGACTAATAGGCATTCGTCCAGATATTGGGCCGGACAGAGGACTCAGTGTTGAAAACCCGACGGTCCGGTCTAAAACCGGACGTGTGGCCATCCTAGTGTTGCATCAATAACACTTTCTGATACCATACTGAGTAAGCTACATACAGTTAAGTAGCTGTTGGTATAAATACATGCAATGTCATTGAAAAACAGTTTAACCGTTAAACCTACCTAATTTTAAAGGAAGTGCATTAGCTAGCTATGCTGCATGCTACACTGCAGTTACTAACAAGGCCCAGCATGGCTTGTATTTCCTGCATTAGCTTAAGAAATTCAGACTGCCACAAGCACTGCTGGTCCACTTCTACATGCCCATAATAGGATTCTGCCTTCATCTATATCTGATTTCGCTTAGTGCAGGTCTCTACTCTCAAAGATCTTTACTCATCTAAGATGACCCCTCACAGCCAGCGATTTCCATCTCTCAGAGACAAAAAATGAGAGCCCTAAAGACTCAAACCAACTGTGGCCAACTTCTTTCCCCAGCCCATCATCCTCCTATACAAGAACACGTCTCCCTCCCTCTATAGCTTTAAGCTACTACACACATGCTTTACTGTACGTAACCACTGTACTGTAGATACCGTACCATAATCTTTCTGAATAAGAGCCTCTCCCACTCTCCTCTACTTGTAGTCAGTGCTTGTGCCGTCAGCATTGTGCAGTTGGGCCAGATTTGGTGGATGCTTTCCCGCTTTATTCATTGTTCCAATCCAAATCTGGGGATTCTGCGGGCCAGTCCAGATGTGTGAATACTCTTGAAAATGAATCATGCCAATCAGTCAACATCTCCAGTCCTGTGAACACAGTTAGGGTTAGGGTTACAGGGAAAGGAATGCTCTGTTCCTCAGTAAGATGATCACAATTACCGTCACCTCAACCAAAGAGCTAATTTCTGCATAAGTACTGAGAGACACTACTTCTGTATGTGTAGCTCAATAAATATTCCCCATATCAGTCTACATTTATCATCATTTATTGTAACCTTTATCTTCCTTCCCAATAGCACTGCAATCCAAATTTTTTTCTGGGTGCAAATAACAAGTGTATATCAATATTAGTAGAGACCTTGCAAAATCCAACTACATTTTTTTAAACTGATTTCAATTACATATCCATATCCAACAACAAAACAATCAAACTTTCTACATTTATACGGGAAAGTGAGATTCTGAGTCAGCTTTTATTATTATCAATCATATCAAGTTCTCAGAGAGAAATATTGCCTGTTTCATCCCATTATTATATAAACAAAAACATTAGGCCTACTGAAAATGACAGGAGGCTAATAAGTGCACAACAGCAGCCGGCTGCAACACAATATCCATTGTCACATTCTCACATAAGATTGTGCACTGGAAGTATGAATGAGTTTCTCACCTTTCAGCATTGACTTTAGATGATGAGTCTCACAGGCCAACGATTCCAAAGCTAATATCCATTTGTTTGTTTTCAGCTGTGGGCAACAAAAAAACACACACACGCTTCACTTTGTTGAGGTGGTAAGCATCAAGCTTGTGCTCACATAAAACTTTCAACAGTGAATTTATCGGATTTGGTATCAGTTAAAAGGACTAAAACTCTGGGGCAGCTTTGCTCTGTATGTGCAACACTACTTCCTGTAAACTTTGCATCTCGAATCAAAGAAAGCTAAGGCTTGTAAACCAAGACAAATGCTCAGCTTAAAATGGAATTGTTGGGTCATGCGGTTTTGTGCATAGTTCCAGCACCCCTACTGGGACTAAATATGTTGTTAGATATGATGTGTTTTGCAAGAATAAGTTTAAATGCCCCCCTAAGGGATAAGCTTACAACTGGCGAAGAGGGAGTGTTGAAATACCCAATGCATACAAGTGTCTGAAACTAGGGGACTAGTGAGATTGGGAGGTGGTGTTGGCTGCGGTTTCTTTATTGGACAGATAGCTGCTACTGTCTAAACCACTTATGACAATGGTTGAGCTACTGACGACACAGAATCCAAAAACAACTATCTACTACTGATGTACCTCTCATTCCAACAAATTGTGAGCAAGACTGATCGGTTGTACAGCCATCACCATCATTACACCATCACATAGAGAACAGAGTGATGGCCTCTTCACAGCACCAAGGGGTAGTAAAAACGTTCTGAGTTCTGCCACGTTGCCATACTGGTTGTTTTATGAGGAAGTAAAGAATCCTGTGTTGCTTCTTTTAGAAAATAAAGCTGGGCTTCATCTGTTAAGAAGCAGAGGCCATCTTGCCTAGGTATCTCAGAAATAATTCTTAGTCCACAAGGAAGTTCAATACAGGGGAGCGAACTTGGAAAAAATCCTGATAGCCACACATATTCAACAAACATCATATCATACACTCACTACCTGCATTGTACTCTATTAAACAGCATCAAAAGAATAGTCACAGCCAGAAGGAAGTGTCAGATTGCAGTGCTATTGGGAAGGAAGATAAAGGTTACCTGGAACAATAAATGATGATACCTTTAGACTGATATGGGGAATATTTATTGAGCTACACATACAGAAGTAGTGTCTCTCAGTATGGCACTGTATGGCATTGGTGTTCCTAATAGGGGTGATAATCCATCCCACGCAGCTTGACTTTCCTCACACAGTTGCTGAAGATGTGGAGGTGGAGTGACACCAGGCCTTCTGGACATGTGACAACAAACCGTTCATCTTGGCTCTGACCACGGTGCCTCCACACACGGATTCATTGGTCGCCTCCACCAAGCCAAAAGCGGGACTTGTCACTGAGGATGACCTGCTGCCATTCTTTACTCCATGACAGTCCGGCGCAACACCTTTGCAGTCTTTGGAAACGTTGACGTAGTGTTAAGGTCGGTTGTCGTAATGGTCTGCGTGAATGTAGTCCTGCAGCCTACAGCCAATGGTGCTGGCACTAACAGGATGACTCATGGGGTTGCATCACTGCTCGCTGAATGTCTGCAACCAGGATGTTGGGTCAGTCAGATACAGTGCTAAGACCCGTCGTTGCTTACAGCACATACAGGACGTGTAAAGCTTCAATCATTTGCATGTCTCACAATGTCAAACCTACCCACCAAGTTTCATTAATGCCGGATGACCTTGTATTGGTTGAGCTAAATTGAGTTTTATATGCTGGCCAGAGCTAAGGCTGGTACTATTAAGAAACTAGCCCCTAAGAGGCAGGTCTGCTCCAGTTGTAATGTATGTTTTTCATAGGTCACATGATAAGCGCTGAATAAAAGCACTTAGTATGGTGCCCTTAGTTTAAATTTCATAATTTCATAGAACACCCCTGCCCAATTTTTCCACAGCACACCTCTCTACACTGTGATATAGCAGCCTGTTTAGCATCTGGATAGCGATGATGCAAGCAGATAGCATTCTAATGCCGATCACGCCCAAGTGCTCCACAATGCTTCATGGCTGGCAGCTGGAAAAAAGGTGGTTTATTGGCCTTCAGCTTTCCAGAACCGATGTGTTATCGGCCCACCTGAGGGCTAATACAGCATGAAGCAGGCTGCTCAATTGAAAGAAAAGGCGTGTGTTTGAGGAAACAGAAGAGGGGTAGTGTTCTTGGCCATCTGAATGAGATTTCTCTATTTCTCTAAGGGAGGGATTCATCATTAGGCAGTCATCGCCAGGCGGACTGACTGTCTGTTTAGGTTCCTCAGAGAATACTCTGAACGTCTGTCATGTGATTTGCTCTTTTGCTGCCGGTGTGCCCTGCTTGATGGTCAAAGCAGAAGGCGTCCAGGAAACTGCATGCTCCCGAGCGCCAATGAACCCAGTGGCCCTCTCGGGACAACTCTCGAATTTCGATTCATGACCTGCGAGCCTTCCAGGATGGTGATTGGTGATGAGCGTCTCCTTGGAGATGTACAGTTGCGGGTCTTTAATATATTCCTGTGCCTTGCCGGAGCACTGACAGCAGCCTTTGGCGCCTGATGTGTGCAGCCTCGCTAATGCAGGAGCAATAAGCAGGCAGTAAGGTAGACGCGTGGTCTGATTACCGTATCACCCACACATCATAATCAGCACCACTGCCTTTTTATGCTCCGCTCTGATAGCCATTCCTTCTGCGCTCAGTCGGAGCCCTCGGTCAAGTAATTAGTGTCCATCAGCTGATATATACATTTTTATCTCTGTCTCACTCTTTTAGTGTCTCTCTCTCTCTCTCTCTCTCTCTTTCTTCAGAATTTGCATCCCCTCAGTCAGTCTTAAACTCGTATCTTCAATGGTCAGGGACCACAGGACCACCACAGTGACATTGACATGGTGGTGGTGTGTTAGTGTGTGTTGTGGTGGTGTGAGTGGATTAGACACAGCAGTGCAGCTGGAGTGTTTAAACTCCTCAGTGTCACTGCTGGCCTGAGAAGAGTCCACCAACCAGAACTAACGAGCCAACAGCGTCCTGTGGGCAGCGTCCTGTGGGCAGTGTCCTGTGGGCAGTGTCCTGTGGGCAGTGTCCTGTGGGCAGCATTCTATGGGCAGCATCCTGTTGGCAGCGTCCTGTGGGCAGCGTCCTATGGGCACCGTCCTGTGGGCAGCGTCCTGTGGTCAGCGTCCTGTGGTCAGCGTCCTGTGGTCAGCGTCCTGTGGGCACCGTCCTGTGGTCAGCATCCTGTGGGCAACGTCCTATGGGCAGCGTCCTGTGGGCAGCGTCCTATGGGCAATGTTTTGTGACCACTGATGAAGAACTAGAGGATGACCAACACAAAATATGCAGCTGCAGATGAGCTATCGTCTCTGACTTTATATCTACAAGGTGGTCCAGCAAGGTAGGAGTGTCTAACAGAGTGGACAGTGACGGGACACGGTGTTTAACCGGTCCAGCAGCACTGCTGCATCTGATCCACTCACAGCAGCTCCACACACACTAACACACCAACACCACATCAGTGTCAGTGCAGTGTTAAGAATGATCCAGCTTCTGATAAAATGGACACTCTTTGTTTGGCCTGGGTCCCTCTGTTATACATTTCTCTCTCTGTCTCTCCATCATTCTTGATCTATCTCTCATTCTCTCTCCCATCCATTTCCTCTTCCATGCTCTCACACTCTACTCCCTTATTCACGTTTTTATCCTGTCTCTCTCATCCATTTTGTCATTCTTTCTCCCATCCATTTATCTCATCGCTCTCTCTTGCATCCATTCTCTCTATCCCTCTTCCATGTATTCTCTTTCTTGCTTTCTTTTACTGTCTCTCTCATATTATTGATTCTTTCTCTCTCACATTTATTCCTTTGACTCTTTCTCCCTCTCTCCCTTCTCTTTTTTATGCTGTGTATCTCTCTGATCTCTCCTTTTGCCTTTCTTCCATCCATTGTCTCTCTGTATCTTTCTCTCACTGTCTCTTTCCTTCATCAATTGTTTCTCTCCTTTTCTATTCCAATTCTAATTCTCTTCCTTCTCTCCCCATCTATTCATTTTCTCCCTCTCTATATAATCCATTTCATTTTTTTTGTCTGACTTCCATCCATTCGTGCTCTTTCCCTCCCCTCTTTCATCTATTCTTCCTCTTTCTCTACATCATTCTCTTTCAGCAATTCTTACTCTCTTTGTCTGTCTTCAGTTCATTCTTTCATCTCTTATTTTGTCTCTCTGTCTTATTTTTCATTTTCTCACCCTCATTTCCTTCAATACTTGCTCTCTCTTCTATTCTCACTCTCATCCATTCTTTCTTTAGCCTTTTCTCCTCCATCCATTCTTTCTCTCCTCAGTCTCTATGTAATGCATTTCTTTACTCTCTCCGTTCCTCTCCATTCCTACTGTCACTGTCCTCCATTCTTTCTGTCTTTTCCTCTGTCTCCATCCATTTCTCTCTTCCCCATATCTCTTTCATCTATTTCTCCTCTTTATCTTGCCGTCTCTCTCTCCTTCTCCTTCTTTTTTTCTTTTGTCTCTTCCATCTATTTTTTCCTTCTCTTTTCTGCCATTTATTGTTACTCTTTCTCTCGCTCTCTCTTTCATCCATTCTTTCTCTCCATCTCTCTCCCATCCATTTTTTCTCCTTCTCCTTCTCTCTCTCCATTCTGTCCATCTCTTTCTCTCTCTCTCTTCTTTATTCTTCTCTCCCCGTCCATTCTCTCTCCTCCCCTCTCTTTCTCTCCATAGCACACAGTTTGATAAGGACTGTATTGATGTTCTCGTCCTCACTCTGCTTTAACAGTTGTATCAATAATTCACGCTCTGTCTGCACTGGAGGATTCTGAGGGAGTGTGTTCTGCAGAGAGGCCAGAGACCCGGTGGTCTGCCGTGTCGGCCTCAGTCACACCCAAACAGCGAGCCATAAGCTTTCGGCCATGCTTTTTTCAATCTCTATCACCCCGCAATAAACAAGACAGGTACTAACGCCGGGCTCTGGCCCATTCCATTAATCCGCCTGATTAATAGACACACCCTTAAGAAGGTAAAGCATAAATCAGGACTAACCCAGCCGCACGCTGGAAATGAAAATATAATGAACACTCGATTTATGCGACAACACACGCCGTCATGCTCGCTCTAAATGAAACCTGTCCACCTGCTCTGTTCCTCTGTGTGGAGTGACGTGCTCAATTCAGATGATGTAGTGCCTGTCATGTGAAGGCATGAATATAAAAGAACACCTATCCTACACAACGGCTCGTTACGGTGAATAATGTGTTTTGACTAAAATGACAGTCAACAGCCTTTTCAATGTTTGCTCGAATGAATAACAAATAATTACAACACCACAGCAATAACAATGACCGTGCCTCTCTTTCCCTCATTCGCTCCCTGATCTGACTTCGGTTTGATGTGACAGAACCAAAGGATGAGTAACAGTTCCACCTACTGAGAACCGAGTGTCACTGCAGCTCTTGTTTGGATCATTGTAATTCAGGTTCTCTGTCACTTTCTATCCTCCCTGCTGAATCAACGTTTTGGGCCCAGCAGAGAAATCTAGTGCAAATTTGATAATTATGCCTCTCATATTGAACGTGTGATGATTTGAAACTTCAGGATTGCCTGACCTCAGCTCTATCTGCCATATTTGTACTATTGACAATCATTTTCCTGTTCTTGGAACAGCACAGAGAAGTCGCTGACTCTGAACACACTTATAATAGAAATCAATGAGTGGCTGTTTCGGAGTTCTGGGTTAATAGGTTCACTGTTCTGTTTGAGGGGCAGTCGCGGGCAGGAGGTTAGGGAACCAGCCTTGTGACTGGAGGGTCACTGGTTTGATCCCACTGAACAGTTGCTGTAGATAGGGCTGCCCACCGCTCCAGGCAAATGTGCTCATTGCCCCCTAATGCGCGTCTTCTATAGTGTGTGTGTATGTGGGTGTTTTACATTATGGATGGGGTACATCCGGAAGACAAATCCCTCTGGGTGGAAGCACTAATGGTTCTAAATCCCAGAGAGATGACAGAGACGTTATTCTAAAAATGATTTATATATCTAAATGAATATTTTTGTAATTGACACAGGGTGTCAGGGAGCACTCCCAGAGTGGAAAATCAGGTCTGGAGAATTCCCAGTGGGCCAGTAGTGTTTTGGGTTGCTTACTGTACGCTACTGATCATGCTCAGGAAGGCTCAGAGAAACTATCAATCTTACCTCCAAGTGTGCTGTAATTAAAGGGTTGAATCAGCAGACCATGTCTTGGACCAGGTAAGGTCAATCGTGCCACTTCCTGATCTGCTTCTTCAGGAACTTGTGAGACTGCAGTGGCACCTAAATGAGACAAATCGCCAGCCTGCGGTTCCAATTACCCCACTGCTTGTAGGTGCTGCAGGGTAACAATTTGTTGAAAATGTAGAAGGAACATAAATAATCATGGCATTCAAACACCGCAGCATCCACCAAATACTACTTCCTAATAACAGTCATTGTTAAATAAATAAATTTGTTTATTATTATTATTAATAAATAATATTAATATTAATAATAATAATAAAAGTAGTAGGAGTAATTACCAATAACAGTCACTGTTAAATAAATAAAACAAGATTAAATAATAATAATATATTATCAGTTGTAGAAGTAGTAGTAAATATTCAGAAGCTTGAATAATAAAAATAATATTTAGTATTTAACAATTTATTTAACTGTAAACAATGTAAATAAGAGTTATTATTAGTGGTAGCATTTCAAACTTCAACTTTATGACATACTTTTTTGTACTATTGTGGAAAAAACTTTGTTTGTCATGACATGATGATCAGGCCTGTGGATCAAATGACATTCCAGTCTCTCCAGAGAAGTACAGGGCCATAATGTGATCTTAAATGATAAGGCAAAGAGTCACTCAAAGAGGAAGAAAAGATTTTAGTCTGAAGCCACATCAGTTGAAAGCTGCTGAAACATGTTTGCATCTCTGACTTTGAACCCGTTTGGTAGACTGATCCATATAATGACAGCATCAGCAAGACCTAAGTTTGCTGCTGTAGCATATTATGGAATAGTATTAGCGGGGTAGTTAGTGGTATCATAAATCTGAAGAAACCCAGGTTGACCTCCTGTCCTCTCTGAGTGAAGGCGCTGAGTGTGTTAAAAGTCACCCAGTCTCGTGGCAAATCAATGAGGTGCGATGGTGGCCAGAGACGTCCATTAAAAATGGTCAGCATTATTTTTGCCAGGAGAGTTGATTCTGCTTCACTCTCAGGCTTACCTCCTCCGTTACACATAGAAGAGTCTGTATACTACATTACTACTCACCCCTTATAGCAGTGCTCACCAAGCCTTCTCCTAGAAATCTACTTTCCTGTGGAATCTAGTTCCAGCCAGCTATTTAATTTTTTCAGTCTTTGGTCAGCTGGTTGAGCATTAAGCATTAGTGTTTGGCCTGTCCCTTAGTTTTAAACAGGCCCTTTGTTACTCTTTTTGGCCTCGTTTCTGATTGGTGGCCTCTAAAAAAATCTGTCCAGGCTCAAATGTCCAGTAGCAACACTCCTTATAAATTCAGCCCAAATAGGTAGGCAGTTCAGCAGGCTGGTTGGTTGGTTAAATGTAAATGGCCTCCTGGCTGTGTGATTACAATCATGATGGCAGGAAAATGGGTCATTTTTGACATATTGGTTTCCATATATGGTGGCTACAGACCAGTCAGTAAAGGGGACATGTTTTAACTTATGGTTGTACCCAACTCATAATTTTGCCAGTTGAATGGCCGACGATTCGACTATTCGTTCATGTTTTTTCTTCGTATACATTATCTAGTAATCAGTGAATCAATATGCATACGTTTCAGATCAGATGTCCTCTTTTAGAAAGCCAGCAGAAACATATTTTTTTACTAAAAGAGACATGGTATACGACGAACGATCTGATTTAATTACAGGATATAGCGTCGGGTATTTATGCTAAACAGCGCTTATAGTCTTTTTAATTTCTCTTCTAACTGCTTCTTTAGTAGGAGGACTCTTCGTCTTTCATCTCTCATAAATAATAAACTGTTATGAAACCAAATTAGTCAGTAATTAAATTATTTGTAGATGAAAAGAAACACGTTTAATTATTATATTCCCCGCGCTGAAATAATTATTTCTCCTTTATCGGCATATTAAGTGAACTTCTCTAATCTTAGCTGTAGACGAATAAATATAAATATCTGTAATTTCGGTTCTAAAATGATGGAATTATAATAAAACAAACGTCTTTTGTTTTTCCTTCCGTTTTTCCTTCACCGCTAACAGGCGTTGTTGTGTCTTTAGTATTTATTAAACTGATACAGTGACAACAAATAATACACGAAGACGGAGGAGTAGCAGAGAACTTGGAGCTAGGCTCGTGTGTTTATTAGTCCCCTCTCTTCTTCACGGTACAGGCGTACTCGAGTCATGCTGTATATAGTGACACCTACTGGACTTCCAGGAGATACTCAATACATGACAGCCGTTATGTCCTAACCGAAAGTCCGCTCACTCGTTTGAAGCAGTGTTGATGTCTGACTGAATGAAGAGCAGAATTACGTTTAATTTGTTCAGATTCTCTTCTTCAAAACCTCCTCCACACTTTCTCTGAGACATCATTCCACCCGTGTTTCTCAGCTTCACAGCTTTAGCTTACTTCAATGGTGAACCGCCAGCGCACGTGTCACATGGATTTAATTTTAAGCAGGCATTCATCATAGCCCAGCTAGAACTTAAATATATATTTATTATTCCAGTTTTTAATAATTATTAAAATTTCTTTTTACATTCTTAAAGTTCTTGTGCATTTTTGTAAGCTATTTTACTTACAGAAAGGTGAGTTTAACTCCTGAGTGGTGCAAATGTATAAAGAGATTGTAAAGTCAGACCTCACTAATGCCACAGCCATCCATTGCTGGAAACAATGCCCTTGTCAGGCAGGCTTTTAGAATAGGAGAGACCTATAAAACCATAAAAGACTTATATTAACTTATAATATAAGGATAAGTGTAGCTAAGCAGGTGTCTGTAGCTGATGGAACACAATGAACAGTTAGCATTGTCCTGGGCTGTCCAGTTATCCTGTGTTAGTGACATTAATCACAATTATTTTGCCATTTCACAACTACAGAGCATAAAAGCCCACCGGGAGATTTCAATCAACCTTATAAACACAGTTGAAGAATAATCATGATATGTCCAAATTCAAACCAGGTTAGCTGTGAAAGCCCCCCTAGTGGCTAGATATGTTGTCTTAAACTTGAGATGTTTTATTGGCCTGCTGCTGCAATGCTTTTATTAGAGCACATGTACATTAATATACAACATATTTATAATAATATACTTAATTTAAAACTAATATGGTTATATATGATGTTTCCAGCATCCAGAACTAATGTCACAACTTGAGTATAGAGGTTGGTCCATGGCAAATGGGTTGAGAAACCCTGGTCTAGCTGACAACACACCACTATTAAACTTGAGGGAGAAACTGGGTAGCAAATCAATGTAAGTTAAGTATTCTAGAGAAGCCCTAAAGAACCATGGGTGTGCACGGCCTTTTACTCCATGATAACAATTTTCATTTGTTATCTGGAGATATTTATGCCACTATCACATCAAATTGGATCTAGATAAAACAATGCACATTATGTTGTGCATTAGCTTTGATGTGATGTTGTAAGTATAGTGGGATATAACTTAGTGTTATGAAAAAATTGAATAAAAACAACAAACAAATCCATGCAAATTCACTTCCATAGCATTCTGTGACATGGGCAATTTAATATCACGGCTCTATGAGCTGCACTAAGAGTATACCTGACAGAGTAAAGTGCATGTTTACTTTCCTGTAAATGGCTTGTGATATTGCTTTGGCCTCAGATCTAAGCACGGATGATGAATTCCTGCTGAACACCATTACTGCTGATCCGCTCTGAGGCCCACGTTAGAGGAGGGTACATATGTACAAACACAGCTGATGCATGAAGACAGTGGCTTGGGGCACTTCAAAGCCCTGGACAATGATGGCAAATGCTTATTTCTGTAACATGTATATTTAATTTTACAGCACAAATGTAAACAATTTGAACCAGGGTCTTCAATGACTGGTCTCTGAGTCTTGCACAGTCCTGTACAGTAAATTATGAGGTTTTGAAGTAGGCCATACCTGTTTGAGCTCTGTTTGTTCTCTTCATTAAATGGGTCTCTGCTTCTAAACAAGCATTTTAACTCCATCCATGTAAACTCCTCCACAATCCCTTGCAATTCCATGTTGTGGAAATTATTTCTGGCGCTGTGCACTGGTTCCATCACTTGAGAAAGATTATTTTAAGCCACCAGGGAGCCGAACAAATCTCAAGACAAATCAGAAAGTGGCAATGCATGAAATACAGTAGTTCTGCTTCGGAGACTGCTATAAATAGAGAAGGGAGGTGTGCACATGGAGAACAAGCAAGACGTGCATAAACACATGCAAAAATGCTCTGTCCAAATGGAGATACGAAGTTCGGCTTCGAGCAGGACAGATGTTTGTTTTGATTGAGTTTGTTAAGAATCTGGGGCGAAATGCATGAATTCTAGGGGAGCTGTTGTGATGAAAAAGGCAAACCAGAATGGTCCAGGGATTATAATGAACAGTCAACCATCACTTCCTATTTGAACGTCTGTAGGGATTTGTAATGAGGTTCATGACTGCTGGACCCTGTGAGGACTGCTAACGTAGAGGATGTAATCCTGCAGGGTTCTCCTATTGTTTGCCTTTAGGGACATTTCCATCTGCTGTTGTTCCCTACATAGTAAATAGGGCGCTGGACGTCTGTACAGCTGGTTTGGGACAGTGTCTGTTATGAGAAAAAAAGGAATCCATTAAGTAGCTAGTAAGCAACAGAGGTGGAATATACATGCAGTAAAAACAGTCATTAGGCAGCATGATTTCATGTATTGCCTGTATGTGAGGTACTTTCTAAAGGAGAACTCCATTCAAAATGGTTTTGGTGTTAAAATGCTCCATTCCAGAGAAAGTCTTCAGATATCTGATTCCTATCCCCACCACTGTGAACAATTCTGACTTCACAGCTAACCGCTAAGTGTGGTTTTATTTACATCCTAACCATTTCATAATTGTACAGCATGTTTGAAAAGCTGGAGGAATTAACTCAGTAGGTTTTGGGCTGGGGTCTAAAAAAGTTTGAGGAAACTATAATTGAATTTGAAGAACTTCAAGCAGTAAGAATATATATGCATGCTAGCTCACTTTAGCCACACATAATTAAAGACCGTACTTGAAGTATGGCATCACTGCACCATTAGTGCGGTTGGACAGCTTACAATAGCAGCCCAATTAAAGTGGAATTAGGACGTCTATTCTCGTCGTACATTGACAGGAGCATATCTTCAGCAGAGTAAAATTGTTATTTTTGTGTTATCGACGAAAAACGAGCTAAATGTTTGAAGGAGCCACAAACTGTAGTGCGAAAGGAAACACTAGAGGGCGACACATACCAAGAGGCGTTTGTGCTTTTGCAGCGTTTTGCCTGTGAACTTGTAGCACACTGTAAAATACTGAACAATTATATATAGTTATTTTTATGTAGAGTTAAATTATGTTTACTGTGTTTTCGTATTATTAACAGCGAATGCACCACTTTTATTTTGGTCTCAATACTGCGCATAAAATGCATTATGATTGTGTTGTGCATTTTTTTTTACACAAATCATTTTATTAACATTATTGGTTTAAATATGGTCATAAGAAAAAACTAGAATAAAACAGTAAATAAAGGAAAAGTAATAAAGTACATTTTAAATAAAGTAACCAATCAAAATCTAAAAAACGGTCTGTTCTCGCGATATTTCGAGCTGTCCTCACGTCACGCTGTAACTGTAGCGACCTATGAGAGCAGAGCGGAGCAGAGGAGCCATGGCGCTCAGATGAAGGTCCAGGACGTGAAGTTTTTTCCTAGAAGAAACCGAGAAGCTGCGGCGGAATAGCGAGCTGTCGGAGGCGCGAAGCAAACGGAAAAGCGCGGAGATTATACATTCGGTAAGTAAAAGGAAATGTACTCGGTTTTAAAGTGTCGCGTATGGCCTCTCTGTTCCTCTCCTTGAGCTGAGGAGGAGCTGGCTGGAGCGGCCGCCGTGCTGCTCCGCTGGGCTCCAGTCCTGTCCCGACTTCCCTCACACCTGCATGTTTGCCAGCACTTTGTTCCCTCTTGTGTTCGACAAGACAGCTAAAGTGCCCAGAAACGCTCTGGCTACACTGCTCCTAGGTGTGGGGAGCTTCAGCGCTTGTTTTAAAGCTGCTCAGGAAGCCAGTAGCGAATGTAGACGCTTTGTTTATTCGCGTTCATCCAGACAGACTCATACAAGTGTGAGCTCAGTACTTCGTGGTCTGATTTAAAAGTAGACTGTTTGATTTATTTTGGTTCATTTTTTATCCAATCAGTTGTTCACGGAACCATATGTGTCGACTTCAGCTTTGGAACCATTGTTTAGTTAGCGAGTTGTAGATGCTTCACCTGTCAGATTCATACCCTTGATTTGACTGCTGGGTTACTTTAGGCTGGAGAATTGATGGAGTAGAGCCTTGTGGTTTTCACTGCTATTGTTGATTGATGCCTGCATTTTGCTCGTCCCGTTGATGTATAGTGAATATATATATGTATAACAAAAATAAATAAATAAATTAATTGTGTGTGTGTGTTTTATATTATATATTTACATTTACGGCATTTAGCTGACGCTCTTATCCAGAGTGACTTACAAGGTTAATCATATTACAGGTAGGCCAATGTAGTGTTAGGAGTCTTGCCCAAGGACTCTTATTGGTGTAGCACAGCATAGTCACCCAGACCAGGATTCGAACCCTAGTCTCCCACTTGTGGTAGTGGCTCCCTGGCAGGTAGTGGTGTCACCCGCTGAACTACACAATATATATATATATATATATATATATATATATATATATATATATATATATATATATATATATATATATATATATATATATATATATATATGCTTGAAAAACAATATATAATTAAACTGAATTTCACTGATACCAGACATGATAACATAATACATACATACTTACATACATATGTACATAGGCATACATAGACATAAAGCCAGGTTCACATAAAAAGGTAATAAGGTAGTAACACTAATAAATGACTAAACAAAAAATAAATCAATAAATAATGAATAATACTAATACAAATATTTTCAGAGGGGGAAAAAACAAAAAAAAGGAACAATTACTTTGTCATACTGTCTGCATCCATATCGTCAAATAAGAATTTAAAAAGCTGTCAAATATTATAAATCTTTAAAAAAAAAAGTATATGCCATTTTTTCCAGTTTAAGATGGTACAGGACTTCTCTGATCCAGTGACTATGTTGGTGGGTTAGTGTCTGGCGAAGAGAGAGCAGAAAGTAACCTTGTTTATATCTAGCTGCCAAGGGCGGTATCCATCAAGGCCACACCAAACTACGCTATGAATGGGGATGGCTCCACAATTTTTTCCCCCAGCTTTCCACCAAAAATAATTAACAATAAATAAACTTTGAGCCTCAACAAAAACATAAACAATGGTAAATAATGACTTATGTTCTCAAATCCTTTGACCACCACTTATTGACTTCTCAAACTAATGGGTTGATTAATTATGTTGAATTAATGCCATTTTCTTCAGATCGGTCTAAAAAAATGTCTAATTTTATGGACTTATTTTCAAACTTTATGCTTAACTTGGAATACTGACATTGTGTCCGTATCATGACATGTCTGGAAATAACGATCCTGCATACAGGAATGTATGCCACCTTCAGGAATCCTGGCTATGACCTTCCCAGTGCAAACGCTGATCTTATCTTTAATAGGTTGACTGTGGAGGGCTTCGACTGAAGTCTTCGCAGGGAATGTGGGCTTCCCTCCGCTGCCTTTTTATGGCAAAGCGGAGCTTGGCAGTGAAAAGTCCGGGACGCAAGGCAGCTGAATACTGCTATAGGCTGTGGTATGCAGGCCTCCGGCTGTAGTCGCTGTGATGTGATGTTTCCCAGCCAGGTGCAGCAGAAGGCTTATTACTGGCCGCTGTCTTTGCTGGGCTACGTAGTCTTGTGTTGTTGTTGGATCGCGTTTAGTTACGGTGATGGTCGGATTAAGTGATTCAGAAGCGATTAAGCAATTCATAAGTGTGCAGAGAAGCTTATGCCAAACAGTTTCAGGGAGAGAACATTCATCAGTTTCCCTGACTTAGTGGTAACAGAACATTTAGTCTACTTGTGAGGCGTAGAGGGGTAAATGTAATGAACCACAGTTTTAATGGATTTGTGCTTTTTGGAGTGTGGAAACGTGGATTGCTTTTTTTCAGACCTTGTTTTCTGGGTTCTTTTTTATTATATTTCCTTCTGTTCTTTTAGCTCTTTGACTTTCATTGCATTTACGGATCACAACAGTAGAGCAAGTTCACGTCTTCTCCACATAGATGCTGGTTGAAGTTAGAAGTCTCACTGTAGAAAGGCTTTGTGTACTTGTTTTTGAAATGTCACTTCGTGGAATTAATTAGCCTGATGTTCTGCTACTCGCCCCACCTATGGTGTGTGTGTTTTAGGCATGAGCATTTCAGCCAGGTTTTGAAATGTTCCTAGTTACTGCATTCCAGACATGCTAGGTATATAACACAGAACATTTACAAAAAGTTATTTTTAATGTCTGTGACTTCCAGCACTGCTTGGTGTCTCTGAGTTCAGCCTCTCTCAGTTATTGCAGAAACAATAAATCCTGAACCAAACCACAGAAAGCCATAATTACTAATAGAATAGTAATAGAATAATATTAGAATAATAATAGAACAGTAATAGAATAAAACACTTGAATTTTACACCAAAAAAGTTAATCTTGTTCCTTTAGAATACAATATTCATCTACAAATGCTGTTTTAAGAATGTCCTCCCATGGTGTAATAAATATCTGCTGTATTGCATCATATGTTTCTCATCTTAATGTTAACTAATGTTCTAATCTTGCTTTTCTAAGCATAACCTAGACCACTTGTCTATAGCTGCCAGTCACCCCTTCATTAGTTTATCCATACACCAATGCTCTTTGTTCCTTCATTCGTGCCTCACATCATCCGTCCATCCATCTGTGCATCTATTTTTCTGTTCCTTTGCACTGTGCTTTGACCTTCTGTCTGCATGTCTGTTTTTTCCATGAAGTCTGTCTGAGCTGAATGTAAAATAAGCTGGTGTTTTGCTGTGACACCTGTGTGGAATTGCTGAGCTTCGGATCATCTGCTCCGAACGAATTCTCGTTTGGTGTAAAGTAGAGTTCCTTCCAGACTACAGATTTGCAATTTTTATTTTCTGGCTTATTAAACACACCTAGTTAATTTTCTGCATGCAGATTTGTGGCTCAGAAAGAATATATATGTATGTGTGTATGTATGTGTGTGTGTATGTATGTGTGTGTGTGTGTGTGTGTGTGTGTGTGTGCGTGTGCGTGTGCGTATGTATGAACACACACTGTATATGTATTTAACTGACTGTGATTAGAGTGATATATTTAGCAGAGTGGTCAGCTGTGGTCAAGTGGTTAGATAAACAGATCAGCTATCAGATATGGCTTGTGCCACATCACTACAGTATGTATCACAAAACATTTCCCCAGTGATCATTATGTCTAACTTTAGATAACGACTTGTGCAGCAGCAGGTCTTTTGGTGATGTAAGAGTTAGTCAGACTTTCTCCTGAGATTGTCATAAGTTGGAAAGTCTCATTGTGATTATCAGATGACCAGAATTACGTGCTGCATATACTGAAACGTAGATGGTTGCATTTTCTGTCTATTATTCTCTCTCTTTCTCTCTTTCTCTCTCTTTCTCTCTCTCAGACTAGACAGATTTTCTTCTAATCTTTGGAATAAGCTGGAAGGTCTTATTTTAGCCCAGATGGGTGATACTGAAACATGGCTATTTGCAACCAACCATCATTTTCTCTCTCTCTCTCTCTCTCTCTCTCTCTCTCTCTCTCTCTCTCTCTCTCTCTCTCTCTCTCTCTCTCTCTCTTTCTCTCTTTCTCTCTTTCTCCCTCTCTCCTTCCCCTCCCACTCTGCCTGTCAGAAGATCACATTCTGCCTGCTATTATAAGGTGGTAAACAGACTGGCAGTAAGCACTTTGGCATTCTGCTTTCCAAATACCCCTCAGGTATAAAGGGAACATGAGGGTTGCTTCATCTGGCATGCTGTATAGACATAGGGTTACTCATTGCCCTAAAAGTGTAGCAACAAATCATATGTGCGGGATTGTATGTCAGAGCCCAAAATAATGGCAGCACATAGGATATGGGCAGAATACCATATTGTGATTTTAGATATTTCTGCTAACCATGAAGTAGGATGGGTGGCATATGCTGCCTGCTCTTGTATTAGAAGATATACAGATGTTTGCTTTGCAGCGTTTAGTATTCATGTGCTCAGTAGAGTGAGCTTTTTTGTTGCAGGTTGAAGTATTAGTTTGAAGTGACTGTACTGAACTACAGTGCTATATCCCTTAAACGGCATGGTGCTAATTACCATGAAACTCAAGAATCATCTTGAATCATCATGATGCATTAGGCTTCTCATTGATACATTTCATCTTGAATGTATCAATGAGTAAAGTTTCTAAATGTTTGTTGAGTTGTTCAGCAAGCAGTTTCCGTTCTTCTAACCCTAAAAATCAAAACCAGATTTGGTTAGCTTTTCTGACAGACTTTCTGCCTAGCATCATGTGTTTTCAACAACAGTGTGCTGGAGAAAATGTCAGGCGTATAAATGTGGCAACGCAATTTGAGTAAAGTGTTTTTCCGCCTTGGTATTGTGTACCTTGGGGTTGAGTGTTGGCACCAACTCACGAGGCCTTGTGTAAATTGTGGTCATGTATTTAGAGACATAAAGTTGCAACAGCAATTGTTATTTCCTTCCATCGTTGTGATTCTTTGCCATATGGTGTCCAGCAGGCAAATGCCTCTCAACATCTGGGATTTGCTTTGAGCAATCGACTGTACTTTTATGGCCCTCATCTGTACCGTTCCACACGACTCTGTCCCGGGTGGTAAGAGGTTAGTAGT
Organism: Prochilodus magdalenae; assembly: GCA_024036415.1. Classification (NCBI taxonomy): domain Eukaryota; kingdom Metazoa; phylum Chordata; class Actinopteri; order Characiformes; family Prochilodontidae; genus Prochilodus; species Prochilodus magdalenae. The sequence goes on along the minus strand of JAMWET010006885.1, from coordinate 4,674 downwards.
GTTTTGAGTCTGAACTAAACGGAAATCAGCACCAAGCAGCATTGCGAGGAAATGGTAATGCTACATGGCTGTTTATTATTTACTCTGTCATTCTTTCCGCCTTACAGCCTTAAACTCTTTCGCTTTTCGTAGTTCCACTGTTGCTTGCTGTTGATTTCTGTGCTGTGAGTGAATGAGCCTGGAATTTTGAATTGTGAAGGAGAACATAAATTTAAGGGGGAACTGAATCAGATGCAGCATCCTTATAGTATTGATGTCACGGCTGGACCCGAGTATTCACGTATTTGGATATTCGTTCGTTAGGTAGATTTTCTTTCACCTAAAATAAGATGATGTACAAAATACAACTTGTCAGCACCTTTATGTACTACAATTAATACTTTTCTCATAGCACTGTTAAAATAAGGGGAAAAAAACTTCACAGAATCAGTAAACCTTTTTTAGTCACTTTGTTTTTAGTCACTTCCTTGTTTACTCAGCACCATGTGGGTTAACAAGGGATCAATTCTCTCCACGCCATGTTAACACATCAGGTCCAAATCTCTAACTGGGGCAGTGAAACTCGATTTGTGTTTTCAAAGGAGTATATCTTTTTCACTAACTAGGCTAGCTACTCTAGTCTAGTTTAAATCATCATTTGTAAGATGATATTGAGTCCTCATCAACCTTCTGTGTTGTACTGGTTACTGCTGCTACATCATTACTTCATCTAAACGAGCATCCGCCATTATTCATCTAATGTGATACAGCAGGTTCGTCTGTGTGCTGCTAAATGTTTGTATTACACCAGCGAATTATAGTAACTGTTTTATCCATCCGTGCAGCTAACTGTTATCTGTTCATTAGCCGTTCCAGATTCTGAATCTCAAAATCATATGTAGGTTGTAGGGATGCACTGAAATAGACTGTTGGCCAAGTCGCACAGCATGAAACAACACGTTTTTCACAGGGTTTCATTAATCTGGCCACTTTTCTCACCAGCATGCTCCTGTGTGACTCACAGTGGAGAAATAAGGCATTAAAGTGGGTATTAGCCTCGAGCAGACGGCTCTAGCCCTGGAGCTAAGGATAAAAGCTTCCAGTCTGAGCCCCGCCTACATCCGGGAACTAGAAAAAGCTAACAGTTTCGTTAAAAATGTCATCGTTCGTAATAAATTATTGTGTCTTTTCACTTATTCGGCTGAAAGTGTTATTTTCTCCCCTTTCAGCCGAATCATTTCGGTTGCCAAACATTCGGTGCTTCCCTAGTAGATCCTGAGGCCAATGCCTCAGAAAAACCCATCCTGAACTTCTGAGATTGGTTAGGGTGCTCAGAGCACACAGTAGGCTAATTCATCTACAAGATGACCCATTTGCATATCCGAGATCTTCTGTATTTCAAAAGTCAGTGTCATGATAATGTGCGGGCCTAATTTTATGGCACTGGATTATGGAGACTGTACGCAAGAAGCTGCTGTTTTCGTTATGCACCTGTACAGGGGAATGTCACTATCCCCCCTTCCTGCTGCCCTACATTATGTAGGACAGGGTGCTGTTCTTTCTCAAAACCTGCTACACAGTGTTCCTCTGCACAGTTTTCTGACCCACTGGGGCTCCTGTGTTCTCTCTCTCTCGCTCTCTCTCGCTCTCTCTCTGTCCTTGCCGGTGATTTGTCTTTCAGAGTTGTGCAGGCCGCATAGTTGGACCTCTGTGTGGAATGTGGACTAGGCTTACTGGCATCTAGTTGTGTTTTTTCTTTTGCCGCGGACGACTTCTGCTTGTTTTGCAGCTTGTTGTGAGCCTATAAAGCAAGACTGGTTTACACAAAACCAACTTTTATCTACATTTCTGCATAAACTTAACCTGAAAGTACTTTTTCTGCTGGTGAATCAAATGAAACCAAATTAAACAAATATAGAAAAAATATACGTAGTCATTTATTTATTTAAGAAAATGATCCAATATTACACAAATCCATCTCTAAAGAGTTTGGACTCCACCCATCCACAGTCAAGATGGGTTGTGTACACATGGAGGAAATTCAAGAACGTCATTTCCCTCTCCAACAGTGTTGACCAACAAAGAATACTGGGTACCAGGGTAGCTTCTATCCACCTAAGGTCTTTCTCACAGTGGCTAATGTTGATCATGACTCCACCATTAAGAGAACACTGGACACTGCTCCTGTAAAATTCTGATAACGTGTCAAGGCAAAGGGTTTTGCTTACAGCTGAATGATCAGGGTTTAAGCCTAAACCTGTGCTAACAGTTTGATACATCTACCTTGTTGAAAGAAATGTCAACCAGGCCTAACCAATAGTGCCCAGAAAGTTGATCTACCTTAGGAGAACTTATTCCTAGATGGTTAAAAACAGTCTCTTTGAATGCCTAGTGCACGACTCATGGTGAGAATATAAACTCATACTGTGCCCTTGGCAATGCCTATGGCCTTACATGAGCTTCAAGAGTCTGTAAAATGTAAATCCTCTGATGCAGTGGTTCTCTGCTCTAGTCATGGTGACCCAATGCATCATGTATCCAAATGCAGTTTGTGTTTTCCCTGATCAAGGAGATGAACCTGACTCAGCTTTTTAAAAGGTGAAAAGCTTATTTATGTTGGCATAGTTGATGATAGTTCATAAAACGAGCCTATTCCAAAATCCTAAACTATACACATAACAGTCCTGACTCCACCCATAATGACACATACAATGTTTACATGTCCCCAGTCATGTCTGAGTGTAATAATCTGTAACAGCATTGATGTAGTTGAAATCACTAGAACTGGCACAGTGGAGTATGCTACCCTCTAAGGCACTCTCTTGTGAGACATCACAGGCCGTAAGGTGTCAAGACAACTGCCTTCCACACCAGAGCAGCAAGGCTGTTAGCGTGGTTGATGTTCACCTGTAAACTAGGTTAAAATGGACTTCCTGTTCATCAGCTTCTAAATCAAACTTTCTGTGCCAGAAATGCAACCCAGTGTTCTGTTTCAGCTGCAGCACCATTTAAGGTGGCGTGGAAAATGAGCTAAACAAGCTGGCAAATAGTTCTTGCCAATTCTTCTTTAAGATCTTTGACTTCTTCAGTTGTGCACATTTCATTCCTGACAGCTTAGTGGTTCTTTGATACAGTCATAAAACATTTGGTAGCACACAGGAAGCGCCAGTTCCGCATGCTGATCCATTTCACCCTGTCTATCATGGTCCTGCGTGTTCCCCGGTTGCTGCAGATTTTAATGACGTTGCTAGGTGTGCTTCTAATTTGCTTCTGGGTTTCCAGAGACCTCAAGTAGACTGTTTATGAACCTAGGTCATAAGTCTCTTTCAGCTCTGCCTGGCTACTGCCACTTCAGTGGTGTTATCCCTTACTCCGAGGATGTGACGGAATACGGGAGGGGGTTTTTGGGGGGAGGGGAGATGTCAGTAATTCCTGGTGAGACAGCGTGGAGGGTGTGAGTACTCCCCCACTCACCATGTAGAAATGGACACCGCCAGTGTATTTATAGACCAGGCAAAGAGTCAGGCACAACTTCTTAAGAGAGTAACGGACACATGCGTTCGTCATAACAGTGATACTGCAGTCTAGAAACTTCTGGCCCTTCTGTTCTGTGCTCTGATTTCAGTAGATAAGAAGCCTGGAGAGGCTACACAGGTAGGCAGCAGGATTATGGTGTTTTCTGGAATTTGTGGATTGGCTGAACTGGGTCAGTGTTCTGATGTTAATGAATCCTAGTCCTGGATAAGGCCGGCTTCGAGGAGGGATTATTACCAATAGCAGAGTCAGTATTGCAGGATTAGGCATTATGGTCATCGTCTTCTGATACTCTGATGCTTTTTCTTCCGCACCTCTGTCTGCTCCTTAATCTGTACGGGGTTTCTTCTCTTCCTTCTTCTTTTCTTCTCTTTCTACTACTCCATTTTATAACCTCCTTTTTCTACTCTCTACTCATTTCTTTTCGTAATCTTCCATTAGTCGTCTTCTGCATTGTTTATGGCATTGATCATGGGTCATTGATCTTTTCCCAGACCTCTCTAGAACTGTAATTTAGATGAACTTGGATGAAAATCAGCATGATTGACTTTAATGGTCATGTGACATAAATACGTAACTGCCACAGGTCTGCTACCTCACCCATGCGGACATACTGACAAAATGCCTGACAAAAATCTTGTTTGTTATGAATTTGTTTTCTAATACATGCTTTTTTTATGTTAAAATGTTATGTTTAAATTTCTTTTTGGTTCACCGTCACATAGTCTTTCCACTCGTGTACACCTTCTCTGTTAAATAGAATACGTCTAAGGCTCCGTCAGAATTCAAAACAGTTTGCCTCACCCTGTGAAATGTGTGTGAGGAGTCTGGACCTTTCAGCTTTGTGCAGTTTGGATGTATAATGTGTGTAGCCAAAAAAGTAGATTAGTGTTAAGCTGGTGAAAGTGACTTGTATGCAGTTAACCAGGGAGCTACCATCGACGCTGCCTCACTTCAAGAGTAAAAACTCAACAGTGAATGTAATAATGTTGGGTAATTATACAGTTAAACACTGTGCAGTACTGCACGCCAATTTGTAGCGAAAGGGGTGGAGATAAATGTTGTGTACAGCTGCGGTTAGCTAGCGAGGTAACATCTCAATTAGGATGCTGGCTAAATTGTCAACCTGTAAAACCACAAAAGATATTCATTAGAGTCAGT
>JAMWET010006884.1:22500-30708 GCA_024036415.1 Prochilodus magdalenae | reverse complement strand
TTCAGCGCACAGCTGGGTGCTTCCTCAGAGTGGAAGGCTTATCAGCAGCGTGTCAGCTCAGTTTGGTGGATGAGCTCCACTACTGTATGTTATGGGATTGTTTGTGACAATGTGCGAGCTCACCTGACCCACCCATGCCTCACCCACACACCTTTGTCGCTGCTGTTGCTGGTTGGGCATGGTTTGGTGGAGCGTACACTTCCTCCATGTGAAGCTCCACCACGGCTTTTCAGAGTCATGCTAACCCAACACTAAATATTAGTTCTGTTACATCAGCTAACAGATCTTAACTGCTAATCCTGTTACATCAGCTAACAGACCTTAACTGCTAATCCTGTTACATCAGCTAACAGACCTTAACTGCTAATCCTGTTACATCAGCTAACAGACCTTAACTGCTAATCCTGTTACATCAGTTAACAGACCTTAACTGCTAATCCTGTTATATCAGCTAACAGACCTTAACTGCTAATCCTGTTATATCAGCTAACAGACCTTAACTGCTAATCCTGTTACATCAGCTAACAGACCTTAACTGCTAATCCTGTTACATCAGCTAACAGACCTTAACTGCTAATCCTGTTACATCAGCTAACAGACCTTAACTGCTAATCCTGTTACATCAGCTAACAGACCTTAACTGCTAATCCTGTTACATCAGCTAACAGACCTTAACTGCTAATCATGTTACATCAGCTAACAGATCTTAACTGCTAATCCTGTTACATCAGCTAACAGACCTTAACTACTAATCCTGTTAGCAGATCTTAACTGCTAATCCTGTCACATCAGATATCAGGATCCTGTTACATCAGATAACAGATCTTAACTGCTAATCCTGTTACATCAGATAACAGACCTTAACTACTAATCCTGTTAGCAGATCTTAACTGCTAATCCTGTTACATCAGCTAACAGACCTTAGATGCTAATCCTGTTATATCAGCTAACTGACCTTAACTGCTAATCCTGTCACATCAGATATCAGGATCCTGTTACATCAGATAACAGATCTTAACTGCTAATCCTGTTACGTTACATTAGCTAACAGACCTTAACTGCTAATCCTGTTACATCAGCTAACAGACCTTAACTGCTAATCCTGTTACATCAGCTAACAGACCTTAACTGCTAATCCTGTTACATCAGCTAACATATCCTAACTGCTAATCCTGTCAGCTAACAGATGGTATCTGCTAATTTCATTATGTCAGCTAACAGACGCTAACTGCCAATTTCATTACTTCAGTTAACTAACTGCTAATATTGTTATGTCAGCTAACATGCTAAATGCTCATCAAGATGTTAACTGATAATTCTGCTACATCAGGTAACGTAGTAGATGCTAATTGTCAGCTAACAGACATTATTCTACTGTCAATTCTATTATGTCAGCTAATGGATGCTAATTGCTAATTCTGTTAGCCAACAACATGTTACCTACTAGTTCTGTTACGTCAGCTAACAGATGCTAGATGCTTATTGTCAGCTAACAGACATTACCTGCTGTTACTGTTACATCAGCTGATCGATACTGCACCAGGAGTGGCTGTAGCATCACTGGGGATCAAACCTGCAATCTTTGTAAACTTTGTACCCTGATTTGGAAATTCCCGGTTTGGAAATCCAGTCTTCAATTTATTCCTTTGTTTGTTTCTCATTTCCCGTTTTCTCTTTCTCTTCCTGCAGGTCCAGAGACCTTCAACTCCAAGTCCTTGGCCCTCCAGGCTCAGAAGAAGATCCTGAGTAAGATGGCCACCATGGCTGTGGCCAACCTGCTAACGGACGACACCAGCAGCGGCATCCTCGACGAGCTGTACAAGGCGAGCCGCGAGTATACCAAGAGCAAGAAGGAGGCGCACAAGATCATCAAGGACGTCATCAAGATCGCCCTGAAGGTGGGAATCCTGTACCGGAACCACCAGTTTGGGCCTGAGGAGCTGGAGACCGTGGAGCGCTTCAAGAAGAAGATGAACCAGGCCGCCATGACAGTGGTCAGTTTCTATGAGGTCGAATACACGTTTGACCGCTCAATCCTTTCTGAGCTGCTCATGGAGTGCAGGGACCTCCTCCACGAGCTGGTGGAGAACCACCTGACCACCCGGTCCCATGGCCGCATCGACCACGTCTTCAACCACTTTGCGGATGTGGAGTTCCTTACGGAGCTCTACGGCGACTCTGAGGAATACAGACTCTCCCTAAGGAAGATTTGCGATGGGATAAACAAACTCCTGGACGAGGGCGTGCTTTAGCCAGCATCAATTCCTCATCTCCATCTTCCCTCTCTCTAAACTGCAAAAAAAAAAAAAAAAAAATTAAGAAAGGATCGCGGCACATGGACCACAGAAAAACTTAGTAGGGTCAGCGGCTCTTCAGACTCAGTAGAGTCAGCGGCTCTTCAGACTCAGTAGGGTGACTGGTTTCATAGACATAGTAGGGTCAGTGGCTCTTCAGAATCCTTAGGGTCAATAGCTCCACAAAGTCAATAAGGTGAGTGACTCCTCAGACTCAGTAGGGTCACTTGTTTCATAGACACAGTAGAGTCAGTGGCTCTTCAGACTCAGTAGGGTCAATAGCTCCGCAAAGTTAATAAGGTGAGTGACTCCTCAGACTTAGTAGGGTCACTGGTTTCATAGACACAGTAGAGTCAGTGGCTCTTCAGACTCAGTAGGGTCACTGGTTTCATAGACACAGTAGAGTCAGTGGCTCTTCAGACTCAGTAGGGTCACTGGTTTCATAGACACAGTAGAGTCAGTGGCTCTTCAGACTCAGTCGGGTCAATAGCTCCGCAAAGTCAATAAGGTGAGTGACTCCTCAGACTCAGTAGGGTCACTGGTTTCATAGACACAGTAGAGTCAGTGGCTCTTCAGACTCAGTAGGGTCATTGGTTTCATAGACACAGTAGAGTCAGTGGCTCTTCAGACTCAGTAGGGTCACTGGTTTCATAGACACAGTAGAGTCAGTGGCTCTTCAGACTCAGTAGGGTCACTGGTTTCATAGACACAGTAGAGTCAGTGGCTCTTCAGATTCAGTAGGGTCACTGGTTTCATAGACACAGTAGAGTCAGTGGCTCTTCAGATTCAGTAGAGTCACTGGTTTCATAGACACAGTAGAGTCAACGGCACCTCAGACTCAGTAGAGTCAGTGGCTCCTCCTAGGCTTATTTGGGTCAGAGGACTCTGTAAAGTCCCTGGTTTCTTAGACTCAGTAGGGACAGGGGTTCTCTTGGACTCAGTAAGGTCAGTGGCATCTTAGACTCGAAGGTCGCTGGTTCCTCAGACACAGTAGAGACACTAGGTACTCTGTGGTCCATGTCTTGGCAAGTAAGGCACCTTACATGTAGGCCTGCACAAGATACCGTTATTGATCACCACAGTATCGGCCCCTGCAGTCTCTACAGTACTGCAGAAAGCTGGAGGAGAAGAATGTGACAGTAATAAAAAGCTCTGCATGCTGTATGTGTTCTGACCCACCTCAGAGGCTCCAGGGGGGTTCCTGCAGCCGATTCAAATAACGCAGGGCCAGTTTTTTAATCTTGCTACATCAAAGGTTCACCTGTGTTTTTATTATGTATAATATGTAGCAACATAGAGGCAATATGGTGTTTTGTAGGTGATACATCTAATACGTCTCATGAAAGTGCTGTTCTAAAGTTTGAAACCAAACTGGTCCTCATGCTGTTGGACGTTTAGATTTAATGTTTCAAGTACTTTAACTCATCAACAGCCGCACCCAGAAGGAGGTGTGGGAGTGCAGGTGTGTTGGGAAGGAGGATAAAGGTGACCAGGATCAATAACTGGTGATAAATTTAGACTGATATGATCAATATTTATTGAGCTACACATACAGAAGTCTGTCTCTCAGTATGGCGTCGGGCCGCCGTGTTCGCTAACCCAACACACCAGACGTCTCGGTATGGAGCTGTAGAGGTTCCTAATGGAGTCCTGTGATAATCCATCCCATGCAGCTTGAACATCCTCACACCGTTCCTACAGATGGTGCGGTAGGGGTGGAGGTGGAGGGTCACCAGGCCTTCTGGACGTGGTGCTGACCACGGTGCCTCCACACACGGATTCGTTGGGCGTCTCCACCAAGACTAAAGCGGGACTCGTCACTGAAGATGACCCGCTGCCATTCTGAGTCACTCCATGACAGTCTGGTACGACACCACTGCAGTCTTTGGTGACGGTGACGTGGTGTTAAGGACAGTCGTGGTAACGGTCTGTGTGCATGTAGTCCTGCGTGGTGCAGCCGTCTGCCGATGGTGCTGCACTAACAGGAGGACTCATGGAGGACACCACTGCTCACTGGAGGTCTGTAATGGGTCAGACAGGTACAGAGATAAGGTGCGTCCTTGTGGCCGAGTGTGGAACTTCACCCGTTAGCATGTCCCACCACGTCACACCCACACACCAAGTTTCGGTCCTGTGACTCGACTCCGTCTGGGTGCAGCTGTTTTAATGATGAGTGTATTATTCCTACAGTCTGATTCTGAGATTATTAGATATGTATATTGGCTGCATATAAGATGCTTCACTTGCCAGCGTATAACGTTTTTGCGGTGATTTCTCTCTATCCATCTTCGCCTTCTCCTCCTCTCTCTCGCTTACGGTACTGGACTGTAAATTCGTTTTTTATTATAATTATTATTTTCCCTTCTCCTGTCTTTTCCTCAAGGGAGAGATGGGATGTCACAATGCCTTGATGTGTTTGTATCCAAACCTCTAAGTGTGTGTGGGTGTGTGTGTGTGTGTGTAACTATGGGGGAAAGCCCACTGTTCTGAGCTCCTATGTTCATCGTGTGCACTGTACACCATCGTCTCCTACCTGTCTCCCAACAACCGCACAGCAATGCAAAAGTGGCTGTATCGACGTGACACCCCAGAGTGGCTTTCTTTTGTAGGTGTGGTGTGTGTGTGGGTGTGGGTGTGTGTGTGTGCACGTGTGTGTATGAGCACTGAAAATAAAACCCTGTTTGAAAAGCCAACGCTGCATGAAGAGTGTGAGTGATCTGTTCCAATTTCCTTTTGAAATAGGACAGTGTTTAATAAGGACGATGCCTTCCCCAAGGCCAGCAAGCGCAGAGTGCTTTAAATGAGCACGCCACACATCATTAGAAACACCTACCTACCTTCCCTTCGCTGGCCATCCATCCAGTCTTCATCCTTTCTTCATTATTGGTGCCATTTCCAGTATGCTCTAGAGCACAGATTTCCAGGAGTTGTGAGGACAGGAGGAGGCAATTTACCCTTCGTAACTCAAAAAGTAGCGGGGACTAAATCATTCACTACGGGCTGTGGTGGGGAGAAAATCGGACACTTCAGGAAGTGGTGGGGGCAAAATCAAACACCTCAAAAAGTGTTAGGGACAAAATTGAACACCTCAGGAAGTGGCAGGGACAGAATTGGGCACTTCAGGAAGTGGTGGGGGCAAAATCCAACACCTCAAAAAGTGGTGGGGGCAAAATCCAACACCTCAAAAAGTGGTGGGGACAAAATCAAACATCTCAGGAAGTGTTGGGGACAAAATTAAACACCTCAGGAAATGTTGGGGACAAAATTAAACACCTCAGGAAGTGTTGGGGACAAAATTAAACACCTCAGGAAATGTTGGGGACAAAATCAAACACCTCAAAAAGTGTTAGGGACAAAATTGAACACCTCAGGAAGTGGCAGGGACAGAATTGGGCACTTCAGGAAGTGGTGGGGGCAAAATCCAACACCTCAAAAAGTGGTGGGGACAAAATCAAACATCTCAGGAAGTGTTGGGGACAAAATAAACACCTCAGGAAGTGGTGGGGACAAAATTAAACACCTCAGGAAATGTTGGGGACAAAATTAAACACCTCAGGAAGTGTTGGGGACAAAATTAAACACCTCAGGAAGTGTTGGGGACAAAATTAAACACCTCAGGAAATGTTGGGGACAAAATCAAACACCTCAGGAAGTGTTGGGGACAAAATTAAACACCTCAGGAAATGTTGGGGACAAAATCAAACACCTCAGGAAGTGTTGGGGACAAAATCAAACACCTCAGGAAGTGGTGGGGACAAAATTGAACACCTCAGGAAGTGGTGGGGACAAAATTAAACACCTCAGGAAGTGGTGGGGGCAAGTTTGAGCACTTCAGGAAGTGGTCTTGGAAAATCAAACATTTTTGTCCCCAACACTTCAGGAAGTGATGGGGACAGAATCAAACACCTCAGGAAGTGGTGGGGACAAAATTAAACACCTCAGGAAGTGTTGGGGACAAAATCAAACACCTCAGAAAGTGTTGGGGACAAAATCAAACACCTCAGAAAGTGTTGGGGACAAAATCAAACACCTCAGAAAGTGGTGGGGGCAAAATCCAACACCTCAAAAAGTGTTAGGGACAAAATCAAACACCTCAGGAAATGTTGGGGACAAAATCAAACACCTCAGGAAGTGTTGGGGACAAAATTGAACACCTCAGGAAGTAGTGGGGGCAAAACTGAGGACCTCAGGAAGTAGTGGGGGCAAAACTGAGGACCTCAGGAAGTGGTGGGAGTGAAATCGAGCACTACAAAAAAAATGTACAGGGGCAAAATCCTGTTTCTGATCACAGGGCTGCAGTTGTCTAGATTTTATGTGGGTGGTGGAACATTGTCAGCACAGCACAGACACCGACATCGCTGTGTGTGTCGTGCTGGTGGGGGTGTATCAGACACAGCAGTGTAGCTGGAGATCTCACACACCTCAGCGCCTCTGCCACACCGGCACAAACACATCCAGACAAGAGCGACTCGCTGTCAGAAACTGACTGCTGGTGAAGGACTAGAGGATGGACATTAACAGTCCTCCAGCTGTACCAAGGTGGATCTCGATCCCAAGGTGGAGTCGGGTTTCTGATAAAGTGGCCGTGAGTGAACACTGAAGGATCAGCAACTTTCACAGCAACACTGCCCACTGTTCCTCTGAAGCGTGTGCAGGTGTGGTGTGTGTGTGTGTGAGACCTCACGAGCTCCTGTACGGTAAGCCCAGGTTATACCTGCAGTGTGTGGTGTGTGTGTGTGTGTGTGTGTGTGTGACCTCACGAGCTCCTGTACGGTAAGCCCAGGGTGTACCTGCAGTGTGTGGTGTGTGTGTCTGATAAAGTGTGAGTGACACTCACGGAGCAGCAACTGTACGGTAAGCACTGTTATACCTGCTGCAGTGTGTGCAGGTGTGGTGTGTGTGTGTGTGAGACCTCACGAGCTCCTGTACGGTAAGCCCAGGGTGTACCTGCACTATCCTTAATTAAACATTCCTTCTGAACTTCCTGTAGTGGCCTTTGGTCATTTGAGAGCTAATTCGATTTGGGCTAATTAGCCAGTTAGGTCACCACTGTGTCACGCAGAGCTAGCGCAGTGATGGCCAACATAATTAGCGAGTGACTTTATGAGCTGCTCTCTATGCAGCCTATACGTCTTTATGACACACCCGATAAAGATCCTGGTGTGCGTTTATAATCATCCCTTAATCCTGTCCCCTCGTGTCCCGCCTATGACCTTAAGGGAGGAACTATTCATCAGCTTATTGGATTTCCGGCATAACCCTGCAGTCCTACCAACCTTCAGAACAGAGGTTTCCCAACTGCACACACAAAAACGAGAACTGGCCCAAAAGGAAGTGGTGGGGACAAAATCAAGCACTACAGGAAGTGCTGTGGACAAAAGCTCATGGGGACATAACCAAGGATTTCAGGAAGTGGTGGGACAAAAACAAACATTTCAGGAAGTGGTGGGGACCACATAGAGACCATTTCAGGAAGTGGTGGGTACATAATCAAGCACTTCAGAAAGTTGTGGGGACAACATGGAGACCATTTCAGGAAGTGCTGTGGACAAAAGCTGGTGGGGACAAAATCAAGGATTTCAGGAAGTGGTGGGGACCAAATCAGGCATTTCTGGAAGTGGCGATTTAAACACAGCTTCAGTTTTTCTCTCTGCTCAGTGTGAAAATACGGATTCTCAGCATCCATGGAAATGTACATTCCAGGCCAGGACAGAGCACCTGGAGCACCTGGAGGAAGTTACTGCAGGTAAAGCCGCCATTCGTGAGTCAGACAGGCGCTTCCTAATGGACTAGCATGTAGAGGGCTGACCTGCGGTTAGCCGGTAATCGAACGTCGTCAGGTGACCTTGGTAAACCAATGAAATGCAAGGCATGTCTCCTGATACGGACGTGAGCCAATGGCACATAACATTGT
>JAMWET010006884.1:5000-17500 GCA_024036415.1 Prochilodus magdalenae | reverse complement strand
AGACTGCTACCAGAACACGACTACACCACTAAAGACTGCTACTAAAACACGACTACACCGCTAAAGACCGTTACCAGAACACGACTACACCGCTATAGACTGCTACCAGAACACGACTACACCACTAAAGACTGCTACTAAAACACGACTACACCGCTAAAGACCGTTACCAGAACACGACTACACCACTAAAGACCGCTACCAGAACACGAATACACCGCTAAAGACCGCTACTAGAACACGACTACACCGCTAAAGACCGCTACCAGAACACTACTACACCACTAAAGACCGCTACCAGAACACGACTACACCGCTAAAGACTGCTCCCAGAACACGACTACACCGCTAAAGACCGTTACCAGAACACGACTACACCGCTAAAGACCGCTACCAGAACACGACTACACCGCTAAAGACCGCTACCAGAACACGACTACACCGCTAAAGACCGCTACCAGAACACGACTACACCGCTAAAGACCGCTACCAGAACACGACTACACCGCTAAAGACCGCTACCAGAACACGACTACACCGCTAAAGACCGCTACCAGAACACGACTACACCGCTAAAGACCGCTACTAGAACACGACTACACCGCTAAAGACCGCTACCAGAACACGACTACACCACTAAAGACCGCTACCAGAACACGACTACACCACTAAAGACCGCTACCAGAACACGACTACACCACTAAAGACTGCTACCAGAACACGAATACACCGCTAAAGACTGTTACTAAAACACGACTACACCGCTAAAGACCGTTACCAGAACACGACTACACCGCTAAAGACCGTTACCAGAACACGACTACACCGCTAAAGACCGCTACCAGAACACGACTACACTGCTAAAGACTGTTACTAAAACACGACTACACCGCTAAAGACCGTTACCAGAACACGACTACACCGCTAAAGACCGCTACCAGAACACGACTACACCGCTAAAGACCGCTACCAGAACACGACTACACCACTAAAGACCGCTACTGATTTCTAGTCCCACTACCTCTCAAGACCGTTTGCACCGCACTTTAACTCAAACCTGTATACCTGAACATCCAGCTGTGTTTTAGTTTTTGTTTTATTTGTTCTTATTTATTTGTATTTATTTATCTACTGAACATCTGTACAAAGCAATTTGGCTGTTACTGAACATTAAGCTGCTATTCTCCCACCTGCACTCAACACTTTATATATCTATACTGTTTACAACCACACACTTACTCTTTGCACATGTCCTGTACACATACTGTACTGTTTGCACACATTGTCTTTGCACTACACTATATATATATATATATATATATATATATATTTTTTTTTTTATATATATATCCCCACACATATTCTTCCACTGCATTGGAGGAGGAGCCTGACCGTGTTCCGTTATACTATACAACCCTGTATTGGTATAATGCTATATAGAACCATTTTCAAAAAGGAAAGCCCACTAATGGTTCTTCGAGTGTTCTGTGTTACTCAACTAAACGTTTTTTAGAGTGTGTCTAAGATTAGAACCGACAGGTGCACCCCGTACTGGAAAGAGAACATGGATTTAGGTTCCCTACCGCGGCGGGTGCTGGAGTTGATGAGGTTCTGTTGACACTGGAGGGAAGGTTTGTGTACGAGAGGGAGAGTAAGTATTACAGAGCAGCACTCGGAGGTGAGGAACGGTTCTCACACACGCGTCTCTTTTAATGGAAAAGTACATATTTATAAAGCACAGTCAGCCTGTTAGCAAAAATACATTCAGCTCCGACGTTATTTACTAGAACCTGAAGGAGAGGTTAGCGTGAGCTCCTAAACACATATGATTAACATACGCAGCTCCACAAAAGTGTACACACGGACCCTTCACCGCAGATGTAGGGGATCGTCTAGGCCGTGTCTGCGCTCTGACGTTAGCTTCTGATTTCAGTTTTAGCGCTGGAGCTACAAAGCCAATGTAAGGAACAAGGAATGAACAAGGTTAGCTTGTTAGCGATTAGCATGGGGCTAAGCACATGCCCATGTCAGCACATAGACCGCACAACAATATCTTACATATAGTTAATCTGTTCTAATATTCCTGGTTATGAGACTGCTGTACCAGCCTGTGCCTTATTTCTGGATATGTTCATTTGATTTACATTATTTTACCTCCAAAAAAAATGGTGATTTCAAGACATGCCAGCTTATATGGGTCTGCAGGCTTAGTCAGGTGGACATCCTGATGACTGTTTGCCAGTGCTGGTCCACTCTCAGACCTCCCAGAGTATAAAGATCTAACTAGATTATTAAAATCTAAAGATCCACCCAGAAAACACTGAGGCAAAACAGTGGATCACCAGCTGCGCCGTTAGCAGGCTAGCAGTGGTCTGCTAACCTGCTGCTATATGGGATAATGCAGATAGCTTTGCAGCACGCTGTAAGCATTCCCTTCCCTGTAAATGTGGGCTAGAGTATCTCCACCAACTAAAAAGCATTAGCCAGCTAATGCTAGCTAGCTAGCGTTAGCTATATATGTGATAACTGTAGCATCCATGCGCTAACGACCTCCCAAAAACACTCGTGTCTGTATGTTTACTGATCTTGGTGTTGAGGACACCTTCAGGACTTTCCGAGTAGGTATTCCCAGCTGATGGGACGTTTACTTTATTAGATCAGAAATTCTATTTAAGGCTTAAGTTTCTCGGCTCTTCTTTCTTGTTAGCTACATTAGCGTAGCTCTAGCGCTAAAACTAAAGACACAAAGGTATCAGCTGATCATGCATGTCCTTTGTATATTAAATATATATACGTATATATATGTGTATATCGTTAAACTCAGTTGATCTTCCAGTAAGTGCTAAAATTGCTCGATTTGTTGTTTATATTAGAAGCAGCTCGATAAGGACACAGTCTCTTAGCCAGCTGCTGTCATGAGCAGAAGGTCCGGCTACTTCTGGCTAACGATGGGGCGGGCGATGAGCTCCTTCATGATCTCGTTGGTGCCTCCGTAGATGGGCTGAACGCGAGCGTCCACAAAGGCCCTGGAAAAGAGGAACCTGTTAGCAACTGTGGCTGAAGTTCTAACATCTACACCAACTACAATTAGGGCTCAACTACAATTTAAAAGGTGCCCTATATAACAGACCGAAAACCTGTATGTAATAATAAAAACATTTATTATAATAAATAACAGGTAAATAATAATAGTAATAATAATAATAATAGGAGGTCAGTACACAGAACCGATACACCGCGAACCTCAAACACTGTGGTTCCTCCTGCTAATACAAATCCTGCACTTCCAAAAGAGGATGTGAAAACGGGCAGATTCCCAAATCCCAAACTGTTACAGAACAGACTCACAACCACACCGGAGCTGCAGAACCAACATGGTGGACTATGTGGAGAACTCCAGCGTTCCAGGCTGGGAAGGGGGTGTCGGCACTTTCCATTCTCTTCCCAAGGATCCCACCTGTCAGCGGTACATAGTGCAACAGAGAATTCCCAACACAGGAGAACAGGAACTCCAGCTCCCACATCTTTAACAGGATCCCGGAACACCTTTAATCCTGCAGTCTGCACATTCCACTCCGGACAGATTCCCAAACCTCTCTGGACAATATGGAGCAGCTCCGCTCAGCGTCTGACCCTGAAGAGACTGAAGAGAGGAGCAGCTCCACCTTTATTAGCACCACCACCCCAACAGCACCCTGTAAGTAGTCTGCACTGGTGGGTCATACTGGAATGCTTCTAAAGCTTCTGGATCTGAAACTACACCACAGAGAACCACATCCAGCACACCAGAGGGGTCTAAGGTCACCGTGAGTCTCCACATCCCCTGAACACGACCGCCAACGACACGGAGCCAGGCTGGGTAAACACTGCCCCCTGCTGGTCATCCAGGCACTCGCTATGCTCATTAATATACCCATGTCACTCAGAAACTGCATCATGGATAAGAAGGAATCACTGATCCACCACATGTGGGATGGGGGCAGAGGCTGTTGTCACGGTTACTCACTTGGCGATTGGAAACTCCCACATGTAGCCCCACCCTCCGTGCAGCTGCAAACACTGAGTGGCCACTTTATTCTGGAGTTCTGATGCCCTGCAGAGGAGAGGAGAGGAAAATGGCAAGTGACATACAAAGAGAAGACGCAAGGAAAGGAGAATAGTGAACAGGAGAAGAGAGAAACGAAGTAAGAGGAAGAGTAGTGGGAGGAGAAGAAAGGAACATGCTTGGTCCTCAGTGTTTGTGGATACAGACTGTACAGGCAGCACTTCACATCCTTTCATATCCAGTCGTACATTTAATCCGCCGCTCTCAGACGTCCGTCACTCTCACTCTCTGTTCCTCAGTGTGTAAAGGAGGGCCGGAGAGAAAGTGACAGTAGGTGGAGCAGGAAAGTGGAGGTCCTCACCAGTATTTGGCCATGGATGCTGTTCCGGAGTCCAGCTTCCTCTCACTGTGGAGCTGAAGGCAGTTATCAATAAACGCTCGACCCACACAAATCTCTGTCTTCAGCTCAGCCAGCTTGTGTTGAACCGTCTACAGAGAGAGAGAGAGAGAGAGAGAGAGAGAGAGAGAGAGAGAGAGAGAGAGAGAGAGAGAGAGAGAGAGAGAGAGAGAGAGAGAGAGACACAGTGAAGTCTCTCTCAGTGAAGTGAAGTCTCATTTACAGTGAAGTTGGATGAGGACTGAGGATGACCATCACTTGGGGGGTTAAAGGTAATGGACTTTGGCTACAGCAGGTGCGGCTACGTTCAGCAGGTAAGTGATCCGAGCCCGTTCTTGTTCATTTCCTTTAAACATGATCTGTATCCAACATCAGTCTGAGCAGTGCTTTGCGTGGCCAGAGGTGAATAATCAGCTCCGCTCCAGGTTTCCGAAGCTCCAATGATTGACGTAAAAGTGGCATGAACTCCGATCTGGCTGTTCAGACTGACAGTCTATGAGTGTCGGATTTCAGAACCACGTATGAAAGTGGTCCAAATCGGAAGATTCACACTTCCACACAGGTAACACGCCTGTGTCGCATATCCAGATCGGATCTGGGCCGCTTTTACCTGCTGGGGTTCGCAGCCTTGGTTTAGCTCCTACCTGCAGGTCAGCGATGGTCTTGCCGAACGCCTTCCTCTGCCTCACGTAGCTCCGCGTCTCCTCAAACATGAACTCACAGCTGGCAATGGCCATCACCGCTACAATCAAGCGCTCCTGAGAGAGAGAGAGAGAGAGAGAGAGAGAGCGAGCGCGAGACAGAGAGCGAGCGCGAGACAAAGAGAGAGAGATTATTGGGGTTGGTGACCTGTGCTAGCCCTGCAGGTATCTGCCCTTACCTGAGGAAGCTCATTCATGAGATAGTAGAACCCTTTATTAGCTTCTCCAAGAAGAGCATCAGCCGGAAGACGGACATCCTCAAAAAACAGCTCCGCTGTGTCCTGAGGATAAACCACAGAGAGGAGAATGAAGGAGTGAATTCTGAATGACCTGCTGAATCTCTACAGTTCTACTGCAGCTGGGAACTCACAGAGCAAACCTTCAGGGAAGTAACGGGAAATCATATACACACTCCCACACACTGACACTCTCACACACACACACACACACACTATGACCTACAGTCAGGTCCGCCCACCAAACAC
The DNA here is from genome assembly GCA_024036415.1 of Prochilodus magdalenae. Classification (NCBI taxonomy): domain Eukaryota; kingdom Metazoa; phylum Chordata; class Actinopteri; order Characiformes; family Prochilodontidae; genus Prochilodus; species Prochilodus magdalenae. The sequence continues at coordinate 11,872 of JAMWET010006884.1, read as the reverse complement.
TAAAGCAGGTGAGCCCTGAGACCATCAGAGTCTGCTGGATCCTGGATCATCCTCACGATCAAGCAGTAGAATGATGGAGCGTGACCCGTACCATTTCATCTGTCTTACTAGACGCCGCACACCTGCGGGGTGTGCACTGCGCATGCGCACACGGATGGCGACGCTGAAGCGATTTATTCTCCAGCCACAGGAATGTGGTGGATCTTGGAAGTTCCAGTCTATAAAAGCAGAGTCTGGCCCTTTAACGCTGGACATGCTGCTGTGCAGAGTCTAATCTCCAGCTCTGAGATCTAATCACTGACGGTCTGTTTATAGTAATCGATCTATACCTGCCAGACACGCAGGAGTGTGTGCGCGTGTGTCTGCCCACCTGAGCTTTGAGGCCGAGCTTGTCCAGCTTACGACCCTTCTGGAAGCCCTTGGTGCCATTCTCCACCAGAAACAGACTGAGACCGTGAGCCGCCGTCTTCGCTTCATGATTCGTCACGGCAACCACCAGCACCAGATCGCTCATCCAGCCGTTACTGATAAAGACCTGAGAGAGACAGAGACAGAGAGAGAGAGAGAGAGAGAGAGAGAGAGAGAGAGACAAAGACAAAGACAGAGATAGACACAGAGAGAAAGAAGAAAAGATCACTGCTGTTTACAGTCTGAATTAGGGCAAACAGAAACCAGCCTAAATCAACAACCTGAATACACATATAAACAAATAAACAAATAAATATTTAAATATATAAACATATAAACATATAAATAAACAAACATATAAATATATAAACATATTAATCTGAACTACTTCAGTCAAGCTGATTTTATTATGGTCCATATCTCCAGAAGACAGATTCTGCCTGTGCTGGAGCCCAGAACAGCCTTTAGGGGGCGCTGCAGAACAACATGAACCACGTTACACTGTTCTACAAAAGTCACCTTATTTCCATTGAGAATCCAGTCGCTGCCGTCCTTCCGAGCGTAAGTCCTCACTCCCTGAAGGTCACTTTAACAGAGATCTCAGATCAGCACCACCATCATCATCATCATCAAACCCAGTACCATCATCATCATCATCAAACCCATTACCATCATCATCATCATCATCATCATCATCATCAAACCCAGTACCATCATCATCATCATCATCATCATCATCATCAAACCCAGTACCATCATCATCATCATCATCATCATCAAACCCATTACCATCATTATCATCATCATTAAACCCAGTACCATCATCATCATCAAAGTACCATCATCATCATCATCATCATCATCAAACCCAGTACCACCATCATCATCATCATCATCATCATCATCATCAAACCCAGTACCATCATCATCATCATCATCAAACCCAGTACCATCATCATCATCATCATCAAACCCAGTACCACCATCATCATCATCATCATCATCATCATCAAACCCAGTACCATCATCATCAAACCCAGTACCATCATCATCATCATCATCATCAAACCCATTACCATCATCATCATCATCAAACCCAGTACCATCATCATCATCATCATCATCAAACCCAGTACCATCATCATCATCATCAAGCCCAGTACCACCATCATCATCATCATCATCATCAAATCCAGTACCACCATCATCAAGCCCAGTACCATCTTCATCATCACCAAACCCAGTACTATCATCATCATCATCATCATCATCAAACCCAGTACCATCATCATCATCATCATCAAACCCAGTACCATCATCATCAAGCCCAGTACCATCTTCATCATCATCAAACCCAGTACCACCATCATCATCATCATCATCATCAAATCCAGTACCACCATCATCAAGCCCAGTACCATCTTCATCATCATCATCATCACCAAACCCAGTACTATCATCATCATCATCATCATCATCAAACCCAGTACCATCATCATCATCATCATCAAACCCAGTACCATCATCATCAAGCCCAGTACCATCATCATCATCATCAAACCCAGTACCACGATCATCATCATCATCATCATCATCATCAAACCCAGTACCATCATCATCATCATCATCATCATCATCATCAAACCCAGTACCATAATCATCATCATCATCATCATCAAACCCAGTACCACGATCATCATCATCATCATCATCATCAAACCCAGTACCATCATCATCATCATCATCAAGCCCAGTACCATCATCATCATCATCATCATCATCAAACCCAATACCATCATCATCATCATCATCAAACCCAGTACCATCATCATCAAGCCCAGTACCACCATCATCATCATCATCATCATCATCATCAAACCCAGTACCACCATCATCATCATCATCATCATCATACCCAGCACCACCATCATCATCATCATCATCATCAAACCCAGTACCATCATCATCATCATCATACCCAGTACCACCATCATCATCATCATCATACCCAGTACCACCATCATCATTATCATCAAACCCAGTACCATCATCATCAAGCCCAGTACCATCATCATCATCATCATCAAACCCAGTACCACCATCATCAAACCCAGTCCCATCATCATCATCATCAAACCCAGTACCACGATCATCATCATCATCATCATCATCAAACCCAGTACCATCATCATCAAACCCAGTACCACCATCATCATCATCATCATCATCAAACCCAGTATCATCATCATCATCATCATCAAACCCAGTACCATCATCATCATCATCATCATCAAACCCAGTCCCATCATCATCATCATCATCATCAAACCCAGTACCATCATGATGATGGTACTGGGTTTGATGATGATGATGATGATGATCAAACCCAGTACCACCATCATCAAACCCAGTACCACCATCATCATCATCATCATCATCAAACCCAGTACCATCATCATCATCATCATCATCAAACCCAGTACCATCATCATCATCATCAAACCCAGTACCACCATCATCATCATCAAACCCAGTACCACCACCATCATCAGACCCAGTAAAATTATCAAACATCTAAACTAACCTGCAGGTAAGCAGTACACCTTAGTTCTACTACAGGGTTCTCTACAACTGACCTGCTATACCTGTCAGTATGTCCCGCAGTAGCTAGCAGTGTTAGCAACAATGCTAACTTAGCAAACTGGTAACCGTTGCCATGTGGATGCTCACCTGCCAGCTCCAGGCTCCGTCATGGCGATGGCTCCGATACATTTCCCGGCGGTCATCTGCGGTAAATAACGTTCCATCTGAGCCTGAGAACCGTAATGACCGATATACGGCATCACGATCTCAGAGTGCAGGCAGAAACCGGGACCGGTGCAGTTACAGTACATTCTAGAACACAGACAAGCATTACACTGCGCTCTAGAACATCACAAATCCTTTTACAAAATAGTCTAGAACACAGACACATGTTGACTGTGCTCTAGAACATCACATACATACACTGACATAGAGTACTGACATAAAGAGCCATCATAGGACATTCTAGATAACACACAATGATCTAGATTCGGAATACTGCAGAGCATATACAGGTATCAGAGTGAGACAGGAGAGGCGAGGGACGACGGGTGAGACAGCCACAGGTGAGAACAGTAAACATCAGACAGTGAAGGTGAGTTGTACTCACTGTTCCTCCCACACGATGGCAGCAGAGAGCAGGTCTCCCCCGACCCCGCCCTGTTCAGCAGGAGTATACACACCCAGCAGCCCCTGAGACCCCGCCTTCTCCCACACCTCCCGACTCACCTGGCCGGCCTTCTCCCACCTGTCCACACACAAAACACAGCATCACCGCGTGTGTCTGGATCAGGAGCGGTGTTCTCCATCAGACCGCCGAACAGGTGCACTCACTCCGCATGGTGAGGAACCACCTCCTCCCTGAAGAACCGCCGGACGTTCTCCCTGAACAGGTCGTGCTCCTCAGAGAAGATCCGCCGCGTTCCGATGTCCAGCATTGTCCGAGCCATGGACGTCTCTGGACGGAAGGGAGCGCCACTGTCCCCCTGCACGGACTGGGAGTGCTGCATCCTGGGAAATGAAGTCAGGAGGTACAGCGGCGTTCAGCGCTTCACTAACACTGTTACACTGAACAATGAAAAGTCTACAGTCTCATATCTGGTGAAGTGACGTGGTCTTTAAGGGCACTCCCTCACACAACTCCGTAACCATGGAAACGGGGAGGTTTCTAATGATCCGCCTTCAGATTTCAGAATTCTTTGGGTTGATGGGGACTGACCGATTGATCAGATGAATCGTTGACTAAGACACCATCTGTCTTAAACTGATTGTTATTAATCATCAACTTTAAAAACTTAAACTTCTTTTAGCAGAAATAAAAAATAAAATTATTTATTTATTTGTTTATTAATTAATTATTTTTTATCTGTTTTAAATGGAATTCTACATCATGAAACAGTTAAAAAGGTGCCACAGAATGGAAAGCTGCATTTACAGCAGTCGGGTTTCCATCTAAACATTTCACAAAATTTCAGCTAAAAAAAAAATTCTAATTTTTCAATGAATTTGTTTTTTCCAGGCACTACTGTAGAGTGAAGAAACTTTAGATGACGGAGAAGTCATGATAAGGAGCTGGACTAAAAACAAAGATAGAGAGATTTCCACCCTACATAGAATCGCCTTTAGTCTATGTACTCTTTTTGCAAAATTTGAGAATTTGAAATTTCAGGAATTTCTTTTCAATTGTTTTTTCCAAATTTTCAAAATTTGCACAACGTTAGTGGATGGAAAACTTCAGTCAGAGCTGAATAAAGAGAGTACAGAACCGGCGTATCGTGAACCTCAAACACTAGAGGGTTTTCTATTAATTTCTTTTTTTTTAATTTTTAAAAATTCCACAAATAGAAAAGCACAGAAATCTAAAACACTAAAATTTAGCATTTTTTTTTTTTTTTTACACCAGGTCAAAATGAAGGAGCAAGAATATCAATGAAGTAGATAGTTACGTTACAGGCTTCAGGGGCCAGAATGTAGCTGCTGCACCATTTAAGGTGGAACGAAGAATTCCAAATGAAAACCTTGAAGGGCAGCCTGGTGCATCTGAATGTAACCTCTGCACCATTTAAGGTGGAATGGAGAAATTCGAACGAGAAGCTGACAGGCAGTCTATACCATTTAAGGTGGAGGGGAGAAATTCGAACGAGAAGCTGACAGGCAGTCTGCACCATTTAAGGTGGAGGGGAGAAATTCGAACGAGAAGCTGACAGGCAGTCTGCACCATTTAAGGTGGAGGGGAGAAATTCGAACGAGAAGCTGAGAGGTAGTCTGCACCTTTTAAGGTGGTAAGGATCAATTCTGGAGGATAAAAGCTGGAGAATATGAAACCGAACTTCCGCCTGATTGATTAGGTAATATGTATAGGAGAAGGCATATGTATATGTGTCTGCTGCTGTGGCCGAACGGAGCACACCTGTTCGGTTCTGTTGCTGTGTTCCAGTGACCTTTGCCCCAGTAACCTCCAACACCACTGCCAGTAGAACTGTGTACGTGACCGACCCAGCGTGTGGGTGATACGGGTCAGTACCGGTCAGAATAAAGTTCTAACACCCGACCAGGACATCGGACTTAAACCCAGTCCAACTTACCTGCTGCACACAGCGGCGTGCTTCCCCCACACAGACACAGCTCTGCTGGGGGACAGCAGAGACTTCACCACTCTGGACGGAAACATGGCGGAGAGACCGGAGAACAGGACACCACACTGCAGAACCCACCGAGGAACCCGTCTGTTTGTATCTAGAACTCTGTACTGACACTCAGACTGAAGTGAAACTCCACAGGCTTTAGTTCCCACCAATACTAAGACAGGATACGCCCCCTCCGTACGCTACTGTGTGTCAAAATAAAAGTCCCCATTCGAAAGAACAAAAACAAAATGAAACAAAAAAAAAAAAACAGAGAGAGAGATAGTAAGAAAGAGGAGCGAGAGAAAGAAAGAGAAAGGTAGAGAGAGGAAATAGAGCGAGGGGGAAGGAGAGAGATAGATACATAGAGGGAGAGGAGAAAGAATGGAATAGAGAAAGAGAGGAACGAGAGAGACGGAGAGAGAGAAAGAGAGAGAAAGATGGTGAGAGAAAGAGAGAGAGAGTTTAACTTTAAACCCCCTTTATTACATCACCATTAGATTAGACATTCACCCGTTAAGTAACAGAGTCCAGGACGTGACTTTTAAACAACAAAACAAAAATAAATCATAAACCAGCAGTAACACACACACACACACACACACTCACATACACACACTCACACACACACACACACACACACTCACACTCACATACACACACTCACATACACACACACACACACACACACACACACACACACACATATATACACAGACACACAGACACACACACACACACACACTCACATACACACACACACACACTCAGACACACACACACACACACCGACACACACACACACTCACACACACACACACACACACACACACACACACAGACACACACTCATACACACACACACATGCACACACACAGACACAAACGCACACACACACAGACCCAAACACACACACTCACACAAATACACACAGACACACACAGACACACACAGACACACACAGACACACACACACTCACACAAATACACACACACACTCACACACAGAGAGACGAGACAGAGAGGGCTTCAGTTGGTGGACAGCTTTCGTTTGGTGGTGGGCCTTCAGTTGGTGGACAGCTTTCGTTTGGTGGAAGGGCTTCAGTTGGTGGACAGCTTTTGTTTGGTGGAAGGGCTTCAGTTGGTGGACAGCTTTCGTTTGGTGGAAGGGCTTCAGTTGGTGGACAGCTTTCGTTTGGTGGAAGGGCTTCAGTTGGTGGACAGCTTTCGTTTGGTGGAAGGGCTTCAGTTGGTGG
>JAMWET010006884.1:0-2500 GCA_024036415.1 Prochilodus magdalenae | reverse complement strand
AAGATACCCACCATGTACACGAGCGATGAACAAAAATTGTTGGTAGCCCTCGAAAAAAAACGGCCACAAATGGTACCAGATAAGTAACTTTAATCTGACAAAGTAGTAATATAATAAAAAGAAAAACTTCTAAAGAGATTACTAAAGGTTAAGGCTTTAAGCTCACAAGGGACCATCTAGTGTCAGATCGGCAGCTATCACGTGCCAATGTATCTGAGCTAGAAAGTGGAACGTTCTTATATGGTAGACGACCATAAGGAGGGACATCCCATGTATTAAAAAAGTCACGACTGAACAGTTGCCAAACTTACATGTTGACAATGCCACTAAAGCTTGCTGGGGAGAATGTCTATGGATGATTATGAGACAAGAATGGAAAGCTTTTTGGCAAAAAAGGCGCATCGGCTCTAAATGTTCACAGACTGGAAAAATGAAAGCACGGATCAAGGACATTAGAACACTGGTCCTGCCTTACTCGTGGAAACAGAGGAGGGCAGGCTATGCTGTTCAGTGTTCTCTGGAGTCTGTTCCATATCTGTTTGGTACCTTATGAGGATGGGTTCTGTTGATTTGTTCTTGGGCTGTCCTAACTGTGGAACTATGGTAGGAGGCTCTGTTAGTGTTCTTGGGGGGCTGTCCCTATCTGTGTGAACTATGGAGGAGGCTCTTTGTGGTTTCTGGAGCTGTCCCTTACTGTTGGAAGCATGGAGGAGGCTCTGTTATTCTCTCTGGGGCTCTAAATTTGCTGGCATTCTGGCACATGGTGTCTTGAATCTGTGGCTAGGGTATTATAATAAAATCTCGAGAGACTATCGAGGATTTCTAGAGCAGGAAATGTGCTGCCCAGGGTCAGAAATCCCCGCTTGGTCTCAGTCGAGAGGTCATGGGTCTTGCTGGCAGGATAATGACGCACAAACACACACATCTACAAACACCTACCCAGAAGTGGCTAAGATGAGAACACTGGACTGTTGTGAAAGTCTGGCCCTCTATGAGCACTGACCTAAATCCGCGACTTGCGCATCTGGGAATGGGAGCTGGAAACCTGCCATCTGATAAGGCACTGTCCTTCAGCCTGAGGACAGCTGGAGCAGTTTTGCTCATGATGGAGTGCGCCAGAATACCTGCTGGAGAGTTGCAGAGGTTCAACTGAACGATACAGGAATCGTTTGATTGCAGTGACTGGCCTCAAAAGGTTTGCAAGAGGACATTATGGCGGGCGCAGGACATTTGACCAGCGTTGGGATGATGGATTTGGACAGGGACAAGGATTGAAGATAGGATTTTGTTGTGAAAGAGATCACACAACCACCACGTGCCAGCTCATGTGGTAAATGACTAAGTGCTGTTTGACACTGAAACAGGTTACCTCAGCATCACTATCACCGGCGATGGGCTACATACGCCTTACGATACGAAGGTTGCTTCTGCAAAGATTTTATCCTCAGTAGGGTTATCCCACCGTGTCCAGTTTAATAAGCCACTTTTGAGTCTAGAAGCACAGTGTCGTCTTCATATGCTCCTTGCACAGTGTGACAATATTCCATATAAAAGAGGCACACATACTGGTGTATAAGTTGGAGAGGCTAGGACTGTGCAGAGGCTGAGGTCTTGTGTCCTTGTCTCACACTAGCACAGGTTCCTTGGCCCCAGCTGAACTCGGCGTTCACCTCCTGACTGTTGTGAGCTTTTGGTTTTGTGGTTGGTGATGGTGCTGAATGTCGCCGACCACACCCTGGCCCGTGATGGTTCGCATTGTTGTGGAAATGATCCTTACGGTGATACTAATCTTACTTAGACCCCTTGACCTTGATACCTCTCTCAGGTTGGTGTCTAGCTGCGCTCTTTTTGTACGAGGGCTCTGTCACCAGACCTAAAAGGGCGCGGCCAGTATCCGATGGACGCTCAATTGAGCGAGACATTCGGACCTTCCCCATTATGATCGATATCTCAGGCTCCTTGTGGTTTAGCGGGATAGCACCCTGTTTTCCGGTGTCCACCGTAACATTATCCACACCGTTGTTTTGTGTAGTAGAGTACAGTGATGTGTTACTACCTCCCAGATCCTGATCCTCAAAACAACACCTCAACGGGGTAGATTTAAACTAACGGGCTTCCTTTGCGATCTAAGGTTGTAAGTCAAGCTACGCTGCAGCGTGCCAGGGAAAGCTCGTCTTAAGGGCCATTGGTGCTGTCGTAGTTAGTCTTTATTTTGTCAGCGTATTAAGCGCTTGTTCCTGAGAAACTTTTCTTCGTTACCTAGTAGGTAACGTGGCTGGTGTATGCAGGAGTAAGGAAATTAAAGAAACAGTGGCATCTGATTGGCCAGGGGTGTGTAAGTGGTATAGTATCAAAGTGTGTTAGTTTAGTCTTATTATAAGCGTTCGCTCATTAATAGTTTGAAAGGTAGACTCAGCGTCTAATGTATGTTCTCCCCCTGGTGTGGGCACATGTTTAAATCTTGTAGTCAGGTGTGTGGAATTTTGAGGGTCAATTGTGA
>JAMWET010006883.1:125000-138688 GCA_024036415.1 Prochilodus magdalenae | reverse complement strand
GGCTGAACGAGTGTTGTACACACCAGGGCGGTGTTTAGAGTCGTGGTCTGATATGCGCTCAGGTGTGCTCTGTATCTGCTGGAAGCGTTAGTTTTATGTCACCAGAGAGCAACGAGACGGAAACACCAAATCACACAAACAGGAAGTCGTCAACCGAACCCGGAGTTTTATTATTACCTAATATGAATGGGTGACCTGTCTGAAAACTGCTGCACATGTGTTCTCTGTAGTCCTCTCGTCTCTCATCCTCTCCATTTCTCCTCTCTCATCGCTGTCTCTCTCTAACAAATCTTTTCTCTCTCTTTCTAAATCTCTCTCTCAATCTCTCTCTCTTTATCGTCATTTCTTCAAAAATAACAATCTACTCAATCATCATCAATCAAACTCTCTCTCATTCTTATACTCTTCTCTTTCTCTTCTTTCTCTCAATCATAACACATTCAATACTCCTTTATCCGTCTTTCTCTCTCTCTCCTCTCTCTCTCTCTCTTCTTTCATCTCCTTTCTCATCTCACTCTCTCTCTCGTCTCCTCTTTCCTCAAAAAAAAAGTTCTTTCCTCTCTAAACAAAATACACCCCGGTAGCCTTCAGTACTCGCGGTCTTTCTCTCTTTCTGTTCTGTCTTTATCTCTCTCTCTCTCTCTCTTATCTCTCTCTCTTCTCTTTCTGGTCTGTGTGTTATCCTCTCTCTCTCTGTCTCTCTCTCTTTCTCTCTTTCTGTCTGGTCTTTTCTCCTCTGTTCTCTCTTTCTCTCTCTTCTCTCCCTTCTCTGTCTTTATCCTCTCTTTCTGTCTGTCTTTATCTCTCTTTCTGTCTGTCTTTATCTCTCTCCTCTCTTTCTTTCTCTCTTGCTCTCCTGTCTTTCTCTCTGTCCTCTCTCTCTCTCTCTCGTCCTTCTCGTGGTCTCTCTCTCTCTCTTCTCTCTCTCTTCTCTCCTCTTCTCTCTAAATCTTTCTCTCTCTCTCCTCTCTCTCTCCTCTCGTCTCTTTTTCTGCCTGTCTTTATCTCTCTCTCTCTCTCTTTTAATCTCTCTCTTTTCTTTCTTTATCTTCTATCTCTCTCCCTCCCCTCTGCCTTGTCTGCCTTGGCTTTCTAGCTGTCCTCAGTTGTCCTCTCGCTCTCATTTCCTCTCTTTTCATCTCTTCTCTATTTTCTCTCTCGTCGGGGGTCTGTTTTTTTCAGGATCTTTGCTCCTGTCTGTCTCTCTCCCCTCTGACTCTCTGTCCTCTGTGTGCTCTGGCTGATTGTCTCTCTCACTCTTGTGTCTCTGTCTGTCTCTCTCCTCTCTCTCTCTCTCCTCACACTCCTCTCACACTCTCTCGGTTCCTGTTTCTCACTCTTTGTGTTCTGTCTGTTTGTCCCCCTTTTATGTCTCTCCTTTTCGATCATATCTTATCTTAAAGAGATATCGATATCTCTCTTGCTTTCTTATCCCCTCTGACTTTCTGTTCTCTGTCAGTCTCTTTCTGTCATCTGTCTGCTCAGCTTTCTTTCTCTCTCGGTCTGTCTCGGTCTTTTTTTTCTTTGTGTCTGTCCTGTTCTTTCTCTGTCCCCCCATTGTTTCTGTCTTTCTCTCCTCTGACTTTTGGTTCTCTCATCTCTCATCTGTCTGTCTCTGTCCCTCTCTCTCTCTCTCTGTGGCCCTCTGTCTCTGTCTCTGTCTCTGTATCTCTCTCTCTCTCTCTCGTCTCTCTCTCACTCTCTTTACATTTACATTTTACATTTAAATGCATGTAGCAGACGCTCTTCTTATCCAGAGCGACTTACAAACCGTGCTCAGTGTCCTGTTGGATTACTATTTCCAGCTAGTACGAGAAGTTTAGAGGCCTAGAACTCACCATAGAGCTTCAGATCACTAGCCCGAACAGGGGGCCAGTGCTGATACCTAGAGATTAATACACACTACATAGAGCAATAAAGCATTAACCTGGCACCCCAGCCTAAAAAAAAGGCTCCTAGAACTCATACCTATAGAAAAGAAAAGGTCATTCTAAAGTGCACACACAATACACACAGTTTTTACACCTCTAACTAGAGGGCTCACGTCACTGAAGTGCTTTAACGAAGAGATGGGTCCTTCAAGTCTGGTGCTGTTTGAAGACTGTGCGAGAGACTCTGGCCTGTTCTGACGCCCCAGTGGGAGGTCCATTCCACCCATCTGGGAGCCAGGACACGAGAAGAGCTCTGGACGCTGTCTTCCATGTGTCCTCAGGGATGGCGGGTTCGAGTCGAGCTGTACTTGAAGCACGAAGGGCTCGAGGTAACAGCTCGCCTCTTCACCATTGCCATAAGGGTAGGGAGGGCCGCTGGGTCATTCTTGGCTTTGTAGGCCTCAGAGTTTTAAACACCCTGATGGTGGGCACAAACAGGAAAGCCGGTGAAGGGAGCGGAGCAGTGGCCGAGTGCACGTGGGGACACTTTTGGACAGATTGCAGAACATTGACAAGATTGAAGTTCTGAACAAGTTGCATTTTTCCCTCCTGCTAACATATTAATGAATGCAAATTATGTGACTTTTGATTTCCATTTCTTTCAAGCATTTCTGATGATGGCCGAACGGAGAATGGGTAGGTAGGCACATGTGCATGCGAGTGTCCACTTGTCCTCCTGTCCTCCTCCTTTGATGTTGAAGTGACTTCATTAGTATCCGTTATGTTGTTGCATGGAATCCATATGGAAGTGTTGATTAAGTTTGTTAATAGACAGTCGCCAATAACTACATAACTAACGTTTAGGTAATGGCAACAGTGCTGCCACTGCTCTGCTTTACTTGTAAGTAAACATGTGCTGTTGTTTTCATGTTTTTCTTAACACCAGAGGACGCAAAAGATTAGCTACTAGAACAAATCCGTAGCAGAGCTAGGCCCATAGTAACTGTCAGACTTCCTGACTGGGGCTTTACCACGCAGAGTTTCAAGTAGAGCTATGACGACATTTGAGCTAACAGGCTGCCTCGTGCGATATGACTGTAACTCAGCACAGCTTGTAGTGATTACAGGCATGCAGTTTAGCATGATGCTAATCAGAGAGCTATTAACCTCTTCACTACAGGGTTACGCGTATGGGGCTCCTCGCGGAAACTGACCTGGCAGTCCTGTCCAGGGGACATTGTTGTGGAGTCTTGTCTGAGGCGGTTACCTTTAAGAACCCATCTGGGGCTTTTATGGGAAGCATGGGGAAACGTCCAGGGGTTGGGTCCATTTGTTTTCTCAACTGGATTTGATGAAATGAACTTTGCCTTTCTTTTGGTCCTCTACTGCACGGATATACGAGATGAGTGTGTGTGGGTGTGTGTGTGTGTGTGTGGGTGTTTACATGAACAACAGCAGTGCGGGGTCATTTCGTGATGAACAGAGGACGGACAGTGGAGAAGATGTAATGTGCGTGAAATCAGAAAGAAAGAGTGATGTGGAGATAGAGCTGTCCATCTCCAGTTCATTGGCTCCAGCTTTGGGGGCAGGGGGGGGGGGCATGAGAATGGACTGTGTTAACAAACACACAGGGTTTTTGGGTTTTATGGAAGCAACACATCACTTTAGTGTGTGTGTGTGGGTATGTGTGAGTGGTGTGTGTTGTGTGGTGTGTGTTGTGTGTGTTTTTTGTGTTTGGTGTGTTTGTTGTGGGTGTGTGTGGTTGTGTGTGTGTGTTGGTGTGGTGTGTGTGTGTTGTGTGTTTGTGTGTGTGTTGGTTGTGTGTGTGTGTGTGTGTTGTGTTGTGTGTGTGGTGTGGGGCTTGGAAAGAGACGATGTTGAAAACAGAGCGTAACCTGAACTTACTTGCATGACTGACCGAAAGATGAAAACTGTCCAAGGCCAAGCCAAAGACCCAACCTGAACATCAGAAGGACAGTGTGTTGTGGTGTTGTGGTTTGTTTGTGTGACGTGCCTGTGTGTGTGTGTATGCGTGTGTGTGTGTGTCTGTGTGTGTGTGTGCGTCTGCGTGTGTGTGTGTGCGTCCCGTGTGTTTGTCTGCATGTGTTGTGGTGGTGCGTCCGTGTGTGTGTGTGAATGTGTATAGGTGTGTCCGTGTGTGTGTGTGTGTGTGTATGGCTGTGTTGTGTGAATGTGTCCGTTGTGGTGTGTGTGTGTGTGTGGTGTGTGTGTGTGTTGTGGTGTGCTTCCCGTGTGTGTGTGTGAATGTGTATGTGTGTGTCTCCGTGTGTGTGTGTGCGTGTGTGTGTGTGGTGAGGTGTGATGGTGGCAAACTGCGTCCGTGTGTGTGGGCTCGCATGTGTGTGTGTGGCGTTCCGGGTGTGTGTGTGAATGTGTATGTGTGTACCAGTGTGTGTGTGTAGTGTTATATGCTGTGTGTGTGAATTGTTTTTTGTCCGTGTGTGTGTGTGTGGTGTGTGTGTGACAATGTGGTATACTGTGTGTGTGCCCAGGTGTGAATGTGTTGTGTGTGTGTAATGTGTGTGTGGGTATGAGACTGTGTGTGGTGTCATGTGTGTGTGTGTGCTTTGGTCGTGTGTGAATGTGTATATGTGTGTGTGTTGTGGTGTGTGGTGTGTATGACAGTGTATGTGTGTGTGTGTGTGTCGTGTATATGTGTGTGTACTGTGACTGTATGTATGTGTGTGTTGTATATGTGTGGTGTGTATATGTTTGTGTATGTGTGTGTGTGTGGGTTGGGTATGTGTGTGTGAATGTGTATATGTGTGGAGTGTGTGTGTGTATGAGTGTGTGTGTGTGTGTGTATGAGATGTGTGCGTGTGTGTGTGTCTCTGAAGAAGAACAGTGCTGGGTCTGTGGTCTCGCTGTAATCAATATGTTCATCATAATGTGCTGATTATTAACAGCTGATTTGGTGCTGTGTGTGCCTGTGTGTGTGTGTTTGTTGATGATCTCCATGGTTACTATATCAACATCATCAGCGTCCCGCCGTACTGCATAATTCATCACTGGCTTTCGCGTGTGTGTGTGTGGGTATGTGTGTGTGTGTCTGTGGTGTGTATTCGCGTGTTCGGTGGGTGTGTGTGTGGTGTGTGCACCCTCACTATCTGTCCAAGACACACTGGTTTTTAATTAAGCAGCTGCCAAGGTCTTCATAAATATAGCATATGGTGTATGATGATGATGCATGATGATTGATTTATAAATAGTTATAGAGTTGTCCTTCACACCACAGTGTGGGTCCGTGGACGTGGTTTGGCATGCAGGCACCGGAGACCCTGATCCAGCAAGGCATGTTTTACAGCAGGGAGGTTTCACAAGTTGATTGTCCACAATGTGAGTCTCCATGAGCTTGTCCTCATACAGAGTGCCCTTGAGCTGTATAACGAAGGTTCCTCAAGAGCTCTGTGTAGAAATATGAACAGTCCAGGAACCGGTTTGGATGGTGCATGTGGTTTATATACGATATTTGGTTCATGCAAAGAGAAGAGCCATTTAGGCATGCATAGGCGTCGCTCTCACAAAGCGAAACAAGTATCTCCAAACTGGCAACTTTGAAATTTTGCATGTATAGATCAATGGAACCAGACGTTTTTTCCCAATCGTGTTCTGGATCATTTCCGTGAGGCCATGCCATGTGACCATGGTCCAACCCAATGTTAAACTAAGACAGCTCATGTACACATCAAACGATGCCTAAGAAGTAAAATCGCCGCAACGCAAATTGGAGATCCTTGGTTTGCCACTGGCAGGGACGATACGGTTGTTTTGGTGTGTTCATGGTTCTACTATTGAACCGCCGCGCTCGTACTGACAAACCACTTGGAGAACGGAGTTTCAGTGGTATCGCAACAGCCTGTAACTAACAGCAATAACTGATAACAGTAACTCAACCCAGTGGGATCTTCCCGCGACGTTTGACACAAGGATGAGCTCTGTACTCCGAACCATGGCCGAACTGGCTCTTAACCAATGCGTCTAGTCCTAGACTGCTCCTACAGACAGCTCTCGAGTAGCTCAGTGAAATTGCCCACGTGGTGCCGTGATAGGATGCCGCCTGTGCAACAAGTCCATTCGTAGTTGGCGAATTTCCGTCCTCCTAAATAATTCCACAGTCCACCGTCAGTGGGATTATAACACAGTGGGGGTGACTGGGAATCATACAGCAACTCAGCGAACAAAGTGGTAGGCCACGTACAATGAGTGTAGCGGGGTCGGAAGCGGATGCTAGAGAACACTAGGTCTACAGTAGGTCACTCAAACTTTCTACAGAGTCCATCACTACAGACCTCACAGACCGCACCAGGAAACAGTGTTTAGCAGCTTTCACGGCACATGGGTTTACCATGGCCGAGTAGCTGTAATCCCCAAGCTTTTACATCACCGAGCCGCAGTGGTAAGATCGTGGTGTAAAGCGTGCCGCTCCGCTGTGGGACTCTAGAGCAGTGGAGGCATGTTTCTCTGGAAGTGGAACCAATCACGCTTCTCTCCGCTGGCCATAATCTTGATGGCCGGGGTCTGGGCTTATGGGCGGTTGCCAGGAGAAACTGCCAGTAACACTGCTTTGTCTGAACTGTACTTGTGTGCTGTATTGTTAGTGTACAGTTTGCGTGGAGGGGGGATTATGGTGTTGGGGTGGTGTTCAGGTGTTTGGGCTCGGGACTCTTGGTTCCAGTGGCAGTGACACTCTACACCAAATGCTTCAGACATCGAGAGACTCTGGACAGTTTCATACTCCCAACTTTGTGGGGACAGTTGTTGGGGAGCAGGCCCTTCTGTGCGCAGCATGACCGCACACCCAGTTGCACAGAGCCAGCTCCATAAAGTCATGCATATGTCGGAAGAACTTGGCCAGCCTGCACAGAGTCCCTGACTCTCCACCCGATAGAACACCTTATGGGACTAATTGCAGCGGAGACTGAGCAGCCTGGCCTTCTATGTTCCCACATTAGTGTCCTGACCTCACCAATAGTGCTTTGGAAGAATGGTCAGAAATTCCATAAAACACATTCCACACTTGTGGAAAGCCTTCCTCCCAGAAGAGGCTGCACCGCTGTTGTCAAGCTAGTACAGGGTGGCACCCTGTGGATTTACTATATCACAGTTCACAATGCGTATGAAAAAGACGAGTGCTAATACGTTGGTAATATAGTGTATCATGACGAAATTAAAATACACATCTTACCGTTCATTTATTATTTCATCTGCAGCTTACTGATTGGCTCTTGGGCCACACCTGTGTGTGACACTGGCCTATGCCTTGCCTTGGTTGTACACTCCGTTGTCTTTCCGCCTAGGTCTCCATCTTGTCTCCCCCCGTTGTAGGCGCTTGTATTTTTGGTGACCTGGCCGCGATCATTGCTACCATTGGCAAACACACGTCGATTGCTGAGTGTGGGTTTTAACCCGATTTGGCCACTAAAAGCCGCCAACTCCAGACGAGTTTCCCCATACCAACATGATCTACACCCACACTCAGGTTCTCTAAACTGTAATGAATTGAAATGTGATAACTGATCTCGAGGTTATTCCCATGACACGTGCATTACACTGACTCACCAAAAATCCATGGGGCAGCAGTATCTGTAAACTGGTTTATTGAGGTGGCCGTTCCCATACAGGGGGAAGTGCTTTGGAGAACGTCCACGACCGGTATAGAGATCTGCGGTGTTTCCTTGTAGTCCGGTTGGACAGCTGGGTTAGCGTGCTCATGACAATGTGAAGTTAACGGACGGACTGCCTCGATTGGACATAGGACTCATACATATAGCGAAACGATCAGGGACACCCACATTTGTCAGACCTCTTCCAGAATGCTACTCATAACTAATGCCAGAAGAACTGTGTCCCAATTTTTTGGGCGCATGCTGCATTATCCTGCCCGAATATCGCCCTCATTGGTGGGGCGACAAATGATCAACGGGCAGTGGATACATAGGCAAGGAACCAGCCAATGGTTGGGTTTAGGTGGACCAGTGGACTCAACCCAAGGCCATGAGAATACACCTCTCACCCGTATGGGCCCCATCCCTATCTGCACCGTGCCTGGTTGAGTCACTGGGGTCCATGACCTCAATATGGTTTTTGTATCCACATCAGCCTGAAACAACTAGTCACTCGTGGCTCCTCGGTCCCTCTAGGGTCCAGTTAGCAGCCTGGCAAGCCCAGTGATGCACTGTTTCCGGGTGTAGTGGTTGTTGAACGGCAGGCATTCGTGGTGGGTCTTTCCTCTCTAACCCCACTGTACTGAGGCTGCGGGATATGTGTGCAGGGCCTCCTGCCTTTGAATGTGGATGACGATGGAGTAGCTTGGGTCTGTTTGCGGACACGTTGTAGCCCAGTAACGTTGCCACACAATCTTGATTGTCTTTCAAGCCCCCGCTGTGGACAGCCACTGCACCTTTCCACTCTGGGTGACCATGTTCCCGTCATAGTCACAACAACTGTGAGCTCGAGGACTGTTTAATAATGTTTGAATTCCATCAGGGGACATTCGGGAGCCTCATTCAATTTCCGTTCGCAGCAGGTACAGTTCGCGGTTGGCCTTACTGCTCCATGTAAGGTGGACCACTGGAGATAGTTCAGATAGGAGGTCAGGAAAGACCGACTTCAGCTCTATTAGGTCGGTGGTGTTTCTCTGTAATGAACTCAATTCAAACTAGCATTCATTTCAACCTTATCATTAGCCTTTGTTAGCGTTATTATTTTAACCGGTGTTGTCTTGTAGCTCCCAAACAAACACGCACTCACACCAAGTAAATCTTCAGCTAGAAAGCCTTTTTACTGTTAATATGAAAACTTATATAGTTCTGCGTAATGGTTACATCGATATCCATTATGGTGATGCATCCATGTACCGAGGAAAAAAAAACACTTAACACATACCGTCGTGGATCAAGGCTCTATAGTCTTCGGGGGGGTTAGGCGTGCGTGTGTCGTGTGTTCAGACATGCTTTTACGAATTTGCTGAAGGCACATTTAACGTAAGAAGTAAAGGTCGTTTAAAGGATAGGCTAAATCTTATCCAACCAGGTAATTTCGTTTTAGCAGTGTAGGACACAATGCCGGTTAGTTCGGTAGTCTTGCCCAAGGACTCTTATTGGAGTAGCTCCGCATTTGCTAACCTAGACTGGGGGGGGGAAAAAATTTCGAAGCCCCATCTCCCACATGGAGTGGTAGCTCTTTGAGGGTAGGGTTGTTAACCGCTTAAGCACACCAACCAAAACCACCTAACCGGGGGGCATAACCACTATTAAACACAAACGGTCATGACAGGTGCAGTCGCACTTAGCAACCTTGGAGATTAGGGCTCAAACAGAGACCGTGGACCTATCTGCTACCGATTGGGTCGGTTACACACAAACAGGAGGGACACGCGGCACATAGCCAGATCGTTGACTCGAGACCGACTCGACTGGGATTTGACCTGGGATTTGACCTGGGATTTGAGTGGTCAAGACTTGAGACCTAGCTTGTTACCTGCGGACCCAATGACGTGGTGCCCACCCCTGAAATACGACCCTGAGTTAGAGTGAAAGTGAGAGTGAGGGAGTTGAGGGAGAAGCTTCTGTAAACTTTTCCGAGGAGTCACATTACATCTTTCTTTCGTCCCGAGGTACTTCTGGCTCATGTCATTGTCTCCGCAATGTGTCCCAGCATGTGGAGGAGAGAAAGAGTGGAGTCTAGTGTAGGGAGAGGAGAGAGAGGGCGAGGGAGGGGTAAAACAGTAAAGGGAAAAAAATGCTCCTAGCCTGAGTCCATGTGATTTTTTTGTTTGGATCTTTTTGGATACAGTCGTTTGCGATGGGACATTCGGCCACCGTGCTTGGTGGATTTTTCCCGGAATCATAGTTTCTTCATTTCTTTTGCTTTTTTTCCCTGGTCTCTCACTCCCTCTTTCTCTCTCTCTCTACACACCACACACATTTTCACCCAGTCCTCCCCTCTCCCGACCTCACGTACCCACTGGGCCTTTGTCGTTTTGAACTGTTTCTGTTTTGCCTTTGTGTAGTTTAGTTCTTTTTTTTGGGGGGTGACGGTGGACCTCGTCTCAGAGCGAGAGAGCGAGGGAGAGAAGAAGGAGGGAGTGGAAAAGGACAAGAATGGATGGCTTCGGCCTGTTTCCCGCTTAGTGAACTTCGCTGGTTCTTAGGCCGTCCTCTGTGGAGAGCAAGTTCGTATCAGAGAGCGAGGGAGAGAGTGCGAGAGAAAGAGAGGTGATGAAGGAAATAAAATGAAGGCACTCAGCACGTAACGAAAGAAAGGTTTGTCGCTCGGGTGGGACAGCGTGTTTTTGGAGCGAAGGACTGAGCTTGAGCTTATGCACTCCTGCAATGCACACTCTGAACTCCGCGGCTGGACGGGCCTGTTCACACCAATCTCGGAGGACTAACGCTTAAGGTGCTCCAACGAACTAAGGGTATTCTTTTGGGAAGATTGAAAGAAACGTGCTGGAAGAAAGAGAAAGATAGAAGACTGAGGTACTCTGGCAGGGTTCAAGGCGCACCGCTTTATTTACGATTATATCAGTGTTTTTTCATGCGTACCATGTGCTCTGCTCGTATTTTCTGATTTTGGCTTGATTTGGGTGGAACATCACGCTATTGATGAATCTTTGGAACTACAGTTTTCTTAATTAATTCAGTCAAATTCTACTTTATTATCATGATACACTCCTTTGAATTGTCCAATTTTGATTCTGTTGTTGTCTTATACATCTAACAACAAATCAAATTGGACATTCAAATATGTATCATGATAATAAAGTAGAATTTGACTGAATAATTAAGAACTGTATTCCAAAGCATTCATCAACACATTTCCACCCAAATCAAGCCAAAATCAGAAAATACACACTCACATACAGAAAAACACTCATAAACGTAAATAAGCGTTGCCTTACCCTGCCAAGGTACCTCATCTTCTATCTTTCTCTTTCTTCCACACTTTCTTTCAATCTTCCCAAAAGAATCCCTAGTTCGTGGAGCCCTTAAGCGTTAGTCCTCCGAGATTGTTTGACAGGCCGTCAGCCGCGAGTTTCAGAGTGTGCATGCATGAGTGCATAAGCTCAAGCTCAGTCCTTCGCTCCAAAACACGCTGTCCCACCCAGCGACAAACCTTTCTTTCTTACGTGCTGAGTTCCTTCATTTTATTCCTTCATCACCTCTCTTTCTCTCGCCCTCTCTCCCTCGCTCTCTGACATGAACTTGCTCTCACATAGACGGCCTAAAACCAGCGAAGTTCACTAAAGCTGAAACATGCTCTTGCCATCCATCTGTCCTTTCCACTCCCTCCTTCTTCTCTCCCTCGCTCTCTCTCTCCTGAGACGAGTCACCCCCCCAAAAAAGAAACTAAAAAGGCAAAAAGAAAAAGTCAAACGACAAAGGCTCAGTGGGGTGAGTGGGAGAGGAGGAGGACATGGGTAAAATTAGAGAGAGAGAGAAAGAGGGAGTGAGAGACCAGGAAAAAAAAAGCAAAAGAAATGAGAAACAGATTCCGGAAAAATCCACTAAGCACGGTGGCCGACGTCCCATCGCAACGACTGTATCCAAAAGATCCAAACAAAAAAATCACATGACTCAGCCTAGGAGCATTTTTTTCCCTTTACTTTTTTACCCCTCCCTCGCCCTCTCTCTCTCTCCCTTCACCTCTCCCCCTCTTTCTCTCCTCCACATGCTGGGACACATTGGGAGCCAATGATGAGCAGAAGCACCTCGGGAGAAAGAAAGATTAATGTGACTCCTCGGAAAAGTTACAGAAGCTCTCCCTCACTCCCTCACTCTCACTTTCACTCTAACTCAGGGTCGTATTTCAGGGGTGGGCCCACGTCATTGGGTCCGCATGTAACAAGTAGGTCTCAAGTCTTGACACTCAAATCCCAGGTCAAATCCCAGGTCAAATCTCAGTCGAGTCGGGTCTCGATTCAAGGGTGGAGTCGGTGCAGATAGTCAAGTCTTGAGCCCTAATCTCCAGGTGCTAAGTGGACGAGTATGCGGTCTGGTGGTTGGTGTGGCTTAGCGGTTAACAACCCTACCCTCCAAAGAGCTACCACTCCATGTGGGAGATGGGGCTTCGAATCCCAGTCTAGGTAGCAAATGCTGAGCTACTCCAATAAGAGTCCTTGGGCAAGACTCCTAACACGGCATTGGCCTACCTGTAAAACGAATTACCTGGTCTGGATAAGATTTAGCCTTATCCTTTTAACGCCTTAACGTAAATATGTTCAGCAAATTCAAAGCTGTCTGAACACCGACAACGACGCTAACCGAGATATAGACCTTGAACGACGGTATGTGTTAAGTGTTTTTTTTTCTCGGTACATGGATCACCATAATGGATATCATAACCATTACGCAACTATATAAGTTTCATATTAACATAAAAACTTTCTAGCTGAAGATTACTTGGTTGATCGTTTTTTGGGAGCTACAGAGCACACGGTTAAAATAATAACGCTACAAGCTAATGCTAAGGTTGAATTGAATGCTAGTTTGAATTGAGTTCATACAGAGAACACCACCGACTAATGGCTGAAGTCGGTCTTCCTGACTTCCTATCTGAACTATCTCCTTCCACCTTACATGGAGCAGTAGGCCACCGGAATATACCTGCTGGAACGGAAATTTGATGCTCCCGATGTCCCCTGATGGAATTCAAACATTAAACATTCCTCGAGCCACAGTGTTGTGTATACCGGGA
Organism: Prochilodus magdalenae; assembly: GCA_024036415.1. Classification (NCBI taxonomy): domain Eukaryota; kingdom Metazoa; phylum Chordata; class Actinopteri; order Characiformes; family Prochilodontidae; genus Prochilodus; species Prochilodus magdalenae. Next base: position 126,098 of record JAMWET010006883.1, on the reverse strand, counting down.
ACATGTCACCCAGAGTGGAAAGTGCAGTGGCTGTCCACAGGTGCTTAAAGATCAAGATTGGCAACGTCTGGCTACAACTGTCCGCAAACAGACCCAAGCTACTCCATCGTATCCACATTCAAAGCAGGAGGCCCTGCACACATATCCCGCAGCTCAGTACAGTGGTAGAGAGGAAAGACCCACCAGAATGCCTCCGTCAACACCACTACACCGGAAACAGCGCATCACCTGGGCTCGCCAGGCTGCTAACTGGACCCTAGAGGACCGATGAGCCACAGTACTAGTTGTTTCAGGCTGATGTGGCACAAACCATATGAGGTCATGGACCCCAGTGGTCAACCAGGCACTGTGCAGATAGTGATGGGCCCATACGGGTGTGAGGTGTATTCTCATGGCTTGGGTTGAGTCCACTGGTCCACCTAAACCCAACATTGGCTGGTTCCTGCTATGTTTCACTGCCCGTTGATCATTTGTAGCCCCACAATGATGGGATATTCGGGCAGGATAATGCAGCATGCCATTGGGCCACAGTTCTCTGGCATTAGTTTGAGTAGCATTCTGGAAAGTTCTGACAAATGGTGTGCCCTGCACGTTCGCCCAACTTCAGTCCAATCGAGGCATTCCGTTAAATTCACATTGTCCTGAGCACGCTAACCAGTGTCCAACCTGACTCACAGGATAACACCTCAGATCTTATACCGGTGTGGACGTTCCCAAGCACTTCCCCCTGTATGGGAACGCCACCTCATAACCAGTTTACATACTGCTGCCCCATGGCTTTTGGTGAGTCAGTGTAATTCACTTCATTTGAATATACCTCGGATCAGTTATCACATTTCCAATTCATTACAGTTTAGAGAACCTGAGTGTGGATGTAGCTCATGTTGGTGAAACTCGTCTGGAGTTGGTTTAGTGGCCAATCGGTTTAAAACCACACTCAGCAATCGACGTTGTGGCAATGGTAGCAATATCGCGGCCAGGCACCAAAATACAAGCCTACAACCAAGACAAGATGGACCTAGGAGGAAAGACAACTAGTACAACCAAGGCAAGGCATGGCCAGTGCACACACAGTGTGGCCAAGAGCCAATCAAATCT
>JAMWET010006883.1:85000-120000 GCA_024036415.1 Prochilodus magdalenae | reverse complement strand
AGAGAGACAGAGACAGACAGAGAGAGAGAGAGAACAGAAAGTCAGAGGAGAGATAGACAGAACAATGGGGGACAGAGAAAGACAGACAGACACAAAGAAAAAAAGAGAGACAGACAGAGAGAGAAAGTGAGAGAGACAGATGACAGAAAGAGACTGACAGAGAACAGAAAGTCAGAGGAGATAAGAAAGCAAGAGAGATATGATATCTCTTTAAGATAAGATATGATGAAAGAGAGACATAAAAGGGGGACACAGACAGACACAAAGAGAGAAACAGACCGAGAGAGTGAGAGGAGTGAGAGAGAGAGAGAGAGAGAGACAGACAGAGAAAGAGTGAGAGAGACAATCAGCCAGAGACAGAGGACAGAGAGTCAGAGGGGAGAGAGACAGACAGAGCAAAGAGAGAAAAACAGAGAGAGAGAGACAAATAGAGAGAGATGAAAAGAGAGGAATGAGAGCGAGTGACAACTGAGACAGATAGAAAGCAAGGCAGACAAGGCAGAGGGAGGGAGAGAGAGAGAGATAAAGACAGACAGAGAGAGATAAAGAGAGAGAGAGAGAGATAAAGACAGACAGAAAGAGAGAGAGAGAGAGAGAGAGAGAGAGAGAAAGATAGAGAGAAAGAGAGAAAGAGAGAGAGAGAGAGAGAGAGAGACAGAGAGAGAGAGAGAGAGAGAGAGACAGAGAGAAAGACAGAGAGACAGAGAGAAAGACAGAGAGAGAGAGATAAAGACAGACAGAAAGAGAGATAAAGACAGACAGAAAGAGAGATAAAGACAGAGAGAGAGAGAGAGAGAAAGAGAGACAGAGAGAAAGACAGACAGAAAGAGAGAAAGAGAGAGAGACAGAGAGAGAGAGATAAACACAGACAGAAAGAGAGAGAGAGAAAGAGAGAGAGAGAGAGATAAAGACAGACAGAAAGAGAGAAAGAGAGAGAGAGAAAGAGAGAAAGAGAGAGAGAGAGAGAGAGAGAGAAAGAGAGAAAGAGAGAGAGAGAGAGAGAGAGAGAGAGAAAGAGATAAAGAGAGAGAGAGAGAGAGAAAGAAAGAAAGAGAGAGAAAAAGAGAGAGAGAGAGAGAGAGAAAGAGATAAAGAGAGAGAGAGAGAGAGAGAAAGAAAGAGAGAGAAAAAGAGAGAGACAGCGAGAGAGAGAGAAAGAGAGAGAGAGAGAGAGACACAGAGACACTATGTGCAGCAGCCGGTCACCCTTCATATTAGTTAATAATAAACTCGGGTCGGTTGACGACTTCCTGTTTTGTGTGTTTGGTGTTTCCGTTCGTTGCTCTGGTGACATAACTAACGCTTCCAGCAGATACAGAGCACACCTGAGCGCATATCAGACCCCGACTCTAAACACGCCCTGTGTGTACAACACGCGTTCAGCCACAGCTGGTCAACCAGACGTCTGAGGCGCTCGAGGTTCCAGAGAACCCAGTGTGAAGACCACCACCATCTCTATCTGGTACTTGTCTCTTACTCTGGCCCTGTGTGGGCGTGGCCATCATGATGGATCTGGGAGACCTAAACGAACCACATGGACCGAGACCTGATGGATCGTCCAACACGTGCTACTCCACCCCTACCGCAACCCCATTAGGATCCGCTACAACTCCATGCCGAGACGCCTGGCATGTTGCGCTAGCCAACATGGCCGCCTGACGCCATGCTGAGAGACTGCCTTCTGCAGTGAAGCACCGGTGTAAATGGTAATGCCATGCTCGCGTTCTAGACACAGCCAGGTGTCTCTCTCCGGCCTTCAAGAAACGCCACGCCTTCAGGACCGTGGTCATTCATGTTGGGTCCAACAGCGTCTCTGCTCGGCGTAAGGAGGTCCTGAAGGAGCACCACCTGACGCTGCTAGGCACGGCTAGGAATACCACGCACGGCTAGTATGGCCACCCCAGATCCGAGCGGTTCAGCAGGCTCACGCTGCAGCCCTGTTAGAGGACATGTCTCCTTTCTGTGTTGGGTCCTATTCCCAACAAATCCAATGGCTTAAAAAAAACAGAAGTGATTTTTAACTCTGTGGATTCTTCACATCCAGCCTAAACACTCAGGAACGCAGGAGGAAAGAGGGGTGGGGCTAGAGGGGCATGCCATTCACCCCGTCCACAGTGGAAACTATGCACACAGACAAACTAATCTCTCGGACCAGGGCGGGGTTCCCTTCCAGAACCTCTGGTGACTCCAGCGCTCTGTGGCCTGAGCCAGGAAGCTCCGGCACACACATCCCATCCCGAGACCTCCCTGGACTTGTTCGTCCAAACACGCCGAGCAGCTGCAACTACCCCATTTGGTGGGCGAATTAAAGATGCCATAAAATCTAAACTGTAGTTACACTACAACGGAAAACCCTGTGGTTCCTCGTGACCGAACTGTCAGCGACCGAAGGTCATCCTTTTTTTAAAAATCAAATATTCGGTTCCACCTTAAATTCTGCAACTTCCGCACCATTTAAGGTGGAATGCAAAACTCATAGACACAAAACAAGCTGGTGAAGAGGAAGCCTAACCTTCAGCGAGATCCTGCTTAGCCATCCTGGTTAGCCACCCTGCCTAGCCATCATGGTTAGCCATCATGGTTAGCCATCCTGGTTAGCAGACAGCTTCCTACAACTTGGACAACATGGTGCAGATTGACTCCGAGGGGCAGTGGCAACATTGTAGTGCTATACAAAGTGTAGCTTTTAAGGTGGACTGGAACATTCTGGGATAGCCAATAGATTTCTACACATACAGCGTAATCCGCCAGTGCTGCTACTGTATCCTGCAGGGCTGAGCCATTTTAGATTGAGTCAAGACCTAACATAGTTGGGGACCGTCATGGTCTGGAAGTTAGGGCGCCAGCCTTGTGACTGGAGGGTTGCTGGTTCAGCCCCCTGAACTAGCAGGACACAGATGAAGCACCATTGAGCAAGCCACCTAAACCCCAACTGCTTCCCGGACAGCATGGATGGGGCTGCCCACTCTGGGGAAGTGTGTTCACTGTCAGCTAGCGTGTGTTTACTTTGGATTCAGGATTTTGGAATACAGTTTTTCATGTCCAGATGAAAAGCCAGTAGCTAGTATAGGTAACGTTAGCTACTAGCAAGCTCCATGTAACTAACATAGCTAACTCAGTAGTATAAGGACCAGACATATTTACCCGGGGGCTCGTTTTATTTTTATATTTAGTATATTTTGTCCATTTCTTGCATCTATGTGATCATCGCTGTGTCTCACTGTAGACCAGCCAATGAGAGCCGAGCTCATTTAAATATTTATGAGCCCAAAAAAACAGGGAAAACAACGTGTTTCATTCTAGGGTCAGATCCTCGGGTGTAATGGGCGTGTAAAACAGCATATGGGCTTGTTCACCCCAACTAAAGAAAAAAAAAAAGGCCATATAGTAAGTCATAATTATGAGATAGTAAGTCATAATTATGAGATGGTAATTCATAATTGAGATAGTAAGTCACAATCATGAGATGGTTAGTACAAAATTGAGATGCTAAGTAATAATTATGAGATAGTAAGTCATAAGCATGAGATACTAAGTCAAAATTATGAGAAAGTAGGTCAAAATTGTGAGATGCTAAGTTATCATTATGAGATAGTAAGCCATAATTATGAGAAAGTAAAAATGATGAGTTGCTAAGTCATACTTATGAGGAAGTAAGTCAAAATTATGAGATGCTATGTAATAATTCTAAGATGCTATGTAATAATTATAAGATCGTAAGTCAAAATGATGAGATCGTAAGTCAAAATTATGAGATAGCAAGTCATTATGAGATAGCAAATCATAATTAAGAGATAGTAAGTCATAATTATGAGAAAGTAAAAATTATGAGATGCTATGTAATAATTATGAGATAGCAAGTCAAAATTATGAGATGCTAAGTACTAATTATGAGATAGTAAGTCAAAATTTTGAGATAGCAAATCATAATTCAGAGATAGTAAGTCAAAATTTTGAGATAGCAAATCATAATTCAGAGATAGTAAGTCAAAATTTTGAGATAGCAAATCATAATTCAGAGATAGTAAGTCATAATTATGAACTGCTATGTCATAATTATGAGGGTTTTTTTCTATAAGTGCTGGAAACGGTGTGATAACACACATAGTTTAAAACACTGAACAAATACGTTCTATAGTAACTTTAAACACGTCAGGTGGCTTTTTTGCTTTACTTCCAAACGAGCGATAACACACAGCCGGGCCTGGCCCATTTGGGCTTTTTTGGTCTATGAATGTCTAAAGGCTCTCCACCCTTTTCCCCCAGCGGAGTCATTAGACCAGGAGCACAATGCAAGTCTCAGAGAGAGAGAGTGAGAGAGAGAGAGAGAGAGAGGGAGAGAGAGAGAGAGAGAGAGAGAGAGAGAGAGAGAGAGAGAGAGAGAGAGAGTTCTCCTGTATATGTGAGTCTTCTGTATGGCTATGCTAGTACACCTCATTCTACTCTCAACAACCAAAATAAAAATGATTTGCTAATAAATTCTAAATGAAAAAAGAAGAAGAAAGAGGGAAAACCAATACCAAATATCCCAACAATGTTACAGGGCAATGTTTACCATCCTTCTGAGGACATGTCCACAGTTAAAGTTAGCTTCTTCTTCTTCTTCTGATGGTCCGTTCCACCTTAAATGGTGCAGTAGTGACATGTCACCTGAGGCGCCAGAACGTAACTGCTACACCATTTAAGGTGGAACTGGTAATTCGAATAGGAAGCTAACTTCAGCGAAGCTTCAGCCTCACAGGAATTTAGTCCACACAAAGTCCACAAACACACCCCTGAACAGCCTATTTCTGGCACCAAAGCCCTTCTGAGGTAATACCAGCTGACTGAACAAACCCCACTTCTCTCCAGCTGTTTCGCTCGTTAGCTAGGCGGCTAGCTAACGCTGTAACGCGACCAGCTGTAATTAGCCTCTATTAGAAACGCTTAGCAGCGCAGCAGCGCGGCCGTGTCTCAAATTCCAACCTCGTGCCCTACTTAGTGCACTACAAAGGGCACTTAGTAACCGCTTACACCTCATACATAGTACACTACAGATACTAGCGGTAGTCATTTTTGGGATTCAGCCCGAGGAAAAGAGTTAGCGGTGCTAATAAGTGTTGGAGAACCAGCGTTAATAATCTGTTGTTGACGGATATGAAGTGGAGGAAAGGGGTTTTACTAAGGTGGAAGTGTTAAATAAACAAAAACAACGACTTTTTAAAAAACGATAATATCGTTATTTCTAGAAAACTGCTGCACAACGAAGGACTTGCATTTATTTAAAGTCTTTTCTTTTTTATCTTTTACTTTTATTAGCATTAGCACCCAAATGTGGAAGAATCGATAACTTAAAAATGCATATAAATATCCACTGCAGAATGTCCTTACACCTGGCAACCTGACTTCTCTTTCCCTAAGTGGTTTTAACTGAAAACTGAAGTCACCTATTCCACGGAGGTCACTCCGCCCAAGTCAGCCAGACGAAGCGCAGATAATCCCGGGTTACGGTCATAAACCCACTTACCTGAAAGTCCAGGTGCGCTTTTAGGTGCCCTCCAGCTCTTCAGCTCGACCACCTGCACGACCTTCGCCCCACGTGCGTCCCGTTGACGTCCCGCTCCGCTTCAGTGGAGCCCCTGCACGCGCATCACATTACCGGAGCGGGACAGGCGTTATCATTATTAGTATTTTCTTTTCCCACCCGCATTCAGGCAGGCCACGCCCCTCGATCCGGGATTGGCCAGTATTGGAATGAGCGCGAGGGGGGCTTTAAATCTGCCGTCGTGCGTTATTTGTTTGTTTGTTTGTTTTCACACCAGTACTCGGCCAAGCCCCGCCCTCCGGCACTAGGATTGGCCAGTGATCCACTTATAGGTTTTTGTCATTTTAAGGTTTGGATTATATAATAACAACAACAACAACAACAATAATAATAATAATAATAATAATAACTATTATTACTATTGTTGTTGTTATTGTTGTTGACACGGACAGCTTGTGAGAATGAGCTCCTTGTCAATCCCAGCGCAGAAGGGCGGGGCTTGGCAGAACACTGGTGGGTAATGCAGCACGGGGACCTACCAGGTGGCTGGAACAGCGTGGTGCGCGTATAGTCCTGTGGGACTACTGTTACAGCAAATAAACCAAACCAAGGAGCCTATGAGATCAGTTATTAGCATCAATATTAAGATATTAGAAGCGACAGACGCAAACTGGATGGGCCAATCAGATTATAGGAGTTAAATTGTGCTAGCCAGTCACATTATAGGATGGAAATTGTGCTAGCCAATCAGATTATAGGACAGAAAACGGTACTTGCCAATCAGATTATAGGAGAGAAAACGGTACTAGCCAATCAGATTACAGAAAAGAACACTTATACTAGCTAATCATTTTATAGGGTCAAACATATTACTAGCCAATCAGAAATTTGTGCTAGCCAGTCAGATTATAATGGGTGAAATGTAACCAATCAGATTATAGGAGGGAAATTTGTGCTAGCCAATCAGATTATAGGAGGGAAATTTGTGCTAGCCAATCAGATTATAGGAGGGAAAATTGTGCTAGCCAATCAGATTATAGGAGGGAAAATTGTACTAGCCAATCAGATTATAGGATGGAATCTATGATAGCCAATCAGATTATAGAAGGGAACATTGTACTAGCCAATCAGATTACAGGAAGCATCTCTGCGCAGCATGTGTAGGGTAATGTGCCGGGTGTGGTCGAAGATTAAACGCAGGTATAGAATATGAGTATGAGTATGACTGTCTCTCTGTCACCGGGTGAAGAGCCCCTCGTGCCGCAGCTGGGTGATGACCCTGCTCTGCTGCACCGACTACACCTACTAAATAATGAACCAGATTAAACAGGTGGTGTTTTAGCAGGGTGGTCACCAAACCGTGCGGCCCTCCAGCCCTCAGAGACTGGAATTGGGTTCCCTGGTCTGAGAGCCTGGCCTGCTGTGCAGTAGGAAGCATGTGGCGCCCTCTGGTGCTCCATGTTAAACATTACAGGCTGGCAGTTCAGGAAATTCCCCACTCAGGGAGGTAAACGCTGTTCCAGCGGCCTAGCATTCCCGCAGCTGGTGTGAGGCTACAGCTATGATGCTAATTGGTGGGTAACGCCTCTACTACCTGTTACCTACACTACACTGGCCAAGGCATTCGCTCCCCTGCCTTCATGTCGGCCCCCCAACTCATCTGGGAATTCTTTCCACAAGGGTTAGGAATGTGTTTACGGGACTTCCTGACCGTTCTTCCAGAAGTGCATTGGTGAGGTCAGACACTGGAGTTGGACGAGAAGGCCTGGCTCTCAGTCTCCACCCTAATCCATCCCGAAGGTGTTCTATCGGGTGGAGGTCAGGACTCTGGGCAGGCCAGTCCAGTTCCTCCACACCAGACTCGCTCATCCATGTCTGTATGGAGCTTGCTCTGTGCACTGGTGCTCAGTCATGTTGGAACAGGAAGCTCTGTCATGCTACGTAGCCTACCACTTCGTGACTGTGGTTCCCAGTCACTCCCACTTTGCTATACTCCCACCGAGAGTGGACTGTGGAATATTTAGTAGGGAGGGAATTTCACGACTGGACTTGTTGCCCAGGTGGCATCCTACGGTACCACGCTGGAACTCACTGAGCTCCTGAGAGCGACCCATTCTCTCACTAGCGTCTGTAGGAGCAGTCGTAATGACTAGCTGCTTGGTCTAGTGACTGGACCTCAACAATGTGGCTGGGTGACTGAATACTTTTGGCAGTACAGTGTACATTGGCCTTGTAGCTCCAGTTTGAATGCTATCTGGTCGGAGATATGAGCTTCCAAACCTCGATAGCTACGTTAGCCTCTTAGCTCAAGTACAACACCAAAGACGTCGACTTCCTAGCTGTCTTATCATGTCTTAGCTGATCGTCTGCGTTTGAGGCAGTCCGGGGACAACTGTAAATTCCCTCGCACAGTGATGGACATATTCATATCATCACTATCCAAAGAAAAACAAGTATCTCCAAAATGACGACTTTACAGGAGAGGCCAAAAACCTGACCAGACTTCAATAGAAGTCAATGGAACCAGACGTCTTTCCAAGCAAGTTTGGGCCATTGCTGTCGGTCCATTCATCCTGAAACTTGTACACCGTGTAAACGGCAGCCGCCGTGTTGAAATGATGCATAAAAGTCAAAATCAATAAAAAAATGTAGATACATGTTTTCCATTGGACAGAGACAATATAGGACTGATATAGGACATGCCTGCTAAGTGATAAAGGGAGGTTGGACGTAGACGTGGATTCTAACTGGGCTGGGTGGATTTGGTACCCAGTGATCTAGGGGGGATAGCCATATGCTAATCCAGTCTCGGCCATGACCTTGGACCCTGGGCAACAACAGACAAGTCATAGGTGAAGCTATAAACCAAAACTACAGGATGTCTAGGACATCCTAATTAACTTCCTGGATCCCCTGAACGTCTCCAGGTCCACATTCCGGAGGGTCCCTGAAAATAAACGTATGATCTGACGTCATGCTGTCCGCTAGGGAAAAACAGATGCCCGTAAACGGATTCAAGGAAGTGCCTTCACCTCAGCAATCATCAAGCTTCCATCTTTGGCTTTCCTGACTGACTACAGCTGTTCACTGTCCTACCTCAAGATGGCGCTGTAGCACATCCAGTTGGTCTTTCACAGCGACTGTGTGACTACGATCCCAGTTAGTCTCTGGAAGACCTGCCAAACTAGATCTCTGGCATGTCCAGAAGAAGAACAGTTCCACCCAACCATTCTGTAGACCTACCGAGGTAGCACCTCCACCCAGAGGAACACACCAGGGGGCAAAGGGCAGCCCTATCCCCGGCACCCAGGGAGCAGTTGGGGGTTGGGGGTTAGGTGTCTTGCTCAAGGGCATGTCAGTTACGTCCAGTAGGTGCAGGGAACTGAGCCGGGTCTGGTCGGTCAAGGAGATCCAGCCCACGACTGCCCAAAGCATCATCCCTGCCATGGCGAATGCGTTAGCGGCCAGCCAGTGCTGGAGCACCCAACCAACAAGGGGGCCTAGAGGTGGAACAGGTCAAGGATCACCCAAGTTTGAGAAGTGCTGGGTAAGCGTTTTTGGACTTTAGGGGGTAGAACGCGGAATAAGGGTCCTGTAGCGTTGGCCGTGGGAACGAAACATCTCAGTGGAGCTCGGTGTGGGGATGGGAACAGCCACTGGACGAGCTGTGCCAGTAAAGAGATTTGGGGGAACAAACAGATCGCAAACCTGACACTGAGCAGAAACTCGGCGTGTGTTGATTGAATTGATTCTGAGCAGAGTGGAGAGTGATGGGGGGCTATGTCGGAGTGAAAGTGGGCAGCCTTGCCTCACTTTTGCTTGTATTAAGAGCCTCATCGCTGCCAAGACGAAAGACAGGGTCCGTGAACCCACTGGCATGTGCGGAGCTGGAAAACCCTCTTTAATTCTCACACTAACCATCCCTCCGTCTCCCGCTGCCTCCTCCGCTCTCCATTACCAGAGAGAAAAGCCCGCCATATTTCACCAACTCATAAACACTTCACTCGGGCTGCTCAGAGCCCCCACCACCACCACCCCCCCAGCACTCCGTAGCTGTTCTTTTACGAGCCCAGAAAACACAAACGTCCCCGTCAAGTTTTATTACTCACTCATCAAGAATATGAACCCATAGCATTCACTCGTTCACTCAACAGCTGCACAAACAGCTGCACCCGGAGACAATCAACCAATAGGAACGAACCTTGGTGGGTGGGTTCACGTTTGTGTGGCGTAAGCAAGGAAGGGGCTTACCGCTGTACCTGACTGAACCAACAGCCACCATTGTGGACATTCACCGAGCAGTGGTGTCCTCCATGAGTCGTCCTGTTAGTGCAGCACCATTGGTAGACGCTGCACCACCCATGACTACATGCACACAGACCGTTACCACGCCTGTCCTTAACACCACCTCACCGTCACCAAAGACTGCAGTGGTGTCGTACCAGACTGTCATGGAGTGACTCAGAATGGCAGCGGGTCGTCTTCAGTGACGAGTCCCGCTTTAGTCTTGGTGGAGACGCCCAACGAATCCGTGTGTGGAGGCACCGTGGTCAGCACCGAGATGAACGGCTTGTTGTCCTGGTGTCCCTCCACCTTCACCCCTACCGCACCATCTGTAGGAACTGTGTGAGGATGTTCAAGCTGCATGGGATGGATTATCACAGGACTCCATTAGGAACCTGTACAGCTCCATACCGAGACGTCTGGCAAGTTGGGTTAGCAAACATGGCGGCCCAACGCCATACTGAGAGACAGACTTCTGTATGTGTAGCTCTGTATATTGATCCTGGTCACCTTTAACCTCCTTCCCAACACCACCACACTCCCACACCTCCTTCTGGGTGCAGCTGTTCTTCTGAGGATGAGTGTGTTTATGCTAGAAGGGAGAAGCAGGAGGTGACCTGACCGTATTGGTTGGTCCTGGGCACGACCTCCTAAACCTGTGGTTCTGGACTGCAGGAAGGCACTTCCCCTTTAAGCCCCGCCCCCTCCAGTCGTTGTCGGCTAATGGAACCCTTGTGCGGAATAATATTTACTCGTGCTGCACGTGACGTGTTGGGAGACACATGGGAGGCCCACCTACTTCCTCTTTCTGCTGGGACTTGCTGGCGTGTTACATCCATGGGCTTGTCAGGCTTCTTGTCCATCACGCCCCAGCGCAGCTCTGACTTAACACGATGCCGCTGGTTAGAGAATCTGCCCGGCGCTGACCGGTGCTGCAGAATGTCTGCACCATGTCAAATGGCATTATCTGGTGGGAGCAAGGCGGCTGAAGCCGCTCTCCATCCTTCTTTGTGACAGGAGAACGTCTCCCTCGTTAGCTGGAATCTCAGATGACAAACATGATGTCTGCATTCATAGAGCTTCAGATCCGTCTCCTGATTATCTCTCCCACGGCGGACACACTTACTCCAGTTCCTGCTCGGAGCAGCTGCTGCATTTATTTATTAATTAATTAAATTATTATTTATTTACATCTATACATATATACATACATAAATATGCCCTTGTACGTTTCTTTAGATATCATCTCACCTTTCTGGCGATCTGGTTGTCTGTGTAATTTAGTAGTTTTTCTAGTTTTGTGTAATTAAGTCAGTTTTAATGTTCATTTTAGTTTTAATGTTAATTATAGAAAGTCCCTTTCAAAGTTGATTTTAATGAGGCCGTTTCAAAGTTGATTTTTGTAAGTGTGTTCTAATGTTATTTTCTGTAAGTTACTTTTAATGTTAATTTTAGTTTTTATGTTATGTTTTTGCAAGTTTATTATTAGTTAGATTTAATGTTAATTTAAGTTTTAATGTAAGTTAATGTTAATTTTTCTAAGTTCATTATAATACAAGTTAGTTTTAATGTTAATTTTAGTTCTAATGTTTTTGTAAGTTTGTTATAAGTTAGTTTTAATGTTAATTTTAGTTTTAATGTTTTTGTAAGTTTGTTCTACGTTAGTTTTATTATTAATTTTAGTTTTAATACAAGTTAGTTTTATTGTTATTTTTAGTTTTAATATATTATTATTATAATAATAAAAGTAAGTTTTAATGTTAATTTTAGTTTTAATGTTTTTGTAAGTTTGTTGTAAGTTAGTTTTAATGTTAATGTTAGTTTTAATATAAGTTAGTTTTAATGTCAATTTTAGTTTTAATGTTTTTGTAAGCTTGTTATAAGTTAGTTTTATTATTCATTTTAGTTTTAATACAAGTTAGTTTTATTGTTATTTTTAGTTTTAATGTTAATGTTAGTTTTAATATAAGTTAGATTTAATGTTAATTTTAGTTTTAATGTTTTTGTAAACTTGTTATAAGTAAATTTTATTATTAATTTTAGTTTTAATATAAGTTAGTTTTAATGTTAATTTTTCTAAGTTCATTATACAAGTTAGTTTTAATGTTAATTTTAGTTTTAATGTTTTTGTAAGCTTGTTATAAGTTTTAATATAAGTTAGTTTTAAATGTTACTTTTTGTAAGTTCGTTCCAAGTTAGTTTTACTGTTAATTTTAGTGCACCACTCCATCCAGTTTTGTGAAATCAGACCATCGCTCTCCTTGGCTGGAATCTCAGATGACAAAGGTGACGTCTTTATTCTAAGAGCTTACGATCTGGTCGGTCCTGATTACCTCCCCTGTGCACTTACTCGATTTCCTCCTTTGAACAGCCACATTAAACATACCCCTGCAGGCAACCACTGTTTCTTTAGATGTCACGATGCCTTTCAGGCACTCCGGTTGCCTGTGTAATCAGCAGCATCACCTCCACCAAATTCTTCCTGTAGCTCTAAATAAGACCCCACCCTGCAGATGTATGACTACAAGACATCCAGACCCCGCAGGGGTCCTTGATGGGATGAGTGTTTGGTATTGGGGTGCTGTGTCCTTCTTGAGTCGAACATAGATTCTAGATGCATTGTGGAACATTCCAGCAGTCTTGGGCAAATTCGAGCTGCTTCCGAGCATCCATAAACGCCATTCCTGGCCAGTGTTTTGAACAGGATGTCCACTCCAAGGGACAGCAGTCCTAAATTTTCCAGATCTTAAGCAAACTAGTAGCCTTCTCCAGCCTCATGCTTCTCAGTTTCTCTTTTTCAGAGGTCTTCTGGAAGTTGTTCATAGTCCACACCAAGCTTTCTCGAGAGGAACAGATCTGTGCGTGAAACCCAAACCTCCAATCTCATCTCCTTAACTACAACGCCTTTACCAATTAGCTCTTGGCGACTGAGAAGAGGTGGCACAGTGCAGGGAATGTCTCACTCCATGTGTGGAAAGTGGCTCCAATGGGAGTTCCATTGGGAATTTGGGCATAAGGAAGTAGCTGAATCTGCAGGTGTATGGAAGCGTACGACCATACGGGTCTACCAGCAGTGGCCAAAATCCCAGTCTACAGTCCAAATGTGCCAGGGAAGGCATCCACCAAATCTGGACCCAACTAACCAATCCTTTGATGTAAGAGTGTCTGAACATTGACGTGGCCTACATCCAGAAACTTGTCCAGTCCAGGCCCAATCTAATCACAGCTGTTATTGGTGCCCATGTAGGTATGATGTGCTATTAGGTATCTATCTATCTATCTATCTATCTATCTATCTATCTATCTATCTATGTGTTTGAGTTATACATATAGTACTACTACTACTACTACAAGTGAGTGAGAAATGTCCCTTGGCTTCTCGTCCACACTGGCTAACGGCCACAGAGCCCAATGTAGACTGTAATTATTCATTGTGCTGGAAACTAGCCAACACACGGAAACATCTTCAGCTTCGGTTTGTAGTGGATCATAACTGATAAAAACAACACATGTTGGGTGAAAAAAAAAATAAAAAAAGGACCCCCAAACTCCGGAGCTGAGCTCCTACACCATCGCTGTTCCTGTATATCCCCTATTTAAGCGCTGTAGTTAGCAAGCCAAGGAAATTAAAACAGTCAAAGCAATAAAGCTCCCCTCAATCACATGTTTTAACAGTGACGGCGATTTAAACGACAGCCGGGACTTTATAACACCCCTACGGTCCACAGCAGGTACGTCCCCGGCGGCCAGCTTTTGTTTGCCAAGCAAATACTCCAAAAGCTTTTATACTAATCATGTACACATAAGGCAACACGGCACTAAAGGAAATTAGCCATGATTGGACGTCACCAGGCCGAGGCCGAACGACGTCGTAGATGATCCCAGGCTGACGAATAGAGAGTACGAGAGCCGTAAAGCATAAGGCGCACAAAAATGTGGCAGGGCCGAGTTATACAACTCCAGATTATCGGAGTATCCGTCGTTCCAGGAGGTTTTTTAAATGGCTGGAGAAGACAAAGCACAAACAGAAGAGTCGGACTCTTAGTTATGGATCGTTCCTAGAAGTGAGACTGAACACACTGTCACTGCCTGTAGGCAGAGCTCTGAAGAGGAAATCCAGGCACGCCGAAGCTCCAGCAGTTTCAGGTTCAGCCTCAGGCTCATCGTACGATCCCGCTTCACAGTGCTCTCTTTGAAATCGAGGGTTCCTCGGAGCCATGCCGCTCAACAGGGCTGCCCAAACCGGGGCCCAAAGCTGGATCGCTAGGCTTCGCGTACTTCAACGACTTGTACAGTATCGATCAAAAGTTCAGACATGGCTACTCACAGAAGGGTTTAGATCACACTATTAAACAGCACTCCTGGAACTCTACAGTCCACCTTAAAAAACTCCTAAAATGGAACTTTAGAGCAGGGTGAACCAGCTTTCCCAACCTGGAGTGGAGGCTGATACAACAAGGCTTATTACTAAGCAGCACTGGAGCAATTCTATTGGTTGGTTCATCATGACCATTTGGTTGGGCGTCTCTAAACTTCTGACAGCTTTACTTTTGTTATGGTATACGTAATAAAACATACACCACGGGCCATATGGAAAAATGTTACAATAGTGGAACCCTTTTGGGTACGCCATAGACCAATATGCAGCAGTGAGGGTCTCAATTAGAACCCTTAAACCATGCTACAGCTGTTTAAACATTCACATGGTTCTTTAGTGAATACGGTTCTATACCCAGTCCTGGCCTTTAGCGAAGAACCTACGTTCAAGAGGCACCAACGGAAATGGTGTACGCTCTCCTCTATAGTACCAATTAGCTTCGTGGTAGCAGTGCACCAACGTTGCACCATATGGGTGTCGGTTCCAGGGATACGGAAACCTACGAACGACACCAGGACGCACTGGTGCGTCCATAACACATCAATGCTCATGCCTAATCTGTAAGGACAGTACGTTTGGTGAAACTGGAGCCACTAACGTTCTGAGTTAACACGTAGCATAGTGGACCATGGTCTAGGCTAGTGTGTTCAGTAGTCTGCGGTGGGCAGTGTAGTGTATACGACAGTGATATTGGTATTTGGTATATAGATGAGGTATTGGTTGGGAAAGTGTGGAATTGGTGCACCTCTAACATTAGTGGAACTCCTTTGGACCCATGTAGATTGTTTACTTTATAGGGTTCCTTAAAGAAGAACCAACTCTGATTGGACAAGGAACACTCCAAACGGTCAGCCATTACCTGCATGGCCCTGAGAAGGAGGGTGGCCAAAGAACCTCCAAAGTCCACAGCTGGGGAAATCGCAGAACATCTCCCGAACTACAATCGGACAATCGTAACTTGGTTGGGAAGCCTGCCAGAAGAAAGGCGGTATGGTCTCAGGAATGGTCTCGGGTGCCTTGCCATGAATTCTCCAGTTTAGTTTTCTGTCCATCCCTGAGCTTTAAATAAAGGTTACAGTTAAAGATCAAATGGATGGATTTCATATAGAACCCATTTGTCGGGGTTCCAGTGCTTGTGAATCTAAACCTATAGAAATGAGGCAGAACTCCATCAGCAACCTTCAACTAGTCCATTTAAAAAATTAATTAATTAATTAATTGATCAAATTAATTTTAAAAAAAGATCAGCTCCCATTAGGAGAAACACCGGGTCCAATCTTCTGGACATCTGCACAAATTTGGGAATACCTGTCCATGGATAAACTGACCGAGTCCCCAGTTCCTACATATGAAACAACAGGTCAACTCCAGCCTCAGCTTCACAGTTTGGAGTCTTTCCACCTTCGCCAAGGAGGAACCTCTTTTTGTTTGCGGTCACGCTTGAGTGCGCGGAGGGATACGCTGATTCACCGACGCTGAGCATCTGCACCTCATCACCAGCGCTCTGGGTTTGAACACTGTTATTTACCCGTGTTATGACAGACTCCTCTGACCTCCAGCGTCTCAGTACAGAGTGCTGCTGTGGCTCAGCGTCAGAAGCGCAACAAGGTTCGGCTGAAGACGGGATTCGTTCGCCTTTTCTCCGTTTCTCCAGATAAGAGGACCTAATGTATGGATGGATGGGTGTATATGGCAATAACTGCTAACAGGTACAAGTCTCATCCAAAGCACAAGATGCACCGTGTACGCATCAGCTTTATCAGGATTTCCATCAGCTGAAGTCCATGGATGCACGATGGACAAGGATATCCTCCACACTCCTATATGGATTTAAGGCTGCGAGTCCAACGAGGTACGTTTAAACAATGAATGTTTTTCGTTCTCGATTTGGCTTTTCTCGTATCAGGGTTTTTGAAATTTATGTCAACTGAAGTGTTGGTAAATGTATGAAGCTCTGTGTTCTACAAAGATTCCAGAGTGCAAATATATAAGAAACTAGGTACTACAAATTAAAGCATTTTGTTAGGAAATTAAGATTAAAAAAAACTATTTGTTGGCACAAAAAAATGTTAGATTGAAAGTTGGAAACTGGAAAGTAGTAAAATGAAAAGCTGAAAATAATGATGAGATAATTAAAACTTAAAGAGGAAATTTGAAAACTAACATAACAGTGTTACAAAGTTAAAGTTGACAGTAAAGTTGAGATAATTACAACTTAAAGAGAAAATTTGAAAACTAGTGTAAAGTTGGAATGTGGTAAAGTTAAAGTTGACAGTAAAGTTGAGACAATCACAACTTAAAGAAGAAATTTGAAAACTAGTGTAAAGTTGGAATGTGGTAAAGTTAAAATAATTACAACTTAAAGAGGAAATTTGAAAACTAGTGTAAAGTTGGAATGCAGTAAAGTTAAAGTTGACAGTAAAGTTAAGATAATTACAACTTAAAGAGGAAATTTGAAAACTAGTGTAAAGTTGGAATGTGTTAAAGCTGCCAGTAAAGTTGAGATAATTACAACTTAAAGAGGAAATTTGAAAACTAGTGTAAAGTTGCAATGTTGTAAAGTTAAACTGAGTATCAATAGCAGACCAATCTTAGGCAGTTTAGAGTTTAGTTTTGCATCATACCAAGTTTGGAACTGTAGAGTAAGTCAGTAACTGAGCTTACTTACGTTAATTTGACAAAATACAGTATTTTGCATGTGCAGTATTATGGAAAAGTCAGAGACCACTTATTTAAATCCCAGCCAAAACAGCCATTTAGTATGTTTTCAATTTACCCCCAATATCTGGAAAAAAGCAGAAGCCTATTGAATATCAGATGTTTCAATATTTAGTGTCTCTTTTTTGTAGCTTCAATTTCTCAGTTTCTTAGTTCAGTCTTAGAAATAGCGGTTTACTGGTTTCAGCTTTTCACCATCCAAATAATCCCAAACACATGCAGTGATGTTGAGGTATGGACTCTGGGATCATCACTCTATTGTTCTGGGAACTCTTTTTCTCAGTGAGGAGCTTCTTGAACACCACCACCTCCTTTCAGACCACCATAGCATTGGTGTGTCTTCTTACAGTGGACGGAGGATGGACAGAAACATGTGTGGATGTTCTCAGATTTGAAATTTGAAAACTTGAGCTTAACGTTCTCCACTCTCTCAAAGATAGAAGCTTCGAAAAAGTTTTTTCTAAATTAACATTTTTTTTTTTACTAAAGTTTACATTAACTTGACTTCGTCTTTACTAATGCAAGTGCATGATTACATAACTAATCTGGGCGTGTGCCCACTTGCATGTGCCCCAGTTCTGCATATAAGGCCTATGTCCAGAGTTTGGAGGTTCTGGTTTAAACCGAAAGGCCTCTAGAACTGCACTACCTAGCCAAGAATCATTTAGTAACCTTAAACTTCGAGAAGGTGGGATTAGCAAAAGCTGTAGACCTACAGAATATAAATGAACTGCTAAAAGACCACCAAGCTGGCCAAGCCAGGACAGCTCAATCTCAACTGTTTGGTTATGGTATCTAGAACAAATCGACTTCGCTTAAACCGGGGGGAAACATGGCAAACCCAGAACTAAAAGCTCGTCTCCAAGACATCAGGCCACATGAATCATTCGAAAATGTTTAGAGTGGTACTATCTCTACCACTGCTGTGATAAATGAAGACCAATTTGCCTTCACCCCTCTCTGGACACGCCATGCCGGCTAAATAAGCGTAGGCCGGATTTACCGCTCCGGTCCAGGCTACTCTGCGCACTGCCCTCAAACATAGAGCCTGTTTCTTGGGGTCGGGGAACGTCAGGTGTCAGGTTCTACACGTCTTCACACCGCAGAGATAAACGCCTCTTTATCAGCTGAATCGGTGCCCTGATGTAATCGTTTTTGTCTTTCCACCATGCTTGGACGCATGACCAAACGCAGCTGTCCATAACGCGGGTGGCCGAACGGACGTCAGCGGCACCATGAAGCTCGTTTCCCACAGATGCGCAGTTATTAAAAAGCAACTTATCTCTAAGCAAATGCGGTCGGGTAAATACATGTGTCTAGCTCCGTCTGAGTCAACAGGGGATCCGGTACATCAAACAGAGAGGGTAAACGGGCGACGCTCCATATACTTAATGAGCTTCTCCGGACTCATTTGGGAGACGTTAAAAACGACAGGCAGAAAACAGTGGAAAGGGCACTCGCCTGCAGCGCTCGTCGAGAGCGTCGTCCGGTGGAAGTGGTGATCAGATTGCTTATCTAGAGCGACAGATAACACCGCTTGGGTTTATTGGGTGCTAAAGGCTTTACAGTGGGCGGGGGCGAAAATGTCAGCGGTGGTATCCATCGAAACGGCGACGTCAAGGCCTGCCGGCTCCTACTCATGTGCTTGCTCATTCGCTTCTGGTTAACTGTGCCACTATGGAATCTCTCTATTCAAGTTCCAGTGTAGACTCGGAGTTGACCGAGGGATGGTGCATGATTGGCATGAGCCAAAAATATGACATCCCCTCACCAATGACGGCAATAACAAAGCCAAGATCTGCTTCATATTAGACAGTAAACAAACAGGAGGGTGGATGTACGAGGCACGGGGAGGCGTGACGACCTGAGTGACCTGACCGCCAGGGGCCTAACCTTTATGGCTAGACTTGGTAGGAACATCTCCCAAACGGCAAAGCTCGCAGGTCATTCCTGGAAAGCAGTGGCGAGTACCTACCCCTGCGTGGTCTGTGGAACTACTCTGGCACATGTCACAGCCATCTTTGGGAGGGCCCACGTTGCATCACACCCAGTGGCTACAGTCCAGTCAGAGGAAAACGCACCTACAAGCATTGGGACTGGACCTTGGAGCAATGAAAGTTAGTTGCTTATGGACGGCTGGGTACGCATGCACCATTGGGGAAGTGATGGCAGCAGGACTGAAGCAAGCATAGAAGCCAGTGCCACACGGGAGGGTGATGCTCTGGGCAACGTTCCCCTGGGAAACCCTGGGTCCATGTTTCACCCACCTTAATACTGTTGCAGTTCAAGAAAACCACTCCATGGCAAAGGTGGGAACGTCCCCTGCCATGTGGTTCAGGAACGGTTTGAGGAACGTGATGTTCAAGATGGTGGCCTACAATTTCAGCATCGTCTGTGGTACATGCTCAGCTGTAGCAAGTCCACTTCGCAACGTACAGGACTCCAAGGATCTACTGCTAACGTCTTGGTGCCAGAGGTCAACACAGAGGTCAGAGGTGTTGCAGAGTCCAGGCCTTGGTGGGTCAGGGCAGGTTTGGTGGCGTTACATATTTACGATCGACCTCGCTATTAATGAATTTGTCTTTTTGTGTTAATGGAGAATGGGCAAAGTACAAAAATTGATTGGACGGTGTAACCACCTGCTTTACTGTGCCAATATTTACTGTGCCAACAAAACATACTCTTGAGTCTCAAATATGAAGGAGAGTATTAGGCAGGTGGTCATAACCTTTCGGCTTATGTGTGTGTGTATATATATATATATATACACATACACACACACACACACACACACACACACACACACACACATACATATATACACACACTAACTTAAAAGTCTTTGCTATTTTACGCTGGGTAACGCCATTTCTGCGCAACAATGGTGGAACTGGTGATCCTCTTACCATCTTGGCTTCAGAGAGACACTGACACTCTGAGATGCTCTTTTTATACCCAATCATGTTGTCAATTGACCTAATTAGTGTTAATTGGTCTTCCAGCTGTTTGTTATATGCTCAATTTCCTTTTTCTATCCACTTATTGCTACTTGTCCCAACTTTTTTGGGATTTGTTGACGCCATGAAATTTTGAAACAACATATTTTTCCCTTAAAATGATACATTCTCTCAGTTTAAACTTTTGATCTGTGATTTGTGTTATATTCTGAATAAAATATTATTTGTTGGCGCCTCTACATCATTGCATTCAGTTTTTATTCACAATTTGTTTAGTGTCCCACCTTTTTTGGAATCCAGTTTGTATATACACACACACACACACACACACACACACACACACACACACACACACATTTTTCTATCTGCAAAAAGTAAAAGTAAGTACGTCCCAACATTTTCCTGCAATGTCAATCTGAAACGAGGTGTACCCAACTCAGAAACTTGGAGGAACTTTAATTTTAACCTCAGATAATAGTAACTATGAAACTAATAATAGTTCATTATTAAACTACCAATAATAACAAAATTATTAACTGATAACGTGAGTACGGAATTATTCAACCAGGTCACACGGTTATTGGAGTGTGTGGTATCATCATGCCTAGTCCAAAAAAGAAAGAAAGAAGTAGAAGACCTTGAAAATATTGGAAATCAATTATTCCACCGTCTGACAAACGGAGATTTAATGCCACTGCCAACTCGTGCAGACCAGGCCACCTCAGGGAATTCGACCTGAGTGCAGTTCTTACGACGGCTCCAAGAATACCAATACGTCATATGCTATATATAGTTCATTTGTTCATTTGCAAAGTTACACTGTGGGGGTAAAGACATATCTGAAACTGGTTCAATTGTCTCATTTTTCTTTTTACCAAAAATTCAGGACTTAGAAATTTAAAACATCATGTTCCACCTAAAAACTCACCCATCCTATTTGTTTCTTTCGTCAGAGGAAGGGGAGAATGCTTCATGCCAGGAAGGTGACGATGCCAAGGACCAGCATCAGCAAGCCGTTCAGTACACCTGAATAATGAGCGTTCCCTTCAAGGACTTCATGTTGCGTCCTGGCTGGCGACATGAACAACACCTGCGAACCCCAGACATCCAACCAGACTGCAGATCCACTGGGCGGCCATCAGATTTGGGAGGTGGTTTTGATCGTGCTGGTGACGGGCCCGCTCTCCTTCATCACCATCGTAGGTAACCTCTTGGTGGTCATCTCCTTCCGGGTCAACAGCCAACTGAGGACCATCAGCAACTACTATCTGCTAAGCCTGGCGGTGGCGGACTTGATCTTAGGCACAGTGTCAATGAACCTCTACACAGCTTACATCATAAAAGGTCGCTGGATGCTGGGGTCCAGGGCATGCGACCTGTGGCTAGCGCTCGACTACGTAGCTAGCAATGCTTCCGTCATGAACCTTTTGGTCATCAGCTTCGACCGGTACTTTTCCGTGACCCGACCGTTAACATATCGAGCCAAGCGGACGCCTAAACGAGCCGGCTTGTTGATTACGTTGGCCTGGGTGGTGTCGTTCGTGCTGTGGGCCCCTGCCATCTTGTTTTGGCCCCATGTGTCTGACAGATCCCAGGACGACGCCAAGGACTGCTCCATTCCTTTCCTGACGCAGCCCCTCCCGACCTTTGGCACAGCCATCGCCGCTTTCTACCTCCCGGTCAGCATCATGATCATTCTATACTGGCGGATTTATTGGGAGATCGAGAACAGAGCCAAAGGACTCGCTAAGTTCGTGGGGTCCGTTAGCAGCAGTACGGGCAACTCCATGAAGGGAGACAAGCAGTCCGACTACCACAACAGTACACACAGCAGTCTCTGCAGTTCCATGGAGAGAAATTCGGATAGATGTCCAGGGGTCCCCAGGAAACCGCCAGTGGGGTGCTTTCCTGGAAGACAAAAGAAGCATCCCCGGGTAACAGGGGACGCACCCGGGCCGCCTCCAACCGAAGCAGTCAGGAATTACAAGGAGGCTTGCAGCAACAGCAGCTGGAACATCGACGACGAGGACGACGACGGGCCGACCTCTTCGTCAACCGAAGAAGAGGAGGAGCAAGATCTTAAAGGAATGCCGCCATCTGCATCCAACCCTGCGGTGATCAAGTTGAAGGACCTTCAATGCAGATCCGGGGACCAGCGGGAAATTCCGGCTCTACCCGGGCAAACCTACAGTCACCCTCCGTTACGGAAACACCGAGCGCTGGACCTCAGCCTCCGCAAGCAGCCCAAGACCAAGAGGCGAATAAACACCATCATCCGAGAAAAGAAAGCGGCCCGGACGCTGAGCGCCATCCTGCTGGCTTTCATCTTGACATGGACGCCCTACAACATCATGGTCTTGGCTTCCCTGTCGCACTGCGTCCCCGCAAAGCTGTGGCAACTGGGATACTGGCTGTGCTACGTCAACAGCACCGTCAACCCCATGTGCTACGCTCTGTGCAACGACTCGTTCCGGGCCACTTTCAAAGCCCTGCTCCTTTGCCGAAGAGCAGACGCCAAGTCTTGGGAAACGGGTCAGAACAGTCGGCATGCCTCCGTGAGGCAGAAGAAGTCATGTAGCACCGTGTGACGTCATGCGGCGTTACCAGATAAAAGAACTTGAGAAGAGACTTTCTGAAACACTGTGAGAGCTTACACCCTCGAGTTAAGAAAGGGCTTAGCGGATATTAACTCTTCCCCTTCATATGAATTCCGTTTATCCATGTCTGGAAAACTTGTGCCAGAGATTTGTATGACAGTAATCCCCAGCCTGAACATGAGATGCCAATGCACCGTGAACCCGGTCTCTGTGTTTTGACCCTTTGCCAGCTATAAACGTCTTTCTGGGAGTTTCCCGAAGCACTGCTATGTTCTGTTTTCTGGGGTCTTTGTCCAACTTCGTCCCCTCCCTACGCTGCAGCTTATCTGCCCTGCGCCTTGCCTTGCGTTTGAGTAAGTAGCAGTCATGTGCCATTTTAAACTTTGCCATCTACAGAGACAGGAAAAGATGATGACTAAAATAACAGACCTTCTGCAGCCACTCCACTGTTTCCTATACACGGCCCCGTTTGTTGGGACATTATTCCACTGAGTAGATTCTTTCCATCAGTGGTATTGCATGGGCTGTGTTACAGCTCCTTCCCTGGAACAAAGTCCAGGGAGAATTACGATACCACAACGGACCGTCTATAAAACAGTGATTGTTTCGAACGCCGGTGGCCGAAATTGATTTTCAACCAAATATTTTGGGAGCTTGTCCCCGTCCCCGTCTAGAACACCATGTAAAAACCCCATTCAGGCTCAGCTTGGAGAGGGCTCAGGCCGCCAACTTTCCCAGGTAACCGGATTTAGAGCCGGTGATTAATACTCGTGCAAATCAAAGCAGGACAAAGCCTTTAAACACGAGATGCTAAGTGGCTCATCTGTCCAAGAAGGAAAAAAAAAAAATCTTGGTGCTCAACTTTGTCTTCTAGATGTTATTCATTGGTCAAGGTCAAGAAGAAATGGGGACCTGAATGGTGTAGAGTGGTCCTAGCCTCCGTCATAATGACCCCGGATCTCAAGAATTAGCAGATATCAGGCTCTACAGAGAGCACACTTGCTGAGTTGAACGTTGAGAAACGTGCCTCGTGCAAAAGATTGCACATTTCCCAAAATATTAATCTCCAGTCCCAACTCTGTACACTCATATCTGCAGAACTAGGCATATTCACAGCTGCAAAAATGTATTTTTGACTAAACATTATTAAACCATGAAAATTAAAAAGCTTAGAAATCAGCAGGCGAGTCCACAAGTGAAATGAAACCCTGAAATGATCATTTAAAACTCAGAGGTGTAAAATCGGGAGCTTTGCTGACCGTCTTTAAGTATCAATGCCACACGTACTGGATCGAAACCTAGGTCCGGCTCCTCCAATAGAGGAGACACACCCGTCACCAAGTTTCTGAGTTCTCAATCAATCGGATTCCTCCCCTACCTGGTGGAAGGGGAGCAAAACACAAGCCCCATTATAAAATAACCGTTTGCCTGCAGTTCCACATTTCCACCAGAGAGGTCTCCAAATCCCCAAACTCTATAAACGTGAAGTGAAGGTGTAGGTGTGTACAGGAAGTGCAGGACAGACCCCAGAGAGCCTGTTTAGAAGCTGGAGAAGGATGTACGCTGGACAGAGACACAGTGAAGAGCATGTAGTATAAATATAATACTCCGTGCCAAAGAGTTTTATTTTCCTTGGGGGGGGGAAATCTAATCAAAATCAAATAAAACTTGTACCATAAAGCAAAAACATTCCATCATGAATCAAAGCAAACCCCTAAAAATGTCTTACACCAACCCGAGCAAATATAATTGACAAAATATGCAAAAATTGAATATTCGAATGGCCACTGCTCTAAAAATGGTAAAGAAAAAAATAAAATAAACACCTGAAAAGGAAAACAAAACCCTCGAGAAACCGTTATTTACCATGTTAATAATGGTTAGTTGGCTACTATCAGAATCACAGAGCTTAATTACATTTAAAAAACGCTTCCCGGAAAAGTTTCTGTGCCAGTACGTGAGTGCAAGAGCATAAGAGCAAGTGTACTTGTATAAGTGATACCAGGAAAAACATGCATATGGTTACGCAGCTATGGCGGTAAAATGACACTTGGATACGGCCAAAGTGACGGGTGCTATAAGCAGTACTCTGAAAGTACTGCCCGTGTATGAAGCATCTTTCTAGTCCAAGTAGACCAAAACCTAACCACACGGGGTACACGACGTCCAGGTCCGTCAGTTCCAAGCGGTACGGTGCGTCAGCCCCGGCCTGGAACGCACCGCATACAAACGAAGCAAGGCTTGTTGACGGTTTCTCCTAGAACCTAAGAACTGAGGCGCAGCCACGGTGGAAATCTTTCGTACTGCCTTTGATCGGCGTGGCCGCGGTGTCTCCTGAGCCTCATTACTGATCATACTACGTTACAGTTCGTTCGGTTATTTGATCCTTGAGCAAAAAACACGGTTTTAGAGGAAGCTACACCGAACGAATTCTGGAAAAGCGCTAAAAGTGAGGGAATGAAATAAAACTGGAACTCTACAGGGAATTCTCTCTTGAAGTCTGAAAAAGATGACGTTACTTTTTGGAGATAATTACGTTTGTTTAAAAAAAAAAAAAAAAAAGGCGGGAAAATGGAGAAATTCCTCAAAAGTAACAGTAGCTATGCTCGCATATCATCACTGTTGAACCAAAACCATGTCCCCGCCGGTGCCTTCCCTTCAGAACTAAAGAAAACGGCGGCTGGACGTTACACTAGGTAGGTACTTTTTTTTTCGGCCAATAGAAATGCACCAAAAATGGACTGACAGACGGTCAATACAGCTGTCACCTGTTAACGTTACGATATCGGAGATATGGAATGAGGAAGTGTTGCTCTGACAGATGAACAGTAGGGATAAACAGTTACTAGGCCCTGTTAGAAGATAACCGTCCTGCGACATCCGGGGAAGGTTTCGGATTACTCGACAACCTCTAAAGCACTACGGATACGATAAGAGTCTGGATAGACGCCCTGAGACTTGAACCCCACCAACCTTGCTTTTAGGGTGATGTCTGGAAATTCTGAAAATCAAAATCTTTCGAAAAAAAAATCTGCAAATGGGTTCAATTTTAAAAAATAATAAAATTAAAAAAAAAACTTTCTACATGGTATACATAACTCCAGCTGATGGAGTCACCACAGGTACACCACCAACCCAAACGCACGGGCCATTTCATGGTTTTAGGCTGCGGGGGGGATTACCAAAGCACCTCTCCAAACGGTTTACACCGCACACCCCGACTCCCCAGCCTCAGCGCTTCTACGAAACCCAGCAGGCCGAAGATCCAGCACTGTGGTGGCTAGAGTCGATGACTGTCACTAGAACGTCTTAATGCTGTTTAAACCCAGCACCGAAGGGAGAGACTCCACTAAACGGAAACACGGAACCTACAGTACTCTACAAAAGTCGGAGTGGACCCGGTCAAAATGGCCATGTTCCTCATTTCCCAGTTTCAGGAAGAACAGCAGTAGCCCCAAACAACTACCTGCCACGTTCCCCAGTGTTGGCGGCCATCATCTTCACTAGAGCTTCCATTCTTTTCAGGAGACTCACTTTCGGTTTCTCCAGGACGTCTGCAGCCACACCTCTAAAGCATTTCCTGCTCGCCATGACCAAACAACCCCAAACACATTCAGTGATGCTGAGGTTCTAGACTCGGGGATGGTCAGTCCATTGCTCTGAGAACAGCAGCAGCAGCTTCTTTGTTTGATGTGTCTAGATCTCGTTTTCTCAGTGAGGAGCTTCTTGGACAGCCACGCCTCCATAGCGTTGACTGGTCTTCTCACAGTGGGAGAAGGCTCATTCTCTCTGAAAGAAAACACCACTCCTCTGATTTAGTGGTCTACCAGGTCGCCCCGGTGGTCCCGTTTCCTCTGGAGCTTTTGGAACTTCTATGTCTACTGAAAAATGAAAAACTGGCCTTAAAAAAAAAAAAAAAGGGGGTCCATGACTTTTGCACAGTAGGGTATATCTGCTGCAGGTGAAGCGTATGATTAGTTTCCCAACGGCCCCCCCAAATAAAAGAACTGAAAAGAGAGCAGCCCCCAAAACAGCTGGAGGAGAACGAGACGTTTCAGCTTCTGCCCATCGGCTTCCATCGTGTGTGGAACGGATGGGTGGGGTTGGGGTTTCTGGGTCCTTTACTAATAACAGGCGTTCGAACGATCGAGTGCGGTGCAGATTTGGTGGAGAACGGCCATGAGGACTGTGGCAGGTCAGGTGAACTAGAGATCTGGTACGCCGGCCTTCTCAAACCCTCAACCCCTCCACCATAAAGTGTGGGTGACGATGAAACGACTGAACATTGGCGTTTTTGCGGAGAGATGCAGGACTTTGCATGAGGGAATCGCCTCAACCCCTCTAAAATAATAACCACCCATTCTTCTCATTCCATCTTTTAAATACATCACACCGTTATACTCTATACAAATATATAAATATACAAAAAAAAAAAAAAAACACGCTACCATTTCTCTCATCAGGAACAAGCATTGGCATGCTGATTGGTTTCAACTATCACTGTCTGCTAGGAACCCAACACTGTGACGAGGAGCGGTCGGGATACGCTGTGTAGGCTAGCAGTTTGGCGGATACGAGGCTGTCGGGTTCGCTTGCTGTTGACTAGCTGAGTGGTGGCTGGGTCTACTATGAGGAGGAACTCAAAAACAGAGTCATATGTTCTCATAACCTTCAACCAGGGTGTGCTTCGAAGAGCTTCTCGGTCGGTCTGGCAGCTGACGGTGTAGGTTGGATTTTTGATTTATTAGGTTCGAGATTAATAGTTGAAAACAAAAAGCAGTGGGAAGTCTGAAACGTGGAACTGTGTAACAGTCATATCGGGATCAAACCTGCCGAGAGGTGAGCGGGGAAAGTA
The DNA here is from genome assembly GCA_024036415.1 of Prochilodus magdalenae. NCBI lineage: Eukaryota > Metazoa > Chordata > Actinopteri > Characiformes > Prochilodontidae > Prochilodus > Prochilodus magdalenae. The sequence continues at coordinate 92,687 of JAMWET010006883.1, read as the reverse complement.
CTGGAGAGAGGAGGAGGAGGAGGAGGAGGGACCTCTTTCTCTTTTCTTTCGCCCCTCCCTCGGTCCATAGCTATGGGGCTCGGTTAAGCAGGCTTCCCTTTTCCGGTTCCCAGCGCCTCTAGTTCAAACCCCCTTCCCTGCACTCACTGAGTGGCCAATTTAAAAAGCTGGGAACCGAGAGCAGAGGGTCAGCGTTTCCAGTGGGACCATCACGATGGGGGAGCGTTCTGGTTCTGATATATGGACGCCTTCTCCTTCAGCAGGTCCAAACACAAATGACAGCTCCAACTTCCTGCAGAGACACACGGCGAAGCACAGGAAGACATTAACTCGGAACGAGCGGCCATGTGCATGTACACAACAGAACCATAATACACATCAGAGTCATTATAGTGTTTTACAGACGCGCGCACACGAGCGCACACACACACACATGCACACGCACGCACAGAGACGTACGCCCACAGAGACGTACGCACACAGAGACGTACGCACACATGCACGCACACACACACACATGCACGCACGCACGCACAGAGACGTACGCACACAGAGACGTACGCACACAGAGACGTACGCACACACACACATGCACGCACACACACACATGCACGCACAGAGACGTACGCACACAGAGACGTACGCACACAGAGACGTACGCACACACACATGCACGCACACACACACATGCACGCACACACACACATGCACGCACGCACAGAGACGTACGCACACAGAGACGTACGCACACACACACACATGCACGCACACAAACACGCACGCACAGAGACGTACGCACACAGAGACACGCACGCACACACACACATGCACGCACACAGACAAACACGCACGCACAGAGACGTACACCCACAGAGACGTACGCACACACACACATGCACGCACACAGACAAACACGCACGCAGAGACGTACGCACACACACACACACACATGCACACGCACGCACAGAGACATACGCACACAGAGACACACATGCACACGCACGCACAGAGACGCGCACAGAGGCGCATGTGCGCGCACGCAGAGGCACGCACACACACACAGAGACAGGCACGCACAGAGACGTACGCACACAGAGACGTACGCACACAGAGACGTACGCACACAGAGACACGCACGCACAGAGACGTACGCACACAGAGACACGCACAGAGACGTACGCACACAGAGACACGCACAGAGACGTACGCACACAGAGACACGCACAGAGACGTACGCACACAGAGACACGCACACGCACGCACAGAGACGTACGCACACAGAGACACGCACGCACACACATGCACACGCACGCACAGAGACGCACACACACAGAGACGCATGTGCGCGCACGCACAGAGACATACGCACACAGAGACACACATGCACACGCACGCACAGAGACGCGCACAGAGGCGCATGTGCGCGCACGCAGAGGCACGCACACACACACAGAGACAGGCACGCACAGAGACGCAGGCACGCACAGAGACGCAGGCACGCACAGAGACATACGCACGCACAGAGACATACGCACGCACAGAGACACGCACAGAGACATACGCACACAGAGACACGCACACGCACGCACAGAGACGTACGCACACAGAGACACGCACGCACACACATGCACACGCACACAGAGACGTACGCACACAGAAACACGCACGCACACACATGCACACGCACACAGAGACGTACGCACACAGAGACACGCACGCACACACATGCACACGCACACAGAGACGCGCACAGAGGCACGCACACACACACAGACAGGCACGCACAGAGACGTACGCACACACACACACATGCACGCACACAGACACGCACGCACAGAGACGTACGCACACAGAGACACGCACGCACACACATGCACACGCACGCACAGAGACGCACGCACACAGAGACGCATGTGCGCGCACGCAGAGGCACGCGCGCACACACACACACAGAGACAGGCACGCACAGAGACGTACGCACACAGAGACACGCACGCACAGAGACACGCGCACACACACATGCACACGCACGCACAGAGACGTACGCACACAGAGACACGCACACGCACGCACAGAGACGCATGTGCGCGCACGCAGAGGCACGCGCACACATACACACAGAGACAGGCACGCACAGAGACGTACGCACACAGAGACGTACGCACACAGAGACACGCACGCACACACATGCACACGCACGCACAGAGACGCGCACAGAGACACGCACAGAGACACGCACAGAGACGCATGTGCGCGCACGCAGAGGCACGCGCACACACACACAGAGACAGGCACGCACAGAGACGTACGCACACAAACACAGACACAGGCACGCACACACAGACACAGGCACGCACACAGAGACACGTACGCGCGCATCTGTATGTGTGCATGCGTCTGTCTCTGTGCCTGCCTGCGTCTCTGTGCGCACAGGGACACGCGCGCACATAGAGACACACACAGCCACGCGGGGCACACACACGGAGACAGACATCCATACATGTGCACGCCCACACACACACACGTTCACAAACTGTTACACTCACACACACACATTCATACACACACATCCACACAAACTTTCACTATGTCACACACACCCATACACATTACATGCAACTCTAAATCTAGAATCTCCCGCACAATGTCATTCTGCACATTATTACCTTCGGGGGGCTCAGACATGGGTGGGTTTAGGCAGTACATGTGATACCCTCTGTCGCAGTCATCACAGAACAGCAGCTGGTCCTGTAGAGAAGCCCATGTGATGATCAGGATCAGATATGATTGACATGTCTACACGACTGATGTGAAACTATTAGAACTACGGACCAGTCGGGACCTGTCTGTGTGTCGAGTGTGGAATAGCTGTGTGGTCACAAACACAGGCGTCTATTATGTTATTGGTGTGTGTGGCATGTATGTACAAGCGGACGGAACGCACATCATTCTCCGAAGTGCCGCACATGTTGCAGCACTTGCACTCGATACACTGCCAGCGGTACGTTTTCACCGCCGCCATCATCACTGGGGTGAACTGCAGGCATGACGGATGACCTGCGGACAGAAAGTGTAAAGCAGACCAACATTTCAGTAGAGGAAACATACATATACACAGCAAGGGAGGGAGAGAGAGAGAGAGAGAGAGAGAGAGAGAGAGAGAGAGAGAGAGAGACAGGGAGACAGAGAGACAGAGAGAGAGAGAGAGAGAGAGAGAGAGAGGGAGAGACAGAGAGGGAGACAGAGAGAGGGAGACAGAGAGAGGGAGACAGAGAGAGGAAGACAGAGAGAGGAAGACAGAGAGAGGGAGACAGAGAGAGGGAGACAGAGAGAGGGAGACAGAGAGAGAGAGGGAGACAGAGAGAGAGAGGGAGACAGAGAGAGGGAGGGAGACAGAGAGAGAGAGGGAGACAGAGAGAGAGACACAGAGAGACACACAGAGACACAGAGAGAGACAGAGAGAGAGAGAGAGAGAGAGAGAGAGAGAGAGAGAGAGAGAGAGAGAGAGAGAGAGAGAGAGAGAGAGAGAGAGAGAGAGACAGAGGTGATCAAACGACCATAGGTCTGCTTACCGGAGCGGCCACAATCGGAGCAGGACACCAGCTCTTCTGATTGGCCGGTCTTCTGGTTCATGTTGGAATCCCCCAAACAGAAGTCACAGTAGTTGTTGGGCAGGGCCAAACCATCCGGACCCTTTTTGGGGGCTGCCGACAGACAGACAGAAACAAGCCTGAAGGTTCAACAGCGGTCCAAAGACATACCCAGCGTCTCCAAACATCAACGGTGTGCAGCTACTCACTCTTAGGCTCCTCGGGAGGCGGAGTCTGGGGCGGAGGCTCCGGCTCCTCCTTATCCTCGCCCTCCTCCTCGGCCAGGTGAGAGTGGGTGTAATGGTAGCTCAGTCCCGGGCGGTTCTTGTAGCGCTTCCCACAAACTGCACACATGAACACGAGGACTGTGTTTAGAACCGTCGCTGTGAAGCTGCTGGAACGTTGTTCATTAGCACCACCACACACTCACACGGTCAGCCTCACACAGACCTTCTCTAAGGTCACCTCTGGACTGGTCTAGCCCGCATCTAAAGCCGGGACGGGTGGCGGGAGTAACAGTAATGGGACTAGACACAAAACCGAAACCGAAACTAAAACTAGAAGCGCTTCCTTTCAACGCCACCATCAACCAAGACGTTTGATTGATGGTGGCCTCCAAGCCTCAATTTCACTGACACGTCAAAAACGAGTCAACGACCTCATAAGCAGGTCAGACCTACATGTGGTTTCCACCGCGCTAACGGCTGTGCTACATTAGCCTCACAGTGCTATACTGAAGGAGCAACCTCCAGACTGCGAATGTGCCAGGGCTGATGGGCTTCGGTCGGGGTAGGAGGGAAAAGCGAGTGATCTCGATTTTTTCACAGAACTCCTCCTTTAATGTGGCTCACAAAGACTTCAGTCTTCCACCCCTCCCTCGGGGGTGGGGGGGGAACCAGTCACAAGGCTGGGGCGGCTCATATGAGTGTACGAGTCAGAAGCCCACACAGCAGAGACTCTTAACCCCAATTAGTCACCGCTCTGAACCACCGTACTGAACTGCTCTCAGGCTTACAGCCCTGCCTTCGCTCACCCGGCTAGCACACGCTAGGGTTAGGGCACCCGGGCCAAGGTGGAGGGTCTGGCCGTCCGTCAGTTCTTTCCCGCTTTGTACCTTAACCGTTTCGCCACGAGACAGCCATGATCCCATCACATGTACATCAAGGCACAGACCGTTAGACATTCCCGGCTAACTGTGGCTCGGGACGTAGGCTTCCAGGGAGCTAACGGCCTGGAAGGTCGTGAAAACTCTTCATGCGCTTGATGATAGCGGCGGAGCTCAAGGTCGAGAGCGAGCTAGTTAACACTGCCTGATGGACCACCAGCCTGTCGTCAGGGGAATGGAAGGTACCATGACCAACCTCATGATGGTGGGGGATAACCAGTTCCATAACCAAGCCATAGAACACGCCACGGAAGATGCTGGAACACTGCCACGTCGCCATTACCGTAACCGCTACAGGTCGCCGTGTTAGTGTTACCGATCGCTTGTGCCGCCGTTTCGGTACGTGAAGTGTGCAGGTAGCCGAACGGCCACACAGGGGCGCTGTCCTGCATCTAAGCCACTACACCTGGGAGATGTTCAGGGCTCTCTCCTCACTCTGCCATGACCCTGGAGGTACACTTGTCCAGACCAGCCCGGCGCTCTCCACTCCAGGCTAGGCGGGGTTCAATCATCAGTGGCTGAGTTTGTGCTCAACTCCAAAGCTCTGTATTCAGAGAGGCTTTTGAGAAATCCTTCGGTGTCCGGAGTCGGGTCTGAGGAGAGAGCCGGGGCGCCAGGCTGGAAACCGTCCAACGAAATATCGTTCTGTTTACACTGGGTGAAGACTTCATGATGCATGGCCCTGCTTGGAACGACGTCTGGTTCCATTGACTTCCATTTAAACTGATTAGGGTTCTGGCCTTTCCTGTACAGCTGCCATTCTGGAGATGCTTGTTTCTCGTTGGACAGCAACGATAGGCGGTCACGGCTTCGGTCATTACGGCGTCCCTATAATTACCGGTAACTGTGAGACGACACGGTTATGTAACTCCACCACTGGTTTATGGCCTGGTTATGTCACTGTGCTGCAGAAGGCTTCAAGTCGGTTCCTAGATGTTAAAAAAAAAGCCCTATAGGAAGTGTGGGGGTGGAGGCGTGGCAGCGGTTAAAGGGCATGTTCCCTCGTTATCTAGCACCCAACCGCTCTCACTATGAGATCACGCCTGGCCCCATTCTGAGACCACTCAGTCCCATCAGGGATCGACTGATGGTTCTCAAGGCCGATGTACATCATTGCTTAAGGGGTGGTGTGGTACTGTGGACGGGCCGATATTAATTTTGCCATAACTTTTACACGGTATGAACATTACCTAGAACCTGATTTATAATCAATAACGGCTTCAACACATACGAGATTTAAACTTCCTCCCAAATGAACGGTCCAGAACGAACATCCACCAGGAGTGCGTTTCCCAAAACTACAGCTGCTGCCAACTACGTTTACAGCTGCGACGCAAGGGTTCCCCAAAACCACGGTTGGAACCTGCTTAGTCCTGACCACCGTTGAGCGACACAGGTGTTTCCCGAAACCGTAGTTCCACCGAGCGTTCTCAAACACTGTGGTTAAGTTGGGTAGTTGGAGCTACGACTGTAGTATGTACACCTGGGGTCAGAAGCTTAGTTCCTGGAGACTACGCCATCAAGGAGGCATGTCAGTGAGCTAGAACATTTAGAACAGCTAGAACATCAAATGCTTCCAATGTATGTCCAAACGTATGGTTTTCGTATGGCAGCCCTATCCACGGCGCCCGGGGAGCAGTTGGGGGTTAGGTGCTTTGCTCAAGGGCACCTCAGTCGTTACTGTAGGCTCAGGGAATCGAACCGGTGACCCTCCGGTCACAAGGCTGGTTCCCTAACCTCCAGCCGACGACTGCCCACACTGAACGATCGAGATGACGCGAGTGCGACGCAACTCTAGCAAGACTCTTGATTTTGTTGCGACATTGGAAATCTGCTACAGTAAAAAGTGGTTTGGTGTAAAGTCATTAGCATTAGCTGTACAGGAAACGCACCCCGGGTCAGAGGTCGGCCGTGACTGTTACCGGTCCATATCATTGGGTTTCATCGGGAACTCTGGTGTAACTATGTAGAATTCACCCTTCCGTGTTCTACTTCCGTGTGGACCTGCCATTCCCATACACAAGCTAGCTCCTGTGTTTATACGAGCTTCAGCTTTCACTACTTCCTCCTTCATTCCCTCGTTCATTGGCTTAGCACATAACTCCAACGCTGATACTCTCTCACGAGTCTTCCTCTTCCCACATATGCGCACCATCCCAACCGGAAAACTTAATAGCCTAGCATAGTCTAGCTAAAAGAGTAATGCTAACGAATACCGAGCAAACCACTCGTTCGTTCACTCACTCATTCATTCTCAAACACAAGCACCTCCATTCCATCAACTCAAACTGAGCAAACCCTACGGCAAAATCAAAACAAAAGCAGAGGCACTATTTCACTCTGGGCGGAGGAGTGAGGAGGGGACGAGAAGGAGAACGGTGCGTAGACGGATGAGTACTCCCCACACACAGAACCGAGAAAATCACATACGGGAGAAAGGAGAAGGAAGGGAGGCACACGAGAACAAACAATGAGGAAGGATGGATGAGTGACTGGGTAGCAGCAAAGCAGCTAATGCTCAATGCGCACCAATGCTAATGCTGAAAGAGCGTATAGAGTGACAGGCAAGCCGGGGACGGTGGCAAACACGCAAGCCAGCCAAAGCGAACGAGTCACCGCCTAGCTTCCATCCTCCCTTTCTCAGGTTAGTGCCGAGTTCAGCGTTCCAGGCCGTACAGGAAGACGGCGGGTATTCACGTAGCGAAATTCACAAGACGATTTTTTAAAGTCACCTAACCCCAGACCGAGCTGATCAGCCAAGACACGCTAGCCCAAGTTCAGCTTCTTTAGCTTAGCACTGGAGCCACCACGGCTAACCCGGAGTAGAAGCCAATAGACACCCAAAAGCTGTTCTGTAAATACAACCCCGAAACCGCAGTCCGGGTCTGCTAATCCGAGACGGGCTTCCTGAAGCCCTGGCGTTTATGGCCAC
>JAMWET010006883.1:77500-80000 GCA_024036415.1 Prochilodus magdalenae | reverse complement strand
TAGGCTACCATGTCTTACGCACTGTGGTATCGATATTTGTTTGAACTGGAGTGTAGGAATCGTTTTCCGGCCTTTGAAACCCAAAGAAAACATGCATGTTTGATTCATGGGATGGTGGGAAATGGACTCGAAATAAAACGTGTTCAGTTCGGTGCACCCCTCCTTTAAAGAACCATCTCGCCGTTTCAATAGTCTACATCGACTTTTCGGAGGGGGCGGGGCTTAGAATGGCTTACAACAAATTGACAGAAATCAGTTAATAGCATCAAAGTCTGTTTTTTTGTCTTCACGTAGAAGTACAAAAAAAACGACAGCATGATGCAGAGCGAGAGAGAGAGACGGGGTGGAGGAGAGAGAGAGAGAGAGAAGGTATTCGAGTTCCTACGGGTAACTACTACCAAAATGAAAATAAATAAACATCTACATCATGAAATGATGACTAAAGACTCGTCGTGAGAAAACAGCAACGGTACAACGTCCCCTCACTGACTCACTGTCACAGGCGTACGGCTTGTCCCGGTCCTCCAGAGCGGCCGCTGCCTCCAACTTCTTGCGAGCGCTGCTCACGCCCCGCCCCTGCGGAGAGGAAGGAGACCATTACTGCTGCACCACCGACGGCCATCCAAGCCAAGACCATGCCCTACAGCGATTCACCCTGCATCACACACGTATCCACAGCAGCCTGGCATGGTCGGGCGGGTATAGCGGTAACATGGTGTGTGGCAGCCTATACGGTGGTGTGTGGCAGGCGCTGCTTTGGCTCAGTAGCCTGCTTGCTAAGCTAACGTCAGCCTAGCTAAACTGTCTCCAGACACACCTCTCTGTGGCTCCACCCTACACTCCCATCATCTAAACTTGCCCCGGCGCCTTCGTTAGCCCGCACCGTGTTCACCTCACCTTTCCCTTGCCTTTCCCGCGTCTCTTCGGGGTATCTTCCTCGTAGTCTTCATCGTCCAGGTCATCCAGGAAGTCATCAGGTTCCAGAATTCGCTACACAGGTGATCAACAGGAGGGTTAAACACTCTGTTAGTATGGGGGTCCTTCCCTACACCAGGTTAAGCTGGAGGGCCTGTTACCTTCCTAACCCTGGTCGCCGGGTTGAGGCCTCCACTGGGGAACTCGGCGTGCGCCTCCTCGTCAGCGGGCCGGATTTCCAGCGCTGCTCTCTTTTCCAGTGGTTCTCCCCTCAGCAGAGCTTCCAGGCTGCTGCAGTCGCCCGAGCCCAGCATGTCCTTCTTCAGCCCCAGGTCCAGCTCTACACAACACACACGCGTTAACCTCCATGGTCTCCCTGAACGCACTGGACCCGACCCGGTTCTATGAAACCGACCGGTTCTAGGAAAAAAGCCCTTTCTAAAATAAGTCCACATGTTTTACTCTCCTAGTGGGGACCTATCTGACTCCCTGAGGGCCTACCTGTTTTCAGAGATGGGAAAGCCAGTCGAGGGTCTTCTGGTGGATGAGCTCTCCTCTTCTTTCTCCAACGACGAGCTGGATACGTATACAACTGCCCCGGGGCCACACCTTCACACACAGACACAGCAGAGCACACAGTGTTAGGGCGTCTACCATCCACCTAGAGATCATCTATACCCCTACATGGCACTGTTACTGGTTTGCTGAGTGCATCATGGGTATCGCCAGTTGTCAGGACAGGCGGCATTCTCCATCCTATTCCACTCAACATCCCCCCAAGCTTTCAGCCAAGTCGCCATGTTTGTCAGCGTGTGCGGTTGAGAACAGGGCTTCCCGACCTGTTCCACCTCAAGGTCCGCCTACCTAACCTGGCTGTACAACACGAACCAGCGTGCTGGCGTACGGGACATGCATCAGTGGTCCATTAGTGGATTAGTCAACCATGAGCCTGCTTCACAGCGCTAAGCCAAAACCAAGACGTGCTCCAGTGCGGGGAATGTTTCTTATCTTAACACTTTGTTTTCTTCACACCTGTCAATCACAAGCGGTCAGCTGAAACACCGAGGGGAGTGTCACTTCGGTCAGAGAGATAAGAGGCTCGACCTGACAAAGCTGCCTTGGTGCGTCCTTGCTGCAGGGCCTCCATTAAAAATCATTCACACCTTCACAACAAAGCGCCATCGATGGCCCCCCAGGGACCACCGTTTAATACGCCCTCAGAGCACGCAGCAGTACTAAGCCATATTAGCAAGTCGACCTCACCAAATAAAGACCTCTAGAGGACGGATTTGGGGACTATTGAAGTCTTACTGCCTGTGAGCCTCATAACTCCAAACAAGTTCAAGTGAGCGAGTGAGTGTGTAAAAGAGTGAGTGAGAGAGCGAGTGAGTGTGTAAAAGAGTGAGTGCATGAGTGAGTGAGTGCATGAGTGAGTGAGTGCATGAGTGAGTGAGAGAGAGAGTGAGTGCATGAGTGAGAGAGAGAGTGAGTGGGTGCATGAGTGAGAGAGAGAGTGAGTGAGTGGGTGCATGAGTGAGAGAGAGAGTGAGTGGGTGCATGAGTGAGAGAGAGAGTGAGTGGGTGC
>JAMWET010006883.1:60000-75000 GCA_024036415.1 Prochilodus magdalenae | reverse complement strand
GAGTGCATGAGTGAGTGAGTGAGTGAGTGAGTGTGCGCATGAGTGCATGAGTGAGTGAGTGAGTGAGTGAGTGCATGAGTGAGTGAGTGCATGAGTGAGTGAGTGTGCATGAGTGAGTGAGTGAGTGCGTGAGTGAGTGAGTGCATGAGTGAGTGAGTGAGTGAGTGTGCATGAGTGAGAGAGAGAGTGAGTGAGTGAGTGCGTGAGTGCATGAGTGAGAGAGAGAGTGAGTGCATGAGTGAGAGAGAGAGTGAGTGCATGAGTGAGAGAGTGAGTGAGTGAGTGAGTGCATGAGTGAGAGAGAGAGTGAGTGAGTGAGTGAGTGAGTGCATGAGTGAGAGAGAGAGTGAGTGCATGAGTGAGAGAGTGAGTGAGTGAGTGAGTGCATGAGTGAGTGCATGAGTGAGAGAGTGAGAGAGTGAGAGAGTGAGTGCATGAGTGAGAGAGAGAGTGAGTGCATGAGTGAGAGAGTGAGTGAGTGCATGAGTGAGAGAGTGAGTGAGTGAGTGCATGAGTGAGAGAGTGAGTGAGTGAGTGCATGAGTGAGAGAGAGAGTGAGTGAGTGCATGAGTGAGAGAGTGAGTGAGTGAGTGCGTGAGTGCATGAGTGAGAGAGAGAGTGAGTGCATGAGTGAGAGAGAGAGTGAGTGCATGAGTGAGAGAGTGAGTGAGTGAGTGCATGAGTGAGAGAGTGAGTGAGTGAGTGCATGAGTGAGAGAGTGAGTGAGTGAGTGCATGAGTGAGAGAGTGAGTGAGTGAGTGCATGAGTGAGAGAGAGAGTGCATGAGTGAGAGAGTGAGTGAGTGAGTGCATGAGTGAGAGAGTGAGAGAGTGAGTGCATGAGTGAGAGAGTGAGAGAGTGAGTGCATGAGTGAGAGAGTGAGAGAGTGAGTGCATGAGTGAGAGAGTGAGTGAGTGAGTGCATGAGTGAGAGAGTGAGAGAGTGAGTGCATGAGTGAGAGAGTGAGTGCATGAGTGAGAGAGTGAGAGAGTGAGTGCATGAGTGAGAGAGTGAGTGAGTGAGTGCATGAGTGAGAGAGTGAGTGAGTGAGTGCATGAGTGAGAGAGTGAGTGAGTGAGTGCATGAGTGAGAGAGTGAGTGAGTGAGTGCATGAGTGAGAGAGAGAGTGAGTGCATGAGTGAGAGAGAGTGAGTGCATGAGTGAGAGAGTGAGTGAGTGAGTGCATGAGTGAGAGAGTGAGTGAGTGAGTGCATGAGTGAGAGAGAGAGTGAGTGCATGAGTGAGAGAGAGATAGCCAGAGATAGCGAGAGAGATAGATAGATAAAGCGAGAGAGAGAGAGAGAGAGAGAGAGAGAGAGAGAGAGAGCGAGAGAGAGAGCGAGAGAGAGAGCGAGAGAGATACCTGGCCCTCTGTGCCTCTTTTCCATCCAGATATAGCAGTTGCTCTGGGCGACGCCCGTCTGAGAGTCCAGAAAGGGCATCCTCACACTCCTCTCTGCACACAGACGAGCATTATAGTTATGGCACTGCTCCATGGCATCTCTGTAGTACTGCTCGCCCAGCCTGGACACAGACACACAGACACACAGGACAGTTATGGCCACGGCCCGAACTCCTCACCTCACAACCAGTCAAGCTCAACGCAGCACCCCAACATTCCCGGTACGGTCTGGGAGTTCTGGCACTGTGTCTGTGCAAAGCCTTCTCTTGGTGTGTGGATGACAGCTACGCGAATCGACCTCACACGGCTACAGAACGTCCTAACTAACGGACTACACATGAGGGAAAACAGACGGCGAGACAAACCGCACACACAAGTAAAGCCGCACACACAAATGGCACCGAGCAGCAACTGTCTGAAGCAGACACCTGGAGGACTTCCTATGCAGGATTTGGAGACCCCTCTGGTGGAAAAGTGCAACTGCATGCAACCTGCTGAGGACGTATCGCATCTTCATCATTCTAATGTTGGGGTTTCTTCAGGTTTGAGAGCTGGGCATCGAGGGGGGCGTGTTTTTCGTGGGTACAGGCACGTGGCATAAGTAGGTAAAGGCGTAGACGTGGTCCGAAGAACTCCCAGTAAGACTTTCGTTTAACACATCCACATATTCCCATCTCCACCACCATTTCCTGTTCTGAACAACTGGATGGATAATTAAGACATAGTTGGACCAATTCCAGGGACCGGCCTACAGCTAAACCACCACAGCCGTGTGTACAGCCCTGTACCCCAGCCTGTAAACCAGGGACAAGCCAAAGTGAACACTGTGGGACAAAGTCTCCGCCCCTTTTTCACCACTGCATAAACTGAATAGGCTAAATCCCAGATAGCGAGCGGATGTGGGCCACACCTGGCACTGCAGGCCCGCTGTCGGCACCGGCGATCTGCTGTGAGCAAAAGGGGGCCCACATATTTACAACACGCATTTGGCCCACCAGTCCCAAAACAGATCTGGTCCACTTCTGGTAGAGATACGGCACAGCTGCCTACTTTTGGCTGAGGCGTGGCTCTAATGTGGTGAATGGAGAGTGAGCGAGAGAGAGAGAGAGCGAAAGAGAGAGAGAGTGGGAGAGCGGAAGAGAGCGAGAGCACGTGCGTGAGAGAGCGAGCAAAAGAGAGAGCGAGAGACAGCGAGAGAGAGAGAGAGCGAGAGCGAAAGAGCGAGAGAGAGCGCGAGAGAGCGCGCGAGAGAGAGCAAAAGAGAGAGAGAGAGAGAGAGACAGCGAGAGAGAGAGAGACAGAGAGAGCGCGAAAGAGAGAGAGCGAGAGCAAGAGAGCTAGAGAGCGCGCGAGAGTGAGAGTGACAGAGCGAGAGAGTGAGAGTAACAGAGCGCGAGAGAGAGAGAGAGCGCGAGAGAGACAGCGAGAGAGAGACATCAAGAGAGAGAGAGACATCGAGAGAGAGAGAGAGAAAGAAAGAGTGAAAGAGAGAGCGAGCGCGAGAGAGACAGAGCGCGAGAGAGCCAGCAAGAGAGAGAGCGAGAGACAGCAAGGGAGAGAGAGTGAGAGCGAAAGAGCGAGAGCGAAAGAGAGAGCGAGAGCGAAAGAGAGAGACAGAGCGCGAGAGAGACAGAGCGCGAGAGAGACAGAGCGCGAGAGAGACAGCCAGCAACAGAGAGAGCGAGAGACAGACAGAGAGAGAGACAGACAGACAGACAGACAGACAGACAGACAGACAGAGAGAGAGAGAGAGAGAGAGAGAGAGAGAGAGAGAGAGAGAGAGAGAAAGAACGAGAGAACGAGAGAGAGAGCGCGAGAGCTAGAGCGAGAGAGCTCTTCTGTTTTGGTTCTGTTCTTGACTCTGAAGCTCCGTTAGCCTCGAATGCTTGAAACTGGATTAAACCCGTTACAGTGGGGTTGGCCTGTAGAAGGTGGCGCTAGCTCTGGACTAAGTCCAGAAAAACTTGGGCTCTGGTTCCCGTCTACATCCAGGAACTACACACCGGTACCAGAGTCATTAAATACTTGGCTGTTTGGTAGAAATGACTCGGTCTTCACATGTCTGGCCAGTTTCGGCCGCCGAACATTCGGTGCACCCCTACTAGTAACCACAGTGACCCGTGCTCGGTTACCGCACAACCCGACACGTAGCTTTAGCTTCCTGCTAAACAGTTCATTCACACAAACGATGCGCATGTAAACCACCGCTAATGTGGGACTACTGCTCCTGCTCGTTCAGGCTCGTCTATAAAGCTGAGCTTAAAGCAGAAAGCCCTGAACACCGATCCGCCACAGTTTCAGTGGCTCGCCCTAAACCAGCTTAACTCCGGCTGGCTCTGAACCCCTCCGGGCTTGTGTACGGATCTGGGCTCCTTTGTTTGCGAGAGCACGATCGGCGGCTGCGAGGCAAAGCGGCCATCCAGCCGAGTCATTGTGGCTGCCGGACAGCGGGAGGTGTCGCTCCGTCACCGGGCAACCGCCAAGAGCCCGAGGGAGGTCGCCGGCTCTGCGCAGCCCGGGAGGACATGAGGAGGAGGAGGACAGACGAGACGAGGTCAGAAAGGACTCGGGGGAACGTTAAGAAGCAGAACGATGTTTTTCCCTCCACGTATTACCGGCATTCAGCTCCTTAAAGTGACCACTCGGGGACATCCGCCGTACCGACAGACACGACCAGCTCCTCAGGCTTCTTTAGTACCCCACCAACATCACAAGCACAGCTGTGGAAGTCTGGCTCACAGGAGTAACACTCCATCCTGACGCTGTCCAAAGAAAAACAAGCGTCTCCAAAATGGTAACTTTACACCAGAGCCCAAAAACCTCATTCCATTCTAATACAAGTCAATGGAACCAGACGTCTTCCCAAGCCGTTTTGGACCATTTCCTGGGGCCCATTCGTCCCGAAATTCGCACACAGTGTGAACAGCAGCTACTATGTTCAAATAAAGCTTAAAAGTCAAAATCGAGAAAATTTGAGATACGTGGTTACGGCTGGGCGGTGGCGATATCATGGGCGATATCGTCGAGTTCAATTTAAGGAAAACCACCATCGGAATACTGGTCAGGAAAACTGCAATTAGACATTTCGCCCGGATCGTTTGTTTATTCGTTCGTTCGTTAGTCAGCAGTACAATGAACCTAGCAATATGTTCTTCAGTGCACTGTCTGCAATTACACACTTCTACCAGAGGGGGCTCCAAATCCCCACAGCATACCTAGTGCACTCAAATAGCTGTGTGTCTGAGCTTACTGAGCCAAACGAACAGACCCAGTTTGAGGCAGGCCTGGGATGACTCAGGTAGGCACTGTGCACGATGCTAACTGAAGAGCCGAATGCTAAAAGAACACAACTGTCAGTGTGTAATTGGTGGGTTGACTATTTTGGGATAAGGTTGGAAAAGGATGCCACCGATGGATTTTCCCGCCAGACAAACCCACCCGTCAGCATCCCTGCAACATGACGCGACCCCGATTCCTGAGAAGCCTCTTGGTCAAAAACACGGGACGGAGTTTGTGAAGCAGTGGAAGACTTGCGGAAGTCGCTCGGGGTGTCGTGTAGCTCCTGGTCTCCAAGTAAACAATGCGAACGTGATCAGAGCCATAAAAGGCCGGGCCTGTGAATGAGCGGGTAATCGTTTTAAAGCTGGAAGATAAGACGGGATTACACACTTTGCGAGCACACAGAGGAACCGGTCATTTCCTGCTTCTGCTTTCTCTCGCGTCTCCACAGAGCTCTTAGGAACTGCACGTCCAAAATCAGGGCCAAAAAAAGAAAAAGAGAGAAGAGGGTATCAGTGCTTCTCTAGAGGCTCCCAATAACCGAAAGCACCAGCAGACTGAACAGACACAATGGGAAGTAGCTTCTATATAGGTGGGTTCAATCTGATCGGTGGAATTGTGGTAAGGAGGTCACCCGGAGGGGTCAGATGCGCAATTGCCCACCACAGAGGGGGTCATGACCTCTACATACAAACAGAGCCATGCTGCATCCTAAAGTACCATACAGCATACGTACCGGCAACCAGACCCAACCAATTTGTGTCTACATGGTGTTAAAGGCTTCAGAGGTTCACCATAGCTGTGAGCTTTCTCTGGAATACACCATCTAGCCTCAAAACACTAATTTGGTGGACTTGCCCTCCACTATGACTTACTTCAGGTAACCTAACCTTGCCCCCTGGAAGCTAAAGCTAATCTAGGTCCTCTTTTACACGTGGGGTTAGAAAATAACGTCCCCACAACGCCAACATGCTCGTGTTTGACAACTGTCTGTGAACGCTCAGTCCCCATAAAGCCATGATTACAAACTCACACACCCGGTGACAGCAGCTTCGCATCACCGACAAGGCACAACCGGATTTATTCCAACATGGCGGATAAAAGTCACCGGGTTTTCCACATAAACAGCCTCTTTAAAGCTCCACAAAGCTTCCCAACCAGGGGGGACAGGGCGTCCCTCGCCGGACGAGACACGAGGCTGAAGTTGGCTTCCTCTTCGCCCAGCTTCTTATTCCAATTCCCCGTTCCACCTTAAATGGCGCGGCAGTTACATTCTGGCGCCTGACCATTTAAGGTGGAACGGAGAATTGGAACTAGTACGGCAAGTTCGGCTCCGCGGAGGAGGCGAGTTTAACCCGGACACAGTCTCCGCTAACAGGCTAAATGAGTTTGCTAACAGCAGCTCCGGCTAACGTCAGGAACAGCCCGAACTGTCGCCACACGCTCCCCACACGGGGACTTCTACCGCCCGGTCAAACTTCCCGCCGCTTATCCGCGCTCCCGTGTCGCGTCCCGGAGGCCGCCGCTCCGCTTTAAACAGAGACAGCGGTCGTTTTTACTCACAGTTTGACAACATTCTCCACCACCGCCGCCATCTTGGTTCGCCTACGCTTCTCTGAGTGGGCGGAGCCGGAAACAGCGCGCGGGTTCCGGTAGCTATGGAGATCAGAGCAGCGTTCTAATTAGGAGGATGGTGGTGTTGATGTTGGTGGTGATGATAGTGGCGATGGTGGTGATGAAGATAAAGGGTGATGAAGGTGAGAGTTATGGTGATGAAGGTGAGGGTTATGGTGATGAAGGTGAGGGTTATGGTGATGAAGGTGAGGGTTATGGTGGTGAGGGTTATGGTGATGAAGGTGAGAGTTATGGTGATGAAGGTGAGGGTTATGGTGATGAAGGTGAGGGTTATGATGATGAAGGTGAGAGTTATGGTGATGAAGGTGAGGGTTATGGTGATGAAGGTGAGAGTTATGGTGATGAAGGTGAGAGTTATGGTGATGAAGGTGAGAGTTATGGTGATGAAGGTGAGGGTAAAGGTGATGAAGGGTTATGAGGTGAGGTGAGTATGGTGATGAAGGTGATGGTGATGAAGGTGAGGGTTATGTTAATGTAGGTGAGGTTATGGGTGATGATGTTTAGGGTTTTGTTGATGAAGGTGAGGGTTATGGTGATGAAGGTGAGGGTTATGGTGATGAAGGTGAGGGTAATGGTGATGAAGGTGAGGGTTATGATGATGAAGGTGAGAGTTATGGTTGTGAGAGTGAGGGTTATGGTGATGAAGGTGAGGGTTATGATGGTGAAGGTGAGGGTATGATGGTGATGAAGGTGAGTTAATGATAATGATGGTGAGGGTTTCCCCCAACACGTGAATGTGAGGGTTATGATGATATGAAAGGGTGAGGTGATGATGAAATGGTGAGGGTGTACGGTGATGAAGGTGAGGGTAATGGTGATGAAGGTGAGGTGTGAATGTACAACTCTACAGCCTGATGAATGAAGGTGAGGTGTAAGGTGAGGGTGATGAAGGTGAGGGTAAGGTACTGATGAAGGTGAGGGATTATGATGATGAAGGTGAGGTCTGTAAGTGATTGAGAGTTATGGTGATGAAGGTGAGGGTTATGATGATGAAGGTGAGGGTTATGATGATGAAGGTGAGGGTAATGGTGATGAAGGTGAGGGTTATGGTGATGAAGGTGAGGGTTATGGTGATGAAGGTGAGGGTTATGATGATGAAGGTGAGGGTTATGGTGATGAAGGTGAGGGTAATGGTGATGAAGGTGAGGGTAATGGTGATGAAGGTGAGAGTTATGGTGATGAAGGTGAGGGTTATGGTGATGAAGGTGAGGGTGATGAAGGTGAGTGGGTGATGAAGGTGAGGGTATGGTGATGAAGGTGAGGAGTTATGGTGAGGAAGGTGAGAGTTATGGTGAGTGAAGGTGAGGTGTATGGGGATGAAGGTGAGGGTTATGATGATGAAGGGGTGAGGGTGGGGTCCATTGACTTATGGTGATGAAGGTGAGGGTTAATGATAATGAAGGTGAGGGTATGGGGATGATTAGGTGAGGGTAAAAGGTGATGAAGGGTGGAGAGTTATTAAAGGAACCTGGTGATGAAGGTGAGGGTTATGGTGATGAAGGTGAGGGTTTTGGTGATGAAGGTGAGGGTAATGGTGATGAAGGTGAGAGTTATGGTGATGAAGGTGAGGGTAATGGTGATGAAGGTGAGAGTTCTGCCTTCACAGGGCGGGGCGTCATGGTGATGAAGGTGAACAGGCTCTCCACAGTGTCTGCCGAAATATTATTATGGTGATGAAGGTGAGGGGTTATGGTGATGAAGGTGAGGGTTATGGTGATGAAGGTGAGGGGTTATGATGATGTGAAGGTGAGGGAGGACTTATGTTAAGATGAAGGTGAGGTCATAATGATAATGAGGTGAGGGTAAATGGTGATGAAGGTGTGAGGGTAAATGGTGATTTTATTCTTTAAGGTGAGGGTCATCTACATTGGATGGTGATGAAGGTGAGGTTATGGTGGATGAAGGTGAGAGTTATGTGTGATGAAGGTGACTGGCTCATTGGGTTATGGTGATGAAAAGGTGAGGGTAATGACAAAAAGGTATATGAAGGTGAGGGTTATGATGATGAAGGTGAGGGCTATGGTGATGAGGCCAAGGTGAGGGTTAATGTACTCAATAAGGGGACGCCATGGTGATGAAGGTGAGGGTTTGGTGATAAACTCTTTTCCCACAGGAATTGGAGGGTAATGGTGATGAAGGTGAGGGTTATGGTGATGAAGGTGAGAGTTCACATGGTGATGAAGGTGAGGGTTTATGATGATGAAGGTGAGAGTTATGGGATGAAGGTGAGGGCCCATTTCCCCGTTGCCCTGCCGCCCCCTCTCTCGAAGGTTATGATGATGAAGGTGAGGGTAATGGTGATGAAGGTGGTGAGGACCGTAATGGTGGAGGTTATGGTGATGAAGGTGAGGGTAATGGTGATGAAGGTGAGGGTTATGATGATGAAGGTGAGGTTTATAGTGAAGAAGGTGAGAGTAAATCAATGACACCTGAGAGTGATATGATGATGAAGGTGAGGGTAATGGTGATGAAGGTGAGGGTTATGATGATGAAGGTGAGGGTTATGGTGATGAAGGTGAGGGTTATGATGATGAAGGTGAGGGTTATGGTGATGAAGGTGAGGGTAATGATAATGAAGGTGAGGGTAATGGTGATGAAGGTGAGGGTAAAGGTGATGAAGGTGAGGGTTATGGTGATGAAGGTGAGGGTTATGGTGATGAAGGTGAGAGTTATGGTGATGAAGGTGAGGGTTATGGTGATGAAGGTGAGGGTAATGATGATGAAGGTGAGGGTTATGATGATGAAGGTGAGGGTTATGATGATGAAGGTGAGGGTTATGGTGATGAAGGTGAGGGTAATGGTGATGAAGGTGAGGGTTATGGTGATGAAGGTGAGGGTTATGGTGATGAAGGTGAGGGTTATGATGATGAAGGTGAGAGTTATGGTGATGAAGGTGAGGGTTATGATGATGAAGGTGAGGGTAATGGTGATGAAGGTGAGGGTTATGATGATGAAGGTGAGGGTAATGGTGATGAAGGTGAGGGTTATGATGATGAAGGTGAGGGTTATGGTGATGAAGGTGAAGAAGGTGATGAGTAGGGTAATGATGATGGTGAGAGGTTATGGTAATGGTGATAATGAAAGGTGAGGGTTATGATGATGAAGGTGAGGGTAATGGTGATGAAGGTGAGGTTATGATGATGGTAAGGTGAGGGGAGGGTAATGGTGATGAAGGTGAGGGTTATGCTGATGAAGGTGAGAGTTAGTTATGGTGATGAAGGTGAGGGTATGGTGATGAAGGTGAAGGGTTATGGTGAGAGTTATGAATGATGAAGGTGAGTGTTTTGGTGATGAAGGTGAGGGTATTGATGATGAAAGGTGAGGGTCAGATGCTGATGGTGATGAGGGTTATGGTGATGAAGGTGAGAGTTGGGTGTATGAAGGTGAGTTATGTGATGAAGGTGAGGGTTATGATGATGAAGGGTGAGAGTTGGTGGTGATGAGAGTGTGAGGGTTATGAAGGTGAGGGTTATGAGGGGAGAGTGATGAAGGTGAGGGTAATGGTGATGAAGGTGAGGGTAATGGTGATGAAGGTGAGGGTTATGATGATGAAGGTGAGGGTTATGATGATGAGGGGTTAGGGTGAAGGTGAGTGGTGATGAAGGTGAGGGAGTTTATGGTGATGAAGGTGAGGGTAATATGATGATGAAAGGTGAGGGTTATGATGATGAAGGTGAGGGTTGGATGATGCACAGGTGGTGATGAAGGTGAGGGTAATGATGATGAAGGTGAGGGTTATGATGATGAAGGTGAGGGTTATGGTGATGAAGGTGAGGGTAAAGGTGATGAAGGTGAGGGTAATGATGATGAAGGTGAGAGTTATGGTGATGAAGGTGAGGGTTATGATGATGAAGGTGAGGGTAATGATGATGAAGGTGAGGGTAATGATGATGAAGGTGAGGGTAATGGTGATGAAGGTGATGGCAGAAGGTGAGGTTATGTTTAATGATGAAGGTGAATGGTGATGAAGTTAGGTTGGTGATGAAGGTGAGGGTTATGATGATGAAGGTGAGGGTTATGGTGATGAAGGTGAGGGTAAAGGTGATGAAGGTGAGGGTTATGATGATGAAGGTGAGGGTTATGATGATGAAGGTGAGGGTAATGATGATGAAGGTGAGAGTTATGGTGATGAAGGTGAGGGTTATGATGATGAAGGTGAGGGTAATGATGATGAAGGTGAGAGTTATGGTGATGAAGGTGAGGGTTATGATGATGAAGGTGAGAGTAATGGTGATGAAGGTGAGGGTTATGGTGATGAAGGTGAGGGTTATGGTGATGAAGGTGAGGGTAAAGGTGATGAAGGTGAGGGTAATGATGATGAAGGTGAGGGTTATGGTGATGAAGGTGAGGGTAATGATGATGAAGGTGAGGGTTATGATGATGAAGGTGAGGGTTATGGTGATGAAGGTGAGGGTTATGGTGATGAAGGTGAGGGTAAAGGTGATGAAGGTGAGGGTAAAGGTGATGAAGGTGAGGGTTATGGTGATGAAGGTGAGGGTAAAGGTGATGAAGGTGAGGGTAATGGTGATGAAGGTGAGGGTAATGATGATGAAGGTGAGGGTTATGGTGATAAAGGTGAGGGTTATGGTGATGAAGGTGAGGGTAAAGGTGATGAAATGATGAATTAATATTTACATTTTACTGTCCTTTCATCCATCCATGCACCCAGTCTCTGTAGTGCAATGCTACAGAATGGCCACAGGGTGGCAGTGTGGGCTTGTTTGCAGAGTAGGGTAGTGTCGCGAGAGCATGTTGAAGATCCAACACGATCTAACACACACACACACACACACACACACACACACACACACACATAAATACATACATACACACACACATACACATAAATACATACACACACATACACATACATACACACACACACACACACACACACACAAATACATACACACACATAAATGCATACAAACACACACACACACACACACATACACACACACACACACACACACTTTGTGCACTGAATGAGACCTATACACAAACTGCAGTCCAGCGCTCAGAATATCAGCTCCTCTCTTCTTCCATGCTTTCTTCCACAGCTTTCTTCTTCCCTCTGCATTCTTTCATATTCTTCAAAAAGCAACAGGTTGTGACTAGTGCCCACACACAGAGCTGAGCCTCTCTTTCCCTTTCTCTTTCTTTCTCTTTGTCACTCACTCACTCACTCACTCATTAATCTTCATAAACTGATACACACACACACACACACTCACACACACACACACACACACACACACACACACACCATGACCTGATACACACACACACATACAAACACACACACACAACACACACATACACACACAACACATACACACACACACATACACAAACACACACACACATACACATACACACACATACACACACACACACATACATACACAACACACATACACACACATACACAAACACACACACACATACACACACACACACACATACACACACACACACACACACACACACACACATACACACACAAACACACACACACACACATACACAAACACTCACACATACATACACACACACACACACACACACATACACAAACACTCACACACAACACATACACATATGCACACACACACCGTGCAAACAGGGAGGTTCTTGCCCACTCCCATTGGTCAGTAATGTTAAACCAGTTTACAGGCGCATGCAGGAGCGTGCTGAAACAGCACTACAGTTAGGGCTGTGTGAACATCCAGGCCTACCACTGATAACATCCCCGTCTGCAGCAGGTCACCGAGCCAGTTTCAGGGCGGTGTATCTGCGGTCTGTTAATGAATCTGCTCCCACGCACACACTGAATAAACTCAGACACAGTTCTATTACATGCACACAATCCCCCGATTAGCCACACTGCCTAAGCTGCGCCGCACACGGCTTTGTTGGGGAGGCGTTTCGGTTTCCGTAGACCAGACACTTCTCACATTATACTTGCAAATGTGGCACCTCCTTTATGTGAGCAAGTCAAACAGATTATATAGTCGGGCCGGTGCTTGGACCCCTAATCCATTAGGCCCTTCACACTAAAGCTAAATAATCTAAACTGGGAAAGTGTATATTAGGTGTGTATATAAATCAGAGTGTATATTAGTGTGTATATAAATCAGAGTGTATATTAGTGTGTTATTAGGTGTGTATATAAATCAGAGTGTATATTAGGTGTGTATATAAATCAGAGTGTATATTAGTGTGTATATAAATCAGAGTGTATATTAGTGTGTTATTAGGTGTATATAAATCAGAGTGTCTATTAGCGTGTTATTAGGTGTGTATATAAATCAGAGTGTATATTAGCGTGTTATTAGGTGTGTATATTAATCAGAGTGTATATTAGTGTGTTATTAGGTGTGTATATAAATCAGAGTGTATATTAGTGTGTTATTAGGTGTGTATATAAATCAGAGTGTATATTAGTGTGTATATAAATCAGAGTGTATATTAGTGTGTTATTAGGTGTGTATATAAATCAGAGTGTATATTAGTGTGTTATTAGGTGTGTATATAAATCAGAGTGTATATTAGTGTGTTATTAGGTGTGTATATAAATCAGAGTGTATATTAGGTGTGTATATAAATCAGAGTGTATATTAGTGTGTTATTAGGTGTGTATATAAATCAGAGTGTATATTAGTGTGTATATAAATCAGAGTGTATATTAGTGTGTATATAAATCAGAGTGTATATTAGGTGTGTATATAAATCAGAGTGTATATTAGTGTGTATATAAATCAGAGTGTATATTAGTGTGTTATTAGGTGTGTATATAAATCAGAGTGTATATTAGTGTGTTATTAGGTGTGTATATAAATCAGAGTGTATATTAGTGTGTTATTAGGTGTGTATATAAATCAGAGTGTATATTAGTGTGTTATTAGGTGTGTATATAAATCAGAGTGTATATTAGTGTGTTATTAGGTGTGTATATAAATCAGAGTGTATATTAGTGTGTATATAAATCAGAGTGTATATTAGTGTGTCATTTGGTGTGTATATAAATCAGAGTGTATATTAGTGTGTATATAAATCAGAGTGTATATTAGTGTGTCATTTGGTGTGTATATAAATCCGAGTGTATAATTAGTGTGTGTGTATATATAAATCAGAGCTGATATTAGTGTATATACATCAGTGTGTATTTTAGGTCATGTGTATATAAATCAGAGTGTATATTTATGTGTTTATTGGTGTATATAAATCAGAGTGTATATTAGGTGTGTATATAAAATCAGAGTGTATATTAGTGTGTTCTTAGTGTGTATATAAAGCCAGGTAAATATTAGTGTGTATATAAATCAGAGTGTATATTAGTGTGTTATTTGGTGTGTATATAAATCAGAGTGTATATTAGTGTGTTATTAGGTGTGTATATAAATCAGAGTGTATATTAGTGTGTTATTAGGTGTGTATATAAATCAGAGTGTATATTAGTGTGTCATTTGGTGTGTATATAAATCAGAGTGTATATTAGTGTGTTATTAGGTGTGTATATAAATCAGAGTGTATATTAGGTGTGTATATAAATCAGAGTGTATATTAGTGTGTTATTAGGTGTGTATATAAATCAGAGTGTATATTAGTGTGTTATTAGGTGTGTATATAAATCAGAGTGTATATTAGTGTGTAGTTATTTAGGTGTTATATTAAATCAGAACTGTATATTAGTGTGTATTAATGAAAATCAGAGTGTATATTAGTGTTGTCATTTGGTGTGTATATAAATCAGAGTGTATATTAGAGTGTTATTAGGTGTAGTATATAAAATCAGAGTGTATATATTAGGTGTGTATATTATATCCGAGTGTAGGTGTGTTATTAGGTGTGTATATAAATCAGAGTGTATATTAGTGTGTCATTTGGTGTGTATATAAATCAGAGTGTATATTAGTGTGTCATTTGGTGTGTATATAAATCAGAGTGTATATTAGTGTGTTATTTGGTGTGTATATAAATCAGAGTGTATATTAGTGTGTTATTTGGTGTGTATATAAATCAGAGTGTATATTAGTGTGTTATTAGGTGTGTATATAAATCAGACTGTATATTAGTGTGTATATAAATCAGAGTGTATATTAGTGTGTCATTTGGTGTGTATATAAATCAGAGTGTATATTAGTGTGTTATTAGGTGTGTATATAAATCAGAGTGTATATTAGTGTGTATATAAATCAGAGTGTATATTAGGTGTGTATATAAATCAGAGTGTATATTAGGTGTGTATATAAATCAGAGTGTATATTAGTGTGTTATTTGGTGTGTATATAAATCAGAGTGTATATTAGTGTGTCATTTGGTGTGTATATAAATCAGAGTGTATATTAGGTGTGTTATTAGGTGTGTATATAAATCAGTGTGTATATTAGTGAGTATATAAATCAGAGTGTATATTAGTGAGTATATAAATCAGAGTGTATATTAGGTGTGTATATAAATCAGACTGTATATTAGTGTGTATATAAATCAGAGTGTATATTAGTGTGTCATTTGGTGTGTATATAAATCAGAGTGTATATTAGTGTGTTATTTGGTGTGTATATAAATCAGAGTGTATATTAGTGTGTATATAAATCAGTGTGTATATTAGGTGTGTATATAAATCAGAGTGTATATTAGGTGTGTATATAAATCAGAGTGTATATTAGTGTGTTATTTGG
>JAMWET010006883.1:47500-52500 GCA_024036415.1 Prochilodus magdalenae | reverse complement strand
CAAACACATTTTGTACACAGGACAATAATCTGGTGGTCCGAGGGTGGACCAGCAGTGGCAAACAGTCGGTGGCTTCCTGACCTGATCAAGCCCCTGGAGCGATATACATGCTCGCTATCTGGACTACTGTCTTGATACTATCCAACTTTACAGGAGAGGGCAAAAACTCCAAACTCCTAATGTAAGTCAACGTAAAAATGTTTTCCCATTTTTTGGTCCAATCATCATAAAATTCCCACGTAATGTAGAGGACAGCTACTGCGTTTAAATTACTTACTGGCCAAAAACAAGGTCGAATATTAGTAATATAATGTTAACGTTACCTGCCACATTAAAAGTGCTACATTTATATAGAATGAGCGAGCCAACTGTACGTTTTTGCTGTCGATATATCAGGACTTTGGCGGAGGACGCCTAAAGACACATATTTAGCTTAGCGTTATGGACACAACTGAATTTAACTTCATCTAAACGCTAATTTTTAGTAAACTCCTTTTTTTCTGGCTTCTTCACAAAAACAAACGACAATAGACTCATTCTTCACAAGGAATAACTTAACCAAATGTCTAACTTCGCTAGCAGCCAACGGTTAGCATGATCTCCTTAGCATTCGTTCATTAGCATCGTTAGCTGTTTAGGACAAGCTGCATCTAGTCCAGTGAGAATGTGTGGAGTAGAGCGATACTTCTCTACACAGTGTTCAGGGTCTAGCAAGGCCACTACGGCTAACGCACACTTCGGTTTATCGGGTTTACCTTGTGTTAAGTCTTTTCTCTTTAAAGTGTTCCTTAATATAGTTTGGCGTTGCGGTTAGCAGTTTAGCTTCCATCACACACAAGTAGTGCTGTTTGCGCCCAGTGCTGGCTGAAGAGAGTGGGATACCCCTGTATAAGAACCATACAGCCCCAGTGGTCCTCAGAAGTTCATTCAGCAGTCGGCGTCATATCCGTGTTAGGAATTCTCGAATACGAATAATGCTACATACATGCTACAGCTAGCAGTCCTGAGCACTGAAGTTAGGTACTTCAGTACTGCTATATCTCAGAGATCTGCTCAGTGCTATCCCAGCAGCTTAGCTACCACATCGGACTAAGCCTGCTGCTTTGTGTGGGGTATATTGGTGTGGCTGCTAGTCTTACGATGTCAGTTCAGGGTGTGTTAGCCTGCATGTAGCATTATTCATTAGTTTCACTCCTCAACAACCTTATAAAGCCAAAGATCCCGGAACACTGTCAGTATTACAGCTAGGTCTTCAGTTTGGAACATAAATGTCACAGAACCCCTTTAGCATAATGCTAGTTTCCACTAGAGCCTGTACGGGACTTCTAGTGGAACATTAGCGCTACGCTAACAGTGATTAATGTTCATGGTTTTTGGAATTTCTAGATAAATAACGCATCTTCAGCTTGTAAAAAGATGGTCCATGTTTTACCGGATGCTTGTATAAGTCAGTAGCGTATGGAAAGGCCATTTCTGTTTGCCTTCCTGACTGAAAAACACTACCGTATTCACAATCAGTGATGTATCCAGACATATCTAGGACTTCCAGATAACCTAGACAAGAGGTCAGTTCCACTCTTGGTTCCTAATAACCTTGGTGGTTAATCTGAAGCACTATGTCTACTGTTTAGCTTCTTAAGCCTTAACCAATGGAGGAGCTGACTTGACCAAATTGTATAATTACCAAACAGTGAGATAAGAGCATTCCTACTGTATCACTACCGCGGAAGTTCAATACAGCATGATGCATATCGTCACTGTCCAAAGAAAGTATCTCCAAAATGGTAACTTCATTCTACA
This sequence comes from Prochilodus magdalenae, assembly GCA_024036415.1. Classification (NCBI taxonomy): domain Eukaryota; kingdom Metazoa; phylum Chordata; class Actinopteri; order Characiformes; family Prochilodontidae; genus Prochilodus; species Prochilodus magdalenae. Next base: position 50,700 of record JAMWET010006883.1, on the reverse strand, counting down.
GGACAGGCTAATAACCTCTTTTGACTTTAATGGAAGTCAATGGAACCAGGCGTCCTCGGGCCATTTCTGTTGCTACATTCACCATGAATTTTTCACACAGTGTAAACAGCAGCTGCTGTGTTCAAACGAGATCTCCAAATCAACAAAAAATGCAAAAATTTTCAATTCTTTGGACAGCGACGATATATTGAATGAAAATGAACTGAAAGTTACAGGCATGACTTTTTTTATTTCACAGAAATCATAAGGCATCATCTCGAGGTCCCGAGGGTTCCTCGCTGGGTATGAGAATGGAAGAGAACTGATTTTCAAAAACGCCATTCGTCTTTTTCAATAGAGAAACCTGCTTAGAACTTGAAGCTCCTAATATGGCCATGACGCCGACTGCACCATTACGGATTTCAGAGGCTTAGAGTTCTCCAAGTTCAGGAAAATATGGAAATTCACATTTAAGGTAAAAGAATAAAGGCCTGTGATAGGAGATACATGTGCCTAGGACAGGTTACTCATTACCAAAGATACTTTGAGAAGGTGGTGAAGGTGACCAAGGCCTAGATCCCTCCCTTACGCTCAAGAACAAAGTCCTGGATGGTTAAGAACCTTTCTTATTGACCATAAAACCCAACAAGAACCGAACACAGTTAGCCTGAACAGAGGCTAATGTACAGCCTGGGGTATGTTCAGCACTCCCGTGTGAGTGATGTGTCTCCTGACTGATCGGGAACATGAATGGTTAAACATTAGCAGTAAGGCATTACCAGTAAGGCAGGCATCTCTAATGGCATAGTCGGGTCCCTGGGCCCCTGCAAGACAAGGCCTGAAGGTTCTTATTGCTTTATAAGCCCCAGAGTTTACACTGTGACACCACTGCCCATTCACCTTCACGGTTGGTTAATACGGCAATGATCTACCTTCGGTTGAGTCGGTATGGCATTAAGCGTCACATGACTTCACTTGCTACCCCATCTGCTACACAAAAGCCTCTCAGGTCCACACGGTTTAAACTCCTGGGGCTCAGTTGAGAAGGTAACCCAAGCCTGATCTTCAGTAACCGCACCTCCGTCTAAAACTGAAGAACCGCAGTCATCTCCACACAACAGAGGAACAACTGCCCCGGGGGAGGGCATGATCTTCCAGCAACGGCAACCTAAGGGCAGCACTCCGTTCCAAGTCATTTCAAGTTTCCGCTGAGAGGGACGACGCAGTCAGTTTCATTTTCTTAGCCTGGAACCGAGATGGTTTTCCTTTATTATCGTCGTCACTGGACACGGCGAGCGCTCCTCTGGTAAAGAGGGAGGGGTGCACATTTTTCCTCTTTTACACAAACTGGCTCACCCCCAAGGTGATGTCATTGCATCACGGGGAGAGAGAAGGTCATTTTTCTTCTGCTGTAGTTAATCTCTCAACTCCAACCGATCCAGGCTGAGTAAACACGCACAGTGTATCTCTAACAGCAGTCCAAGCAAAAAAAAAAAAAAAAGACTTGTTCACATTTATAAAAAAAGGAAGAAAGAATAAAACACGTGTCCAGGTAGTGTAGGGGTCAGCAGCCATGGCAAGAGAAGAGAGATAAAGACCAGCGAACTACAGGGGAGTTAAAACCCACGCCTCTCATGTGGAATAGGGCTGGACGATATTGGCAAAATACCACAGCATGATGAAACTGCTGAAGTTTGGACACCCCTGGCTGTTGGCCGTCTAAGTGAAGGCCTAGGCAGTGAAGGCATCCTCTACAGGGAACTGCTCTGCTGTGCATGCTCGGCTTGTGCTTCGGACTCCTCCCATGAGCGGATGCAATCGGAGGACTGCGTGTTAAAGGAGAGTTCAAAGAGAACTCAGTCAAAACGGGGTCGCCTAGGAAACCAACACAGCATGCCACCTGACCAGGCGTGCCCAAACTTTTGCATGTGAGCGTATATTGTGACACGAGCGTTTTGGCATTTCGAAGACGCTCCCTCGTCCAAGATGGGCTCTTATACAGGTAGGTAACGGGAGTCTTGCCCAAGGTCCCCTATTGGCACGGTGTAGGGTGCCTGCCCAGCTAGGGTATCCATCCCCGGTCCAACCTGCTGCTGCCAGAACCGAACCTCTTATCTCCAACACTGGAGACGGAAAACCACACGCTTAACTATCACGTCCATGGAACCAGACTTCTTTCCCAAGTCATTCAGGGACATATCTTTTGGTCCATCGATCATGAAGTTCACAAACCAGATTAAGGGGATCTGGCTTTTCCAAATTACGTCTGGAACTGTCTAACTGAGTTTTAGTTCTGACAGCATTCAACAGCATTACGTCAGTTCTTGGGAATGCCTTGATTCACCCACGCTTCCGAAGAACATCTGTGAATACTCCTTGTGCTCAGGATGCATGATAAATCCGAGTGACTGGTTTGAGGTACGTTAGCGTCGTGTAGTCCTTTGAGATATCGTGAAGGCCGCTGTTGAGATAACGTTGAACAATTAACGTGCTGTGCAGTTGTAACGTCAGGGATCTCTTCGGCCCTCCCTGATAACGGATCTCCACAGTGCCGGATGGTCTCACAGTGAAATGAGTGCTATGGTGACTCAAAGGCACTCAGCATGTCTTCCTCCGGCATTACGGTAATATGAGAATGTGGGAAGTATGGATAAGTGGGAAAGCAGTGCTTCTCTCTCAGGTGTAGATCTCTGGTCACACGTTGAGCCCTCCTATCCTTTTGGCCTACGGGACCTCCTGCAGGAAGACCGTTTTTCCTTCCTCCCCCCAGCATTTCCAGGTCAAAAGAAAGAAAAGAATAAAGGGCAAAGGTTTCTCCATAGCGTTGAATGCTCCTGGATACGGGCCTTTTCAAAGGCAAAACAGTGTAGGGTCTGGGAGGCCTGTCGCAATCTAGGAACTTCAGCCCACAGTTAACTGACCGCCAAATAAATAAGTGGGATTAACAGATTGGCGTTTTCTGTCGGGGGATCGGGTGCAAGCCCAAACTGGCTAGTTTGCTACCTAGCCGTCTAAAGTTAGTGGCTCCCAACTGACAACAGAAACAGCCCGGGTCCACTGCTGACCTAGCACCAGTCACTGCAATGTCTCAGCAACTGTGCTTCCGGCTTTTCGCTGTTTGGATATAATCCTAATCCGTCCTAATCCTACTGGAGAACCTGAACACAGTTGAAATGAAAATGTGTTTTTAGCCGAACATGTCATAATTGGGACAGGCCTCA
>JAMWET010006883.1:0-40000 GCA_024036415.1 Prochilodus magdalenae | reverse complement strand
TATGCGGACAAAACATTGGAAGCTTGCTTTATGGGGGGGCGGGGCTTATTTTCAGATGGTGGTTCATTCAGCTGAACTGGTTGAGGAGACCAGTATTAAGAACACATATAGACGCAAGTAGCAATTTGCGGGGGCCAAGCTTTCTTTGCAGGTTAGCTCAACATTGCTATTTTGGCTAGGGGCCCGCAGGGAACATGCAGATAGAGTTCTGTATATGGATATGCCATCTGGAAAGGTGTTTGGTTCTCGAGGTTCTCGATATGCATGCCATAAGTAGACCCAGTGGGCCCATTATGGCCTTTTTAACTTAGAGGAGCTCAGTGAAAGTGAGTCAGAATTTGTCAAAAGGTCACCAGATGTTATGATTAGTGATCAGGAGCCTTCAACAAAGTTGTACACCAAGATTTGTTCGGATTGACCTTTTGACCTCTGTATAATAGGCTGCAGTCTTTGAAAGGATCAACGTCAAAATACCAAACGAGGAGTCCAGTTTCTGATGGAGACCCTAATAAACACAAAAATCAAACTTCTGTTGATAATTATTTACCTAGAGACTCCACCGATTAATTCTAGGCTGATTTTAAATAGTTAGGTTTCAAATCCAGAGACTAGTTTGAAAAGAGTTTAAAAAAGGATTACACAAACTGTGTGGATTTTTTTTAAAATACAAAGTTGTCTGGAATAAACTGATTATGGGACCATCAGTAAAAATATATACATGTAATATTTAATTCGTCCTTGATTTTCATGAAGAGACCCCCCAAGTGGCCAAATTGCATGAAACTTTACTGCTTGTTAGACATTTCCATCACCACTACATGCTTGGACCCCTAACAATAACAGCCTGTTGACGCATGCTGAAATACATTTGTAGTGCCTACAAATAAAGATCCAGATGTGCTGGGAACAACAAAACTGCAGTACAACTGCAATAATGCTCTATTATTTCCCAATCTAATCTACGTTCCCGAATAACAACTTGTTGTGATGTGCTCCGTATGGTATCTGAATAACTCCCGTGTGGGTGCTTGGGCCCCTAAATCACCACAAAAGCAACTACTTCTACTGAAACAGTCTGGTTTGGTTTGAGGAAACCCCCCTTCTGCTTTATCACATCGAAACATAACCACAGCAGAGCTTCTAGATGTGGGGTCGGTCTTGTGCGGACCTGCTCTGTGAGCCTACGGGTTGTCTCGGAAAGGGAAAACTCATTCAGAGCTGCTTACGGACATTATTTCGGGACGTCCAGCTTTCTCCTTTTAGACTAGCTGACTAAGGTGATACGGGTTTCTGATAGTCTAAACATGCAACAACAGTTACACTATCATCAGAACAGTGTCGCCTGGTCATCCTGTACTGTACCCAATCATTCCATATCTAGAACATGCCTCAACACCGGTTCCAGCAGTACCAACTATCTAGATTTTGTAGATAGTAGATGTTTAGCCTGCACTGTTAAACATAGCCCAGCGTGGTGCAATAGAAGAACCCGTTCTAGTATACATGGAACTTCTTGCCTTGATGCTGCGAGAACCCTCGTGAGATGTTCACTGGTGAGGAACCTTCGGAAAGTTTAAAGAACCCAAGAAGGACCCATAAACAGGTGTAGAACCTGTACATACCTTCTAGTTCTAAAATGGTTCTTTGAGGAACCCAAGTGGCTGAAAGACCTCTTTGGGGGAAGCTTAGTTTTAAGCTTGCACCTTAAACCCACATTAAACCCGGTTCTAGGTGCTGCCGGACCCAAACATTCGGTCCATAGTTCGTCTTTGTTTTTAAATAGCTGAAAACAGAACCGAAGATGGTTGTTAGCTGTTTAGCTAACAGCTAAAGACTTCTGAAAGAGCCCTCTGCTTTACTCGGGAATTCCCACCACTCCACCCGTATCCTGGCTCCTCAACAGGAACGACCCTAAAACAGCCCAACGTGAGCGTTTCCTCTCTTTACCAAACTGAGCCACTGGCAACCCAGCGTAGCCGGAACACAACACGCCTCCTCAGGGCGTTCTTGTTCTCCACGAAGAGCCACAAAGGTGGAGCAGAGCTGGGGAAACCAGCACCTCCAGGAGCAGCCTGCTTTAACAGGAAGGGGCGACAGCGTGGCACCCGTCAGCTGCCATCCGAGCTACTGACTGTTTCCAAGCTAACTCCTGAGGAACTTCGGAAGACAGGAACGTTTGGCCAACCCACCGACCAAACCTTGCCACCTGTGGCCAACTATAGATACAGTACGTGTGGACGAAGGGTCCGGGGTTCTAACCTTGGGTATAACCCTGCCCATACTGTCGACCCCACATCTAAAACCCAACCCTACCCTCACACACAAGTGGGCTAACACCTGTAGATCGTCTTTGGGGGCTATCCAAATACAACAGGACGTTTTGTCCACTGGTCTGGACAAGCTAATTCCCCACATTTGGACCAAGCTAATTCAATACGTCACTTTCTTCAGCCTGGTCAAATAAATCCGCTGGCGGAGCACAATGCGGAAAGGTCGTTTAACTGAGGCTCCGGTGTTTTATCGGCGAGGAAAGGGCAGAAAACAAAAGCGCTGCCAAACCTGCAGGGGCCAAACACTTAGCGTGCCGCGCTAGTGCTTAGATAATGCCGAGAACACGCCGTCGAGCTGGCTCTGACGAAGGAACAGGGAGGGGGGGGGCTGTGTGCGCGGAGGGAGGCGGTTTAGACCCCCTCTTCAGAAGGAACAGTGCTCCGGAGGCCTCATGGTCTCACCAAGGACGTACTTAGCATGCAGGGTTAGGGATGCAAGGAGGCATGATTAACACGGTTTACTGAATACACAGCCAAATCAGGTCTACAGGCTGATTAACAGGCCACGGCACTCATCGGTGAGCTCAGCCACTTTAAAGGAGCGATATGTAAGATGACACACTCAATTTATACAACTTTTAGTTTCTTACTTTCCAACAGAACGGGACAAACTAACCGGGCTGAGGGTCTGTTTAAGAAGTTAAGCATTGTTGCAGAGATATTTATGAAGTTAGCATGCTAATCAGCTAGCCCGACATGTCTTTGTAATACCATTCAGCAGCTCAAGAGGTGATAGCGAGTCACTGTAGCATTGAGTCTGCTTGAAACTTCCAGGCAGGAGGAGGAACTATGTTAAAGATGAATTTGCCAAACTGCATAATTTTACATATTGCTCCTTTAATGCAGTATATACTGTGCAGTCTCAGTAGAAACTGGCACATTGAAGCAGTTGTACATGTGTGGGATAGAGAAGTATAACCCAACCCCCTCAGGACCGGGCTATTGGATGGATCAACTGACCATCAGCACATGACATCACAAATACTCAATCAAATCCTCGCAGCAATGTTTCAACACCTAGCCTAAAGCCTTCCCAGAAGTGTAGAGGAGGTCAAACTCACTTTTAATTAGAGCTGGGAGGAAAAATGAACACATCAACGCTGAAAGTTACAGTCCAGTCCAGCATATGATGGACTACAACCATATTTAAGGCCTCCTAATGCCCCTGCTCCACCTTAAATGACAAAACTATCACATCTAGGACCCTGTATGGGCGAAGGTAACAGCTGCTCCTCTAGCTTCTAAACATTTCTCAATGGTGATTCAGTCAGGAAGATGTAATCAGGATCATTCGGAGTGATGTAACTTACTGACTCAGTGGTGGTGATGGTAACCAGACGTCGGCAAGTCTACAACACAAACTCAGCCACTTTACTGTCTACCAAACCCGCCAGTGAACCATCTGAGTGTACATATGCACGGCTGAGGATGGTAAGATTGCAGTAAATCTCAAAACGGGGACTATTTTGCCGCACAGCTCCCTGCATGTACCCTTCCGCCGTGAACAGCCTTCAAATTCCATCATTACAGGCTGAAACTTGATCACAAAACTACCAGTAAAGTTGCATCTAACCATTTCATAACCATCCACCATCAACTAACTTTCTCCAAAGGTGCCTTTAAGGCTCAGACGCCTGGTTACCTTCACCACCACTGTGCGCAACTCTGACTAGGCAGGTTTCTCCAGAACGGAGCTCTTCACACCCAAACCGCTCTGCATGACTGTGTCTACATCTCAACCATTCAGTTATGGGGACTCTTTGAGCATTTGGTGGACTTGTCCTTTAAAGTGGAATATTCCAATAGCAAACCTATAAGGGGGGGCTTGGTGGAGTTGGCTAGCTCACTGATAGCAGGTGCCAATGGGAGCTCAATTGAGCATGTTCTGGAAAAAAGGGGGGAACGGTGGGAAAGAAGGGCTAACTGAAGCTACAACAATAACACTGCTTATAGCTGCGTAATAAACGGTGGTAGTTACGTGTTATATATGACGTTATAGTCTGTTTTTGTGGGTTTTTTAGCCTTTGAGTAAAAAGTAGTGACTTTGTTTATCAGCTTACCTTCAGGTTCAGTCCTCCACTCGGATGAAATCCCCCTAAACTGTCCTTTCCGAGCGGAAATGAGGAGAAATAGTCCTTGAGGAGAGAGAGAAGCGAAGCCTCCACGGTGGTTTGGTCTTGAACTACGCTAGTGAAGCTCGAGCTCCCCTCACAAACTCGTGGCTCGCGTGGCCCCGCCCCCTTTGCTCAGCCCCCGCCCGCGGGGCGTGGTCGTGTGAGTATGAGAGAAGGACCCTCAGCACGGCTCTGCCTCATCAGGTCTTCCCCTCGGACAGAAATAACCGGCTTCTGCTGAAACTGTGAAACCAGAAACGCCCTTCAGCTCATCCCCCTCTCTCTATCTCTCTCTCTCTCTCTCTCCCTCTCTCTCTCTCTCTCTCTCTCTCTCTCTCTCCTGTGTCTGATCCACTCACCAGCACAACACACACACAGTGTCGGTGTCTGTCGTCACTAATGTAGGCTCATTAGCATCTGTGAATTGGAGCTAATGAACTGTCAGTTAACGTTTAATGTTGAGCTCTGTGTTCATCCCCAACACCACCTCTTCACACCTCTCCCGCCTGGCAGACGATACTGGAGCATGAACTCAAGGACCACCAGATTACGGAACAGTTTCTACCCCCCGGCCATCTATATAGTGTTGTGTATAGTATAGTGATGGGCTAACAGTCAGTTAACGTATAGTGGTGAGCTAACAGTCAGTTAACGTATAGTGTTGGGCTAACAGTCAGTTAACATTTAGTGTTGAGCTAACAGTCAGTTAACGCATAGTGGTGGGCTAACAGTCAGTTAACATATAGTGGTGGGCCAACAGTCAGTTAACGTATAGTGTTGAGCTAACAGTCAGTTAACGTATAGTGTTGGGCTAACAGTCAGTTAACGTATAGTGTTGAGCTAACAGTCAGTTAACGTATAGTGGTGAGCTAACAGTCAGTTAACCCATAGTGATGGGCTAACAGTCAGTTAACATTTAGTGTTGAGCTAACAGTGAGTTAACGTAGAGTGTTGGGCTAACGGTCAGTTAACGTATAGTGTTGAGCTAACAGTCAGTTAACGTATAGTGGTGGGCTAACAGTCAGTTAACGTATAGTGTTGAGCTAACAGTCAGTTAACGTATAGTGGTGAGCTAACAGTCAGTTAACGTATAGTGTTGAGCTAACAGTCAGTTAACGTATAGTGTTGAGCTAACAGTCAGTTAACGTATAGTGGTGGGCTAACAGTCAGTTAACGTATAGTGTTGAGCTAACATTCAGTTAACGTATAGTGTTGGGCTAACAGTCAGTTAACGTATAGTGTTGAGCTAACAGTCAGTTAACGTATAGTGTTGGGCTAACAGTCAGTTAACATTTAGTGTTGAGCTAACAGTCAGTTAACGTATAGTGGTGGGCTAACAGTCAGTTAACGTATAGTGTTGAGCTAACAGTCAGTTAACGTATAGTGTTGGGCTAACAGTCTGTTAACATTTAGTGTTGAGCTAACAGTCAGTTAACGTATAGTGGTGGGCTAACAGTCAGTTAACGTATAGTGTTGGGCTAACAGTCAGTTAACGTATAGTGGTGGGCTAACAGTCAGTTAACGTATAGTGGTGGGCTAACAGTCAGTTAACGTATAGTGTTGGGCTAACAGTCAGTTAACGTATAGTGGTGAGCTAACAGTCAGTTAACGTATAGTGTTGGGCTAACAGTCAGTTAACGTATAGTGTTGGGCTAACAGTCAGTTAACGTATAGTGGTGGGCTAACAGTCAGTTAACGTATAGTGGTGAGCTAACAGTCAGTTAACATATAGTGTTGGGCTAACAGTCAGTTAACGTATAGTGTTGGGCTAACAGTTAGTTAACCTATAGTGGTGGGCTAACAGTCAGCTCTCCCTGTGTTCCTGCTCCGCACTGCAGTCCGGGATTTGCTGTCCGCACTCCGGACGGCTGCTTCCTGAATGCTCCAGTACGAGGCGTTCCCCGGCAAACCCGCGCTGATTCACGTTCATATCTAAACTATCACACGCGTGTTGAGGCTCCTGCAGTACGGCGCTGAGGTGCTGATCTGATTTAATACGTTACAGATCTACCACTGACACGGGCCACGTGAGCGGCTATCAGCACCGCACCTCCAGCACCTTCCTGGGGTAATAACCATAAACATAACCGCCATAATCATCAAGACAACTCAGTCTATAGAGGAACAACGTACACGGGGATGCCTTTACCAAACCCATTAACCCGGAACCGGCACTGAACTGACCGCACAGCCACTGGGACCGACCTCAAGCCCTCAAACAGACCAGAACACCAGCACACAGCCAGGATGTTTTCAACTGACCACTCACTGGTATTTCACTGGTCAGGCCTTTTTTTGTGGCCGGCTGCCAAAGCCCAGAGCACTACTGTGTGTGGGCTGAGGGTTTGGAAGCCCATTCACACTCATATAACTTCCACCCAACACGGTACCTGCACACATTGGCCATTTTATTGGAAACACCCACCGGAAAGGCTCATTTTCCATTCTACACCCTACTTTTACTTTATCAGTCGCTGAGTACTCCACCCCTTGTTGACCACCACGGGACCACTGGGATAGCGGAGTACTCTTACATGGTAGTAACGTTGTGGTACCTGTCAGTGCACCTGAATGGTAGGTGCTTCTGAACAGTAGTAACGTGGTACCTGTCAGTGTGCCTGTATGGTAGGTGTTTCTGAACAGTAGTAACGTGGTACCTGTCAGTGCGCCTGAAGGGTAGGTGCTTCTGAACAGTAGTAACGTGGTACCTGTTAGTGCACCTGAATGGTAGGTGCTTCTGAACAGTAGTAACGTGGTACCTGTCAGTGCACCTGAAGGGTAGGTGCTTCTGAACAGTAGTAACGTGGTACCTGTCAGTGCACCTGAATGGGTAGGTGCTTTCTGAACAGTAGTAACGTGGGTACCGTCAGTGCACCTGTATGGTAGGTGCTTCCTGAACAGTAGTAACGTGTACCTGAACACAGTGCGCCTGAAGGATAGGTTGCTTCCGAACAGTAGTAACGTGGTACCTGTCAGTGCGCCTGAATGGTAGGTGCTTCTGAACAGTAGTAACGTGGTACCTGTCAGTGCGCCTGTATGGTAGGTGTTTCTGAACAGTAGTAACGTGGTACCTGTCAGTGCACCTGTATGGTAGGTGTTTCTGAACAGTAGTAACGTGGTACCTGTCAGTGCACCTGTATGGTAGGTGCTTCTGAACAGTAGTAACGTGGTACCTGTCAGTGCACCTGTATGGTAGGTGCTTCTGAACAGTAGTAACGTGGTACCTGTCAGTGCGCCTGAAGGGTAGGTGCTTCTGAACAGTAGTAACGTGGTACCTGTCAGTGCACCTGAAGGGTAGGTGCTTCTGAACAGTAGTAACGTGGTACCTGTCAGTGCACCTGAATGGTAGGTGCTTCTGAACAGTAGTAACGTGGTACCTGTCAGTGCGCCTGAATGGTAGGTGTTTCTGAACAGTAGTAACGTGGTACCTGTCAGTGCACCTGTATGGTAGGTGCTTCTGAACAGTAGTAACGTGGTACCTGTCAGTGCGCCTGAAGGGCAGGTGCTTCTGAACAGTAGTAACGTGGTACCTGTCAGTGCGCCTGAATGGCAGGTGCTTCTGAACAGTAGTAACGCAGTACCTGTCAGTGCACCTGAAGGGTAGGTGCTTCTGAACAGTAGTAACGCTGTAACAGTGTCCTGTGCACTGAATGGCAGGTGCTTCTGAACAGTAGTAACGTGGTACCTGTCAGTGCGCCTGAAGGATAGGTGCTTCTGAACAGTAGTAACGTGGTACCTGTCAGTGCGCCTGAATGGTAGGTGCTTCTGAACAGTAGTAACGTGGTACCTGTCAGTGCGCCTGAATGGTAGGTGTTTCTGAACAGTAGTAACGCGGTACCTGTCAGTGCACCTGAATGGTAGGTGTTTCTGAACAGTAGTAACGTGGTACCTGTCAGTGCGCCTGAATGGTAGGTGTTACTGAACAGTAGTAACGTGGTACCTGTCAGTGCACCTGAATGGTAGGTGCTTCTGAACAGTAGTAACGTGGTACCTGTCAGTGCACCTGAATGGTAGGTGCTTCTGAACAGTAGTAACGTGGTACCTGTCAGTGCGCCTGTATGGTAGGTGCTTCTGAACAGTAGTAACGTGGTACCTGTCAGTGCGCCTGAAGGATAGGTGCTTCTGAACAGTAGTAACGTGGTACCTGTCAGTGCGCCTGAATGGTAGGTGCTTCTGAACAGTAGTAACGTGGTACCTGTCAGTGCGCCTGTATGGTAGGTGCTTCTGAACAGTAGTAACGCGGTACCTGTCAGTGCGCCTGAATGGTAGGTGTTTCTGAACAGTAGTAACGTGGTACCTGTCAGTGCGCCTGAATGGTAGGTGTTACTGAACAGTAGTAACGTGGTACCTGTCAGTGCACCTGTATGGTAGGTGCTTCTGAACAGTAGTAACGTGGTACCTGTCAGTGCGCCTGAAGGGCAGGTGCTTCTGAACAGTAGTAACGTGGTACCTGTCAGTGCGCCTGAAGGGTAGGTGCTTCTGAACAGTAGTAACGTGGTACCTGTCAGTGCGCCTGAATGGTAGGTGCTTCTGAACAGTAGTAACGTGGTACCTGTCAGTGCGCCTGAATGGTAGGTTTCGTGTTTAACTGAACCAGTAGTAACGTGCGTTACCGTGCACGTGCGCCCTGTATGGTAGGTGCTTCTGAACAGTAGTAACGTGGTACCTGTCAGTGCGCCTGAAGGGCAGGTGCTTCTGAACAGTAGTAACGTGGTACCTGTCAGTGCGCCTGAATGGCAGGTGCTTCTGAACAGTAGTAACGCGGTACCTGTCAGTGCACCTGAATGGCAGGTGCTTCTGAACAGTAGTAACGTGGTACCTGTCAGTGCGCCTGAAGGGTAGGTGCTTCTGAACAGTAGTAACGTGGTACCTGTCAGTGCACCTGAAGGGTAGGTGCTTCTGAACAGTAGTAACGCTGTACCTGTCAGTGCACCTGAAGGGCAGGTGCTTCTGAACAGTAGTAACGTGGTACCTGTCAGTGCGCCTGTATGGTAGGTGCTTCTGAACAGCAGTAACGTGGTACCTGTCAGTGCGCCTGTATGGTAGGTGTTTCTGAACAGCAGTAACATGGTACCTGTCAGTGCGCCTGAAGGGTAGGTGTTTCTGAACAGTAGTAACATGGTACCTGTCGGTGCGCCTGTATGGTAGGTGCTTCTGAACAGTAGTAACGTGGTACCTGTCAGTGCGCCTGTATGGTAGGTGCTTCTGAACAGTAGTAACGTGGTACCTGTCAGTGCACCTGTATGGTAGGTGCTTCTGAACAGTAGTAACGTGGTACCTGTCAGTGCACCTGAATGGTAGGTGTTTCTGAACAGTAGTAACGTGGTACCTGTCAGTGCACCTGAATGGTAGGTGCTACTGAACAGTAGTAACGTGGTACCTGTCAGTGCGCCTGTATGGTAGGTGCTTCTGAACAGTAGTAACGTGGTACCTGTCAGTGCACCTGAAGGGTAGGTGCTTCTGAACAGTAGTAACGCTGTACCTGTCAGTGCACCTGAAGGGTAGGTGCTTCTGAACAGTAGTAACGTGGTACCTGTCAGTGCGCCTGTATGGTAGGTGCTTCTGAACAGCAGTAACACGGTACCTGTCAGTGCGCCTGAAGGGTAGGTGTTTCTGAACAGTAGTAACGTGGTACCTGTCAGTGCACCTGAATGGTAGGTGTTTCTGAACAGTAGTAACGTGGTACCTGTCAGTGCACCTGAATGGTAGGTGCTTCTGAACAGTAGTAACGTGGTACCTGTCAGTGCGCCTGAAGGGTAGGTGCTTCTGAACAGTAGTAACGTGGTACCTGTCAGTGCACCTGAATGGTAGGTGCTTCTGAACAGTAGTAACGTGGTACCTGTCAGTGCACCTGAAGGGTAGGTGTTTCTGAACAGTAGTAACGTGGTACCTGTCAGTGCGCCTGAATGGTAGGTGCTTCTGAACAGTAGTAACGTGGTACCTGTCAGTGCGCTCGTATGGTAGGTGCTTCTGAACAGTAGTAACGTGGTACCTGTCAGTGCGCCTGTATGGTAGGTGCTTCTGAACAGTAGTAACGTGGTACCTGTCAGTGCACCTGTATGGTAGGTGCTTCTGAACAGTAGTAACGTGGTACCTGTCAGTGCGCCTGTATGGTAGGTGCTTCTGAACAGTAGTAACGTGGTACCTGTCAGTGCGCCTGTATGGTAGGTGCTTCTGAACAGTAGTAACGTGGTACCTGTCAGTGCGCCTGTATGGTAGGTGCTTCTGAACAGTAGTAACGTGGTACCTGTCAGTGCGCCTGTATGGTAGGTGTTTGTGAACAGTAGTAACGTGGTACCTGTCAGTGCGCCTGTATGGTAGGTGCTTCTGAACAGTAGTAACGGGTACCTGGTCAGTGCAGTATGGGAAGAGTCTGAACAGTAGTAACGCTGTACCTGTCAGTGCGCCTGTATGGTAGGTGTTTCTGAACAGTAGTAACGTGGTACCTGTCAGTGCACCTGTATGGTAGGTGCTTCTGAACAGTAGTAACGTGGTACCTGTCAGTGCGCCTGTATGGTAGGTGTTTCTGAACAGTAGTAACGTGGTACCATGTACCTGCGCCTGTATGTAGTGCTTCCTGAAATGTAGTAATTAACGTAGGTGCCTTTCAGTGCGCCTGTATGGTAGTAATTCTGAACAGTGGTAACGCTGTACCTGTCCAGTGCGCCTGTAAGGGTAGGTGCTTTCTGAACAGTAGTAACGTGGTACCTGTCAGGTGCGCTCTGTTATGGTTAGGTGTTTCTGAACAGTAGTAACGTGGTACCTGTCAGTGCGCCTGAATGGTAGGTGCTTCTGAACAGTAGTAACGTGGTACCTGTCAGTGCACCTGTATGGTAGGTGCTTCTGAACAGTAGTAACGTGGTACCTGTCAGTGCACCTGAATGGTAGGTGCTACTGAACAGTATAACACGTGTGTAACCTGGTCACAGTGCAGGCGCTGAATGGTAGGTGCTTACTGAAACAGTAGTAACGTGGTCACCTGTCAGTGCGTTGTATGGTAGGTGAAGTGAACTTCTGAACAGGTCAGTGTCCCTAGTAAACAGTAGTAAACGGTGGTACCTGTCAGTGCGCCTGAAGGGTAGGTGCTTCTGAACAGTAGTAACGTGGTACCTGTCAGTGCGCCTGAAGGGTAGGTGCTTCTGAACAGTAGTAATGCGGTACCTGTCAGTGCGCCTGAAGGGTAGGTGCTTCTGAACAGTAGTAACGCGGTACCTGTCAGTGCACCTGAATGGTAGGTGCTACTGAACAGTAGTAACGTGGTACCTGTCAGTCCGTGCTCACGAACTGTAGGGTAGGTGCTTCTGAACAGGTAAGTGTGGTACGCCTGTCAAGTGCGCCTACAAGGGTAGGTGCTTCTGAACAGTAGTAAGGTGGTACCTGTCAGTGCGCCTGTATGGTAGGTGCTTCTGAACAGTAGTAACGTGGTACCTGTCAGTGCACCTGTATGGTAGGTGCTTCTGAACAGTAGTAACGTGGTACCTGTCAGTGCGCCTGAATGGTAGGTGTTTCTGAACAGTAGTAACGTGGTACCTGTCAGTGCACCTGAATGGTAGGTGTTTCTGAACAGTAGTAACGTGGTACCTGTCAGTGCGCCTGTATGGTAGGTGCTTCTGAACAGTAGTAACGTGGTACCTGTCAGTGCGCCTGAAGGGTAGGTGCTTCTGAACAGTAGGAAATAAACTGGAAAGTCAAAATTAGTTTTTGTTTCTGAGCCAATATTACTTCAAAGTTCTTGGGAACGATTATGACTCCTCCCTCCGGCGCTGCTCCAGGCTCCTGTTCAGGAATGCCGGCAAACCAAAGGTATGATCCCGACTTCAGGTGAACGTCGTCAATCAGTATCGAGTTGCATAACAGCGTAACAACTACAAGCCTCATCCAGAAGAACACTTCAGGGGAAAAGTGATGCAGCGTTACCTCAAAGATGAGCCGCCGCTTCACCTCCAAGGCCCCGGCCGAATTTCTTCCGTGTTCAGGGTCGGTCCGAGATGGGGAAAAGTTCAGGGAAGAAGGAATGTGCACCCTCTCTGACCCACTTAAGAAGGATTTCGCAAGGAGTTCAGCGTCTCCACTAACATCTCAGAGCGCCTGTGAAGCTTCGGAGAGCTTTCGGAAAGTCCGATGAGCTTTCCTGTTAAAGTGATGCTACTTCCAGGAACGTCATATGGTCAGCACCAACGGTGATGAGCGGTTTGTTGTCACATGTCCAGAAGGCCTGGTGTCACTCCACCTCCACGACTACCGCACCATCTACAGGAACTGGGATGGATTATCACAGGACACCATTAGGAACCTCTACAACTCCATGAAAAGAGGTCTGACATGGACGCCCCACTGAGAGACAGACTTCTGTATGTGTAGCTCAATAAATATTGATCATATCAGTCTAAATTTATCATCAGTTATTGATCCTGGTAACCTTTAACCTCCTTCCCACTAGCACTGCGATCTCACACCTCCTTCTGGGTGCAACTGAAGACCAACTAACCAATTTAGGAATCTGACAAAAACCCCATAAGGGGTTACTAATGGGACGCTAACATTAGCATCTCAGTCTAAAGCCTCTGTGCTCCTAGTAGACTAGCAGAGGGTCTGGCCTTTAGACCTTTAGATCTCACTAGTAACCCAAACACTAGGCTGTGGTCGTTGTATATTGGAGCTGTATTGAATGCGGGGTCATTGGCGCTAATCACCCCCCGCTATGGGTTTTCTTCATGAGCGCTAACTGCTAATCACACATGACAAAGGGCTGATGATAAGGGAAGAGACGGGTTTCACTTCTTCTTAGTCAAGGCGGGATTTTGCTGCTATTGTCTTTGGGCCGAGTGGCAATGTGCCAGATTTGCATTGAAGGCCTTCAAGTAGGACCTGCCAGCAAGATCTCAGGCCTCATAACGGAGCCTTCAGACTCCCACATTCCAGACGGGTTCCAAGGACACTTCCGGATCACCACATACAAACAAACCCAAGAGCCTCAATGGACTTTCATCCATCGGCTACTGACCTCCAGCGTCTCACGCACTAAGCACTATACAGAACCCTGTTACAGAGAACAGATCTAGTGCCCTAATCCCTGTACCCTACATTAGAACACTATTATAGAGAACAGATCTAGTCCCCTAATCACTGCTCCCTACATTAGAACACTATATAGAACACTATTATAGAGAACAGATCTAGTTCCCTAATCACTGTTCCCTACATTAGAACACTATTATAGAGAACAGGTCTAGTTCCCTAATCACTGTTCCCTACATTAGAACACTATATAGAACACTATTATAGAGAACAGATCTAGTCCCCTAATCACTGTTCCCTACATTAGAACACTATATAGAACACTATTACAGACAACAGATCTAGTCCCCTAATCACTGTTCCCTACATTAGAGCACTATATAGAACACTATTATAGAGAACAGATCTAGTCCCCTAATCACTGTTCCCTACATTAGAGCACTATATAGAACACAATTATAGAGAACAGATCTAGTCCCCTAATCACTGTTCCCTACATTAGAGCACTATATAGAACACTATTATAGAGAACAGATCTAGTCCCCTAATCACTGTTCCCTACATTAGAGCACTATATAGAACACTATTATAGAGAACAGATCTAGTCCCCTAATCACTGTTCCCTACATTACAACACTATTATAGAGAACAGATCTAGTCCCCTAATCACTGTTCCCTACATTAGAACACTATATAGAACACTATTATAGAGAACAGATCTAGTTCCCTAATCACAGTTCCCTACATTAGAACACTATTATAGAGAACAGATCTAGTCCCCTAATCACTGTTCCCTACATTAGAACACTATTATAGAGAACAGATCTAGTCCCCTAATCACTGTTCCCTACATTAGAACACTATTATAGAGAACAGATCTAGTTCCCTAATCACTGTTCCCTACATTAGAACACTATATAGAACACTATTATAGAGAACAGATCTAGTCCCCTAATCACTGTTCCCTACATTAGAACACTATTATAGAGAACAGATCTAGTCCCCTAATCACTGTTCCCTACATTAGAACACTATTATAGAGAACAGATCTAGTTCCCTAATCACTGTTCCCTACATTAGAACACTATATAGAACACTATTATAGAGAACAGATATAGTCCCCTAATCACTGTTCCCTACATTAGAACACTATTATAGAGAACAGATCTAGTTCCCTAATCACTGTTCCCTACATTAGAACACTATTATAGAGAACAGATCTAGTTCCCTAATCACTGTTCCCTACATTAGAACACTATTATAGAGAACAGATCTAGTCCCCTAATCACTAATCTAGTCCCCTAATCACTGTTCCCTACATTAGAACACTTTTATAGAGAACAGATCTAGTCCCCTAATCACTGTTCCCTACCTTAGAACACTATATAGAACACTATTATAGAGAACAGATCTAGTCCCCTAATCACTGTTCCCTACATTACAACACTATATAGAACACTATTATAGAGAACAGATCTAGTCCCCTAATCACTGTTCCCTACATTAGAGCACTATATAGAACACTATTATAGAGAACAGATCTAGTTCCCTAATCACTGTTCCCTACATTAGAACACTATTATAGAGAACAGATCTAGTCCCCTAATCACTGTTCCCTACATTAGAACACTATTATAGAGAACAGGTCTAGTTCCCTAATCACTGTTCCCTACATTAGAACACTATTATAGAGAACAGATCTAGTCCCCTAATCACTGTTCCCTACATTAGAACACTATTATAGAGAACAGATCTAGTCCCCTAATCACTGTTCCCCTAATCACTGTTCCCTACAT
Source organism: Prochilodus magdalenae (assembly GCA_024036415.1). Classification (NCBI taxonomy): domain Eukaryota; kingdom Metazoa; phylum Chordata; class Actinopteri; order Characiformes; family Prochilodontidae; genus Prochilodus; species Prochilodus magdalenae. The sequence goes on along the minus strand of JAMWET010006883.1, from coordinate 24,742 downwards.
TAGAACACTATATAGAACACTATTATAGAGAACAGATCTAGTCCCCTAATCACTGTTCCCTACATTAGAACACTATTATAGAGAACAGATCTAGTTCCCTAATCACTGTTCCCTACATTAGAACACTATATAGAACACTATTATAGAGAACAGATCTAGTCCCCTAATCACTGTTCCCTACATTAGAACACTATATAGAACACTATTACAGAGAACAGATCTAGTCCCCTAATCACTGTTCCCTACATTAGAGCACTATATAGAACACTATTATAGAGAACAGATCTAGTCCCCTAATCACTGTTCCCTACATTAGAACACTATATTATTATAGAGAACAGATCTAGTCCCCTAATCACTGTTCCCTACATTAGAACACTATATAGAACACTATTATAGAGAACAGATCTAGTCCCCTAATCACTGTTCCCTACATTAGAGCACTATATAGAACACTATTATAGAGAACAGATCTAGTCCCCTAATCACTGTTCCCTACATTAGAACACTATTATAGAGAACAGATCTAGTCCCCTAATCACTGTTCCCTACATTAGAACACTATATAGAACACTATTATAGAGAACAGATCTAGTTCCCTAATCACAGTTCCCTACATTAGAACACTATTATAGAGAACAGATCTAGTCCCCTAATCACTGTTCCCTACATTAGAACACTATTATAGAGAACAGATCTAGTGCCCCTAATCACTGTTCCCCTACATTAGAACACTATTATAGAGAACAGATCTAGTTCCCTAATCACTGTTCCCTACATTAGAAAACACTATATAGAACACTATTATAGAGAACAGATCTAGTCCCCTAATCACTGTTCCCTACATTAGAACACTATTATAGAGAACAGATCTAGTCCCCTAATCACTGTTCCCTACATTAGAACACTATTATAGAGAACAGATCTAGTTCCCTAATCACTGTTCCCTACATTAGAACACTATATAGAACACTATTATAGAGAACAGATCTAGTCCCCTAATCACTGTTCCCTACATTAGAACACTATTATAGAGAACAGATCTAGTTCCCTAATCACTGTTCCCTACATTAGAACACTATTATAGAGAACAGATCTAGTTCCCTAATCACTGTTCCCTACATTAGAACACTATTATAGAGAACAGATCTAGTCCCCTAATCACTATCACTGTTCCCCTACATCACTGAACACTACATTAGAACACTATTATAGAGAACAGATCTAGTACCCTAATCACTGTTCCCTACATTAGAACACTATATAGAACACTATTATAGAGAACAGATCTAGTCCCCTAATCACTGTTCCCTACATACATATATAGAACACTATTATAGAGAACAGATCTAGTCCCCTAATCACTGTTCCCTACATTAGAACGCTATATAGAACACTATTATAGAGAACAGATCTAGTTCCCTAATCACTGGTCCCTACATTAGAACACTATTATAGAGAACAGATCTAGTCCCCTATCACTGTTCCCTACATTAGAACATCACTATTATAGAGAACAGATCTAGTTCCCTAATCACTGTTCCCTACATTAGAACACTTATAGAGAACAGATAGAAATCACTGTTACATAGAGAACACTATTTATAGAGAAACAGATCTAGTCCCCTAATCACTGTTCCCTACATTATAGAACACTATTATAGAGAACAGATCTAGTCCCCTAATCACTGTTCCCTACATTAGAACACTATTATAGAGAACAGATCTAGTCCCCTAATCACTGTTTCCTACATTAGAGCACTATATAGAACACTATTATAGAGAACAGATCTAGTCCCCTAATCACTGTTCCCTACATTAGAACACTATTTAAGAGAACAGATCTAGTTAATCACAGATGTTCCCTACATTAGTACACTATATTAGAACACTATTATAGAGAACAGATCTAGTCCCCTAATCACTGTTCCCTACATTAGAACACTATTATAGAGAACAGATCTAGTCCCCTAATCAGATCTAGTCCCCTAATCACTGTTCCCTACATTAGAACACTATATAGAAACACTATTATAGAGAACAGATCTAGTCCCCTAATCACTGTTCCCTACATTAGAACACTATATAGAGAACACTATTATTATAGAGAACAGATCTAGTTCCCTAATCACTGTTCCCTACATTAGAACACTATTAGAACACTATTATAGAGAACAGATCTAGTTCCCTAATCACTGTTCCCTACATTAGAACACTATTTATAGAGAACAGATTCTAGTCCCCTAATCACTAATCTAGTCCCCTAATCACTGTTCCCTACATTAGAACACTTTTATAGAGAACAGATCTAGTCCCCTAATCACTGTTCCCTACCTTAGAACACTATATAGAACACTATTATAGAGAACAGATCTAGTCCCCTAATCACTGTTCCCTACATTACAACACTATATAGAACACTATTATAGAGAACAGATCTAGTCCCCTAATCACTGTTCCCTACATTAGAGCACTATATAGAACACTATTATAGAGAACAGATCTAGTTCCCTAATCACTGTTCCCTACATTAGAACACTATTATAGAGAACAGATCTAGTCCCCTAATCACTGTTCCCTACATTAGAACACTATATAGAACACTATTATAGAGAACAGATCTAGTTCCCTAATCACTGTTCCCTACATTAGAACACTATATAGAACACTATTATAGAGAACAGATCTAGTCCCCTAATCACTGTTCCCTACATTAGAACACTATTATAGAGAACAGATCTAGTCCCCTAATCACTGTTCCCTACATTAGAACACTATTATAGAGAACAGATCTAGTTCCCTAATCACTGTTCCCTACATTAGAACACTATATAGAACACTATTATAGAGAACAGATATAGTCCCCTAATCACTGTTCCCTACATTAGAACACTATATAGAACACTATTATAGAGAACAGATATAGTCCCCTAATCACTGTTCCCTACATTAGAACACTATATAGAACACTATTATAGAGAACAGATATAGTCCCCTAATCACTGTTCCCTACATTAGAACACTATTATAGAGAACAGATCTAGTTCCCTAATCACTGTTCCCTACATTAGAACACTATTATAGAGAACAGATCTAGTTCCCTAATCACTGTTCCCTACATTAGAACACTATTATAGAGAACAGATCTAGTCCCCTAATCACTAATCTAGTCCCCTAATCACTGTTCCCTACATTAGAACACTATTATAGAGAACAGATCTAGTCCCCTAATCACTGTTCCCTACCTTAGAACACTATATAGAACACTATTATAGAGAACAGATCTAGTCCCCTAATCACTGTTCCCTACATTACAACACTATATAGAACACTATTATAGAGAACAGATCTAGTCCCCTAATCACTGTTCCCTACATTAGAGCACTATATAGAACACTATTATAGAGAACAGATCTAGTTCCCTAATCACTGTTCCCTACATTAGAACACTATTATAGAGAACAGATCTAGTCCCCTAATCACTGTTCCCTACATTAGAACACTATATAGAACACTATTATAGAGAACAGATCTAGTTCCCTAATCACTGTTCCCTACATTAGAGCACTATATAGAACACTATTATAGAGAACAGATCTAGTCCCCTAATCACTGTTCCCTACTTAGAACACTATTATAGAGAACAGATCTAGTCCCCTAATCACTGTTCCCTACATTAGAACACTATTATAGAGAACAGATCTAGTTCCCTAATCACTGTTCCCTACATTAGAACACTATATAGAACACTATTATAGAGAACAGATATAGTCCCCTAATCACTGTTCCCTACATTAGAACACTATTATAGAGAACAGATCTAGTTCCCTAATCACTGTTCCCTACATTAGAACACTATTATAGAGAACAGATCTAGTTCCCTAATCACTGTTCCCTACATTAGAACACTATTATAGAGAACAGATCTAGTCCCCTAATCACTAATCTAGTCCCCTAATCACTGTTCCCTACATTAGAACACTATTATAGAGAACAGATCTAGTCCCCTAATCACTGTTCCCTACCTTAGAACACTATATAGAACACTATTATAGAGAACAGATCTAGTCCCCTAATCACTGTTCCCTACATTACAACACTATATAGAACACTATTATAGAGAACAGATCTAGTCCCCTAATCACTGTTCCCTACATTAGAACACTATATAGAACACTATTATAGAGAACAGATCTAGTTCCCTAATCACTGTTCCCTACATTAGAACACTATTATAGAGAACAGATCTAGTCCCCTAATCACTGTTCCCTACATTAGAACACTATATAGAACACTATTATAGAGAACAGATCTAGTTCCCTAATCACTGTTCCCTACATTAGAACACTATATAGAACACTATTATAGAGAACAGATCTAGTCCCCTAATCACTGTTCCCTACATTAGAACACTATATAGAACACTATTATAGAGAACAGATCTAGTCCCCTAATCACTGTTCCCTACATTAGAACACTATATAGAACACTATTATAGAGAACAGATCTAGTCTCCTAATCACTGTTCCCTACATTAGAACACTATTATAGAGAACAGATCTAGTCCCCTAATCACTGTTCCCTACATTAGAACACTATATAGAACACTATTATAGAGAACAGGTCTAGTCTCCTAATCACTGTTCCCTACATTAGAACACTATTATAGAGAACAGGTCTAGTTCCCTAATCACTGTTCCCTACATTAGAACACTATATAGAACACTATTATAGAGAACAGATCTAGTCTCCTAATCACTGTTCCCTACATTAGAACACTATTATAGAGAACAGGTCTAGTTCCCTAATCACTGTCCTCTACGTTAGAGCACTATATAGAACACTATTATAGAGAACAGATCTAGTCCCCTAATCACTGTTCCCTACATTAGAACACTATATAGAACACTATTATAGAGAACAGATCTAGTCCCCTAATCACTGTTCCCTACATTAGAGCACTATATAGAACACTATTATAGAGAACAGATCTAGTCCCCTTATCACTGTTCCCTACCCTAGAACACTATATAGAACACTATTATAGAGAACAGATCTAGTCCCCTAATCACTGTTCCCTACATTAGAGTACTATATAGAACACTATTACAGAGAACAGATCTAGTCCCCTTATCACTGTTCCCTACCCTAGAACACTATATAGAACACTATTATAGAGAACAGATCTAGTCCCCTAATCACTGTTCCCTACATTAGAACACTATATAGAACACTACTATAGAGAACAGATCTAGTCCCCTAATCACTGTTCCCTACATTAGAACACTATTATAGAGAACAGATCTAGTCCCCTAATCACTGTTCCCTACATTAGAACACTATATAGAACACTATTATAGAGAACAGATCTAGTCTCCTAATCACTGTTCCCTACATTAGAACACTATTATAGAGAACAGATCTAGTGCCCTAATCACTGTTCCCTACATTAGAACACTATATAGAACACTATTATAGAGAACAGATCTAGTCCCCTAATCACTGTTCCCTACATTAGAACACTATATAGAACACTATTATAGAGAACAGATCTAGTGCCCTAATCACTGTTCCCTACATTAGAACACTACATAGAACACTATTATAGAGAACAGATCTAGTCTCCTAATCACTGTTCCCTACATTAGAACACTATTATAGAGAACAGATCCAGTCCCCTAATCACTGTTCCCTACATTAGAGCACTATATAGAACACTATTATAGAGAACAGATCTAGTCCCCTAATCACTGTTCCCTACATTAGAACACTATTATAGAGAACAGATCTAGTCCCCTAATCACTGTTCCCTACATTAGAACACTATTATAGAGAACAGATCTAGTCCCCTAATCACTGTTCCCTACATTAGAACACTATTATAGAGAACAGGTCTAGTTCCCTAATCACTGTTCCCTACATTAGAACACTATACAGAACACTATTATAGAGAACAGGTCTAGTTCCCTAATCACTGTTCCCTACATTAGAACACTATTATAGAGAACAGATCTAGTCCCCCAATCACTGTTCCCTACATTAGAACACTATTATAGAGAACAGATCTAGTCCCCTAATCACTGTTCCCTACATTAGAACACTATTATAGAGAACAGATCTAGTCCCCTAATCACTGTTCCCTACATTAGAACACTATTATAGAGAACAGATCTAGTCCCCTAATCACTGTTCCCTACATTAGAACACTATTATAGAGAACAGTTCTAGTCCCCTAATCACTGTTCCCTACATTAGAACACTATTATAGAGAACACTATCCCCCTATCACTGACATTTAGAACAGATAGAGAACAGATCTAGTCCCCTAATCACTGTTCCCTACATTAGAACACTATAATAGAGAACAGATCTAGTCCCCTAATCACTGTTCCCTACATTAGAACACTATACAGAACACTATTATAGAGAACAGGTCTAGTTCCCTAATCACTGTTCCCTACATTAGAACACTATTATAGAGAACAGATCTAGTCCCCCAATCACTGTTCCCTACATTAGAACACTATTATAGAGAACAGATCTAGTCCCCTAATCACTGTTCCCTACATTAGAAACACTATTATAGAGCACAGATATCGTACCCTAATAACTGTTCCCTATAATAGAACACTATTATAGAGAACAGATCTAGTCCCCTAATCACTGTTCCCTACATTAGAACACTATTATAGAGAACAGATCTAGTCCCCTAATCACTGTTCCCTACATTAGAACACTATTATAGAGAACAGATCTAGTCCCCTAATCACTGTTCCCTACATTAGAACACTATTATAGAGAACAGATCTAGTCCCCTAATCACTGTTCCCTACATTAGAACACTATAATAGAGAACAGATCTAGTCCCCTAATCACTGTTCCCTACATTAGAACACTATTATAGAGAACAGATCTAGTTCCCTAATCACTGTTCCCTACATTAGAACACTATTATAGAGAACAGATCTAGTTCCCTAATCACTGTTCCCTACATTAGAACACTATTATAGAGAACAGATCTAGTCCCCTAATCACTGTTCCCTACATTAGAACACTATACAGAACACTATTATAGAGAACAGATCTAGTTCCCTAATCACTGTTCCCTACATTAGAACACTATATAGAACACTATTATAGAGAACAGATCTAGTTCCCTAATCACTGTTCCCTACATTAGAACACTATATAGAACACTATTATAGAGAACAGATCTAGTTCCCTAATCACTGTTCCCTACATTAGAACACTATATAGAACAGTATTATAGAGAACAGATCTAGTCCCCTAATCACTGTTCCCTACATTAGAACACTATTATAGAGAACAGATCTAGTTCCCTAATCACGGTTCCCTACATTAGAACACTATATAGAACACTATTATAGAGAACAGATCTAGTCCCCTAATCACTGTTCCCTACATTAGAACACTATTATAGAGAACAGATCTAGTCCCCTAATCACTGTTCCCTACATTAGAACACTATTATAGAGAACAGATCTAGTCCCCTAATCACTGTTCCCTACATTAGAACACTATTATAGAGAACAGATCTAGTCCCCTAATCACTGTTCCCTACATTAGAACACTATTATAGAGAACAGATCTAGTTCCCTAATCACTGTTCTCTACGTTAGAACACTATTATAGAGAACAGATCTAGTCCCCTAATCACTGTTCCCTACATTAGAACACTATTATAGAGAACAGATCTAGTCCCCTAATCACTGTTCCCTACATTAGAACACTATATAGAACACTATTATAGAGAACAGATCTAGTGCCCTAATCACGGTTCCCTACATCAGATGATAAGGCGAATATTAGAAGGGGATAAAATGATGATTCTCACTGACCGTTTCCATAGTAACTACAGTGTTGTTTCATTCACAGCCGAGTAACTTCCGTGTGGTCAGTTGTTCCACTCGTGTGTCATCCTGTCTGTACAGCAGTGCTGAAAGCGTGGTCAGTGCCTGGACCACATTAGGCAGCATGTGCGCAGCAGAGGGCCTGCGCTTCCAGGGGAGATCAGATGACGACAGTGCCTCTGCTATGCGGATCCAGGAAGAGTTGCTGTGTGTACTCAGCAGACGCAGGGAGTGAGGGCTCGTGTGTGGGGTGCACCGCTCACACTGAGTCCATGTGTGTATATAGAATCTGATATGTGTCAGGCCTTTCCTCCCGACGTGTGTCCAGCGAACCACAAGACATCTGAATCGGAGGCTAGCCGCCGGCTCACAGGCCAAGCGTATCACACGTCTGATCTGGGACGAGTTATTACCAGCGGTTCAGCCAGAAGTCACATTTACACAACTTCCCCCTTATCGCCGCTGTGGCCGGACGGTTGTGGCATGTTTGCTGTCTGGAATTAGACTCTTTAGTCCTGTACTAGAGCTTCCAGGCTAACAACCCCGCTACTCAGACCAGCACGCAGTCCTAGGCCAGTCCAATGAAAGCTTGCAGCTAACTGGTTAGCATTATGCATGACCTACATCACACTCTTACCTCAGTAGGTTGTTTCTTTAACATTCATTCTACTTCTAGTTTCAATTCTAATTCTAATTCTAGCTGTAATTCTAATTCTAGCTGTAATTCTAATTCTAAATCTAATTCTTATTCTACCTGTAATGGTAATTCTAGTCCTAATTCTAATTCTAATTCTAGCTGTAATTCTAATTCTAATTCTTATTCTACCTGTAATGGTAATTCTAGTCCTAATTCTAATTTTAATTCGAGCTGTAATTCTAATTCTAGCTGTAATTCTAATTCTAATTCTTATTCTACCTGTAATGGTAATTCTAGTCCTAATTCTAATTTTAATTCGAGCTGTAATTCTAATTCTAGGGGTAATTCTAATTCTAGCTGTAATTCTAATTCTAATTCTTATTCTACCTGTAATGGTAATTCTAGTCCTAATTCTAATTCTAATTCTAGCTGTAATTCTAATTCTAGAGGTAATTCTAATTCTAGGGGTAATTCTAATTCTAGCTGTAATTCTAATTCTAATTCTTATTCTACCTGTAATGGTAATTCTAGTCCTAATTCTAATTCTAGCTGTAATTCTAATTCTAATTCTTATTCTACCTGTAATGGTAATTCTAGTCCTAATTCTAATTCTAGCTGTAATTCTATTTCTAGGTGTAATTTTAATTGTAATACTAGCTGTAATTCTAATTCTAGGGGTAATTCTATTTCTAGTTGTAATTCTAATTCTAACTCTAATTTTAATTCTTATTCTACCTGTAATGGTAATTCTAGTTCTAATTCTAACTGTAATTCTCATTCTAGCTGTAAGTCTGATTCTAGATGCAATTCTAATTCTAATTCAAGCTGTAAGTCTAATTCTAGTTGCAATTCTACTTCTAATTTAAATTGGAAGTCTTATTCTAGCTGTAATTCTAATTCTAACTCTAATTGTAATTCTTATTCTACCTGTAATGGTAATTATAGTCCTAATTCTTATTCTAAATGTAATTCTAATTCTAGCTGTCAGTCCAATTGTAGTTGCAATTCTACTTCTAATTCAAGTAGAAAGGATTATTCTAGTTGCAATTCTACTTCTAATTCAAGTTGTAAGTCTGATTCTAGTTGCAATTCTAATTCTAGCTGTAATTCTAATTTTGATTATAGGTGTAAGGGAAATTCTAGCTGTAATTCTAATTCTAGTTGTAAGTCTGATTCTAGTTGCAATTCTAATTCTAATTCTAGCTGTAATTCTAATTTTGATTATAAGTGTAAGTCTGATTCTAGTTGCAATTCTAATTCTAATTCTAGCTGTAATTCTAGCTGTAATTCTAATTTTGATTATAGGTGTAAAGCAAATTCTAGCTGTAATTCTAATTCTAGTTGTAATTCTAATTCTAGTTGCAATTCTAATTCTAGCTGTAATTCTAATTTTGATTATAGGTGTAAGGGAAATTCTAGTTGTAATTCTAATTCTAGTTGTAAGTCTGATTCTAGTTACAGTTCTAATTCTAGTTGCAATTCTAATTCTAGCTGTAATTCTAATTTTGATTATAGGTGTAAGGGAAATTCTAGTTGTATTTCTAATTCTAGTTGTAAGTCTGATTCTAGTTGCAATTCTAATTCTAATTCTAGCTGTAATTCTAATTTTGATTATAAGTGTAAGGGAAATTCTAGTTGTAATTCTAATTCTAGTTGTAAGTCTGATTCTAGTTGCAATTCTAATTCTAATTCTAGCTGTAATTCTAATTTTGATTATAGGTGTAAAGCAAATTCTAGTTGTAATTCTAATTCTAGTTGTAAGTCTGATTCTAGTTGCAATTCTAATTCTAGCTGTAATTCTAATTTTGATTATAAGTGTAAGGGAAATTCTAGTTGTAATTCTAATTCTAGTTGTAAGTCTGATTCTAGTTGCAATTCTAATTCTAATTCTAGCTGTAATTCTAATTTTGATTATAGGTGTAAAGCAAATTCTAGTTGTAATTCTAATTCTAGTTGTAAGTCTGATTCTAGTTGCAATTCTAATTGTAGCTGTAATTCTAATTTTGATTATAGGTGTAAGGGAAATTCTAGTTGTAATTCTAATTCTAGTTGTAAGTCTGATTCTAATTGCAATTCTAATTCTAATTCTAGCTGTAACTCTAATTTTGATTATAGGTGTAAGTAAAATTCTAGTTGTAATTCTAATTGAAGTTGTAAGTCTGATTCTAGTTGCAATTCTAAATCTAATTCTAGCTGTAACTCTAATTTAGAATATAAGTGTAAGGGAAATTCTAGTTGCAATTCTAATTCTAATTCAAGCCGTAAGTCTAATTCTAGTTGCAATTCTACTTCTAATTTAAATTGGAAGTCTTATTCTAGCTGTAATTCTTATTCTACCTGTAATGGTAATTCTAGTCCTAATTCTAATTCTAAATGTAATTCTAATTGTAGCTGTAAGTCTAATTGTAGTTGCAATCCTAATTCTATTTCAAACTGTAAGTCTAATTCTAGTTGCAATTCTACTTGTAATTCAAGTTGTAAGTCTGATTGTAGTTGCAATTCTAATTCTAATTCTAGCTGTATTTCTACCTGTAATTCTAATTTTGATTATAGGTGTAAGGGTAATTCTAATTCTAGCTCTAGTTCTAAAGAGCAGAACAAACTAATAGAAACTATGATAGAAACTAGTTCAACTATGCTCTAGAAGAACCTGTATAAACCCCCAGGACAGGGCAGCACATGGCAGGACAGCCAGTTGCAATGTTTTTCTTTCCAGGGTAACTCCACCCAAACGTAGTTTAGCTCTCCTAACGTCTCCTTACTGTTTAGTACTGCTCTTAGCTACTTACAGTTTAGGATCCGCTCTGAATAACTCCACACAAGCCGACTTTCTACCCCCTATACCTCATTTACCCCCAGAGCCCCTCCCTGAGTGTCCATTCCCAGCGCTGGGACTTGAACTCATGACCTCCCCGTGTTGCTGCGGTTAGGAAGTTGTGCCACTCCGGAGACAGAAAGAGAGAAAATGTTTGATAATGCAAAACAGATCCTCCCTGAGCAAATTTACCTAAGCCCAGGCAAGTCCCTGGCGCTCCGAGGAGCTGTTGGAGCACAACCACAATGCACAGTGCAACGGTTCTGTCCACGAGGACACACAAGCAGAAGACACCTCATGACTACAAAGTGGCAGAGCCACCTGTGGGTTTGGTGTAACCCATTAGAAATGTGATCAACAGGCCTGGAGCTGCCATATGGCACATCATGCCATATGGGTGGTGTTCCTAACCTGAGGGTGGGAACCAGTAATGTCTTTCTGGAGGGACAACCACAAGTCTGGAATTTCAGCTGAGGTAGACTTGAGTAAGCTCAGCCTGAGGTCTGTTCACACCAGGTATGAAAATAAATACATGCACTTCTCCTCCATGCGTCATCCTGTTGGTGCTAGCACCATCGGCAGACGGCTGCACCACGCAGGACTACAACCGTTACCACAACTGTCCTTAACACCACGTCTGAGTTCGAAATACTTGAGCAGTACGTACTGACTTCTATCTAGCACGTCCGGCTCAGCCGTTAAAGAAGTAAGTACCGTTAGTATGCGAGTGCGCGGTATACACACACACGTCCTAGGACTCACTACATCCGCCATCTTACCTGTGACCTTTAACCCGGATCTCCACTGGCGTTACGTAACAGCGGCAAACCCCGGTGAAATTGCTACCATCCGTTAATGTAAGGAGAACCCGTTGTGGTTAGATTTCACGATGAACACTTCCACATGGGGGCAGCGTTGAGCAGGTTGCAGTAAACTAATGCTGAAGGTCCCCACCTGCTTCTTCGAATGGCTCAGTAGCTCTGGTGGAATCATGGGATAGGACCGTGTGCTGTGGTCACGTACTTCAAAATCTCTCCCAGTTTTGAGAACACTGCGTATTCGGACGTACAAACTGATCTCGCATACTACCGAAGTACACCATTTCAGACGTAGCCCCCATCAACGTCACCAAACACTGCAGTGGTGTCGTACCAGACTGTCATGGAGTGACTCAGAATGGCAGACTCTGTCTCTCAGACTCTGTCTCTCAGTATGGTGGAGTCGGGTCGCCATGTTTGCTAACCCAACACGCCAGACGTCTCGGTATGGAGCTGTAGAGGTTCCTAATGGTGTCCTGTGATAATCCGTCCCATGCAGCTTGAACATCCTCACACAGTTCCTGCAGATGGTGCGGTAGGGGTGGAGGTGGAGTGGCACCAGCCCTACTGGACGCCTGAAACCGTGAGGCTGACCACGGTGCCTCCACATGTGGATTCGTTGGTCGTCTCCACCAAGACTAAAGCGGGACTCGTCACTGAAGATGACCCCCTGCCATTCTGAGTCACTCCATGACAGTCTGGCACCACACCACTGCAGTCTTTGGTGGCGTTGATGGGGGCTACGTCTGAAATGGTGTACTTCGGTAGTATGCGAGATCAGTTTGTACGTCCGAATACGCAGTGTTCTCAAAACTGGGAGAGATTTTGAAGTACGTGACCACAGCACACGGTCCTATCCCATGATTCCACCAGAGCTACTGAGCCATTCGAAGAAGCAGGTGGGGACCTTCAGCATTAGTTTACTGCAACCTGCTCAACGCTGCCCCCATGTGGAAGTGTTCATCGTGAAATCTAACCACAACGGGTTCTCCTTACATTAACGGATGGTAGCAATTTCACCGGGGTTTGCCGCTGTTACGTAACGCCAGTGGAGATCCGGGTTAAAGGTCACAGGTAAGATGGCGGATGTAGTGAGTCCTAGGACGTGTGTGTGTATACCGCGCACTCGCATACTAACGGTACTTACTTCTTTAACGGCTGAGCCGGACGTGCTAGATAGAAGTCAGTACGTACTGCTCAAGTATTTCGAACTCAGACGTGGTGTTAAGGACAGTTGTGGTAACGGTTGTAGTCCTGCGTGGTGCAGCCGTCTGCCGATGGTGCTAGCACCAACAGGATGACGCATGGAGGAGAAGTGCATGTATTTATTTTCATACCTGGTGTGAACAGACCTCAGGCTGAGCTTACTCAAGTCTACCTCAGCTGAAATTCCAGACTTGTGGTTGTCCCTCCCAGAAAGACATTACTGGTTCCCACCCTCAGGTTAGGAACACCACCCATATGGCAATGATGTGCCATATGGCCAGCTCCAGGCCTGTTTGATCACATTTCCTAATGGGTTACACCAAAACCCACAGGTGGCTCTGCCACTTGTAGTCATGAGGTGTCTTCTGCTTGTGTGTCCTCGTGGACAAGAACCGTTGCACTGTGCATTGTGGTTGTGCTCCAAACAGCTCCTCGGAGCGCCAGGGACTTGCCTGGGCTTAGGTAAATTTGCTCAGGGAGGATCTGTTTTGCATTTATCAAACATTTTCTCTCTTTTCTGTCTCCGGAAGTGTGGCACAACTTCCTAACCGCAGCAACACGGGGAGGTCATGAGTTCAAGTCCCAGCGCTGGGAATGGACACTCAGGGAGGGGCTCTGGGGGTAAATGAGGCTATAGGGGGTTAGTAAAAGTCGGCTTGTGTGGAGTTATTCAGAGCGGATCCTAATCCTAAACTGTAAAGTAGCTAAGAGCAGTACTAAACAGTAAGGAGACGTTTAGGAGAGCTAAAGCTACGTTTGGGGGGAGTTACCCTGGAAAGAAAAACATTGCAACTGGCTGTCCTGCCATGTGCTGCCCTGTCCTGGGGGTTTTATACAGGTGTTCTTCTAGAGCATAGTTGAACTAGTTTCTATATCATAGTTTTTCTATTAGTTTGTTCTGCTCTTTAGAACTAGAGCTAGAATTAGAATTACCCTTACACCTATAATCAAAAATTAGAATTACAGGTAGAAATATACAGCTAGAATTAGAATTAGAATTGCAACTGTACAATCAGACTTACAGACTTGAATTACAAGTAGAATTGCAACTAGAATTAGACTTACAGTTTGAAATAGAAATAAAAAACAAAAAAAAAAAAAAAAAAAAAAAAAAAAAAATAGGATTGGATTGCAACTACAATTAGACTTACAGCTACATATTAGAATTACATTTAGAATTAGAATTAGGACTAGAAATTACCATTACAGGTAGAATAAGAATTACAGCTAGAATAAGAACTTCCAATTTAAATTAGAAGTAGAATTGCAACTAGAACACATTAGACTTACGGCTTGAATTAGAAATTAGAATTGCAACTAGAATTTCCCTTACACTTATATTCTAAATTAGAGTTACAGCTAGAATTAGATTTAGAATTGCAACTAGAATCAGACTATACAACAACTTCAATTAGAATTACAACTAGAATTTTTACTTACAACCTATAATCAAAATTAGAGTTACAGCTAGAATTAGAATTAGAATTGCAATTAGAATCAGACTTACAACTAGAATTAGAATTACAACTAGAATTTCCCTTACACCTATAATCAAAATTAGAATTACAGCTACAATTAGAATTGCAACTAGAATCAGACTTACAACTAGAATTAGAATTACAACTAGAATTTGCTTTACACCTATAATCAAAATTAGAATTACAGCTAGAATTAGAATTAGAATTGCAACTAGAATCAGACTTACAACTAGAATTAGAATTACAACTAGAATTTTCCCTTACACTTATAATCAAAATTAGAATTACAGCTAGAATTAGAATTGCAAACTAGAATCAGACTTACAACTAGAATTAGAATTACAACTAGAATTTGCTTTACACCTATAATCAAAATTAGGAATTACAGCTAGAATTAGAATTAGAATTGCAACTAGAATCAGACTTACAACTAGAATTAGAATTACAACTAGAATTTCCCTTACACTTATAATCAAAATTAGAATTACAGCTAGAATTAGAATTAGAATTGCAACTAGAATCAGACTTACAACTAGAATTAGAAATACAAAACTAGAATTGCCCTTACACCTATAATCAAAATTAGAATTACAGCTAGAAATTAGAATTGCAACTAGAATTAGAACTGTAACTAGAATCAGACTTACAACTAGAATTAGAATTACAACTAGAATTTCCCTTACACCTATAATCAAAATTAGAATTACAGCTAGAATTAGAATTGCAACTAGAATTAGAATTACAACTAGAATTAGAATTACAGCTAGAATTTGCTTTACACCTATAATCAAAATTAGAATTACAGCTAGAATTACAGCTAGAATTAGAATTAGAATTGCAAACTAGAATCAGACTTACACTTATAATCAAAATTTAGAATTACAGCTAGAATTAGAATTAGAATTGCAAAACTAGAATCAGACTTACAACTAGAATTAGAATTACAGCTAGAATTTCCCTTACACCTATAATCAAAATTAGAATTACAGCTAGAATTAGAATTGCAAAACTAGAATCAGACTTACAACTTGAATTAGAAAGTAGAATTGCAACTAGAATAATCCTTTCTACTTGAATTAGAAGTAGAATTGCAACTACAATTGGACTGACAGCTAGAATTAGAATTACATTTAGAATAAGAATTAGGACTATAATTACCATTACAGGTAGAATAAGAATTACAATTAGAGTTAGAATTAGAATTACAGCTAGAATAAGACTTCCAATTTAAATTAGAAGTAGAATTGCAACTAGAATTAGACTTACAGCTTGAATTAGAATTAGAATTGCATCTAGAATCAGACTTACAGCTAGAATGAGAATTACAGTTAGAATTAGAACTAGAATTACCATTACAGGTAGAATAAGAATTAAAAATTAGAGTTAGAATTAGAATTACAACTAGAAATAGAATTACCCCTAGAATTAGAATTACAGCTAGTATTACAATTAAAATTACACCTAGAAATAGAATTACAGCTAGAATTAGAATTAGGACTAGAATTACCATTACAGGTAGAATAAGAATTAGAATTAGAATTACAGCTAGAATTAGAATTAGGACCTAGAATTACCATTACAGGTAGAATAATAGAATTAGAATTAGAATTACAGCTAGAATTAGAATTACCCCTAGAATTAGAATTACCTCTAGAATTAGAATTACAGCTAGAATTAGAATTAGAATTAGGACTAGAATTACCATTACAGGTAGAATAAGAATTAGAATTAGAATTACAGCTAGAATTAGAATTACCCCTAGAATTAGAATTACAGCTCGAATTAAAATTAGAATTAGGACTAGAATTACCATTACAGGTAGAATAAGAATTAGAATTAGAATTACAGCTAGAATTAGAATTACAGCTCGAATTAAAATTAGAATTAGGACTAGAATTACAATTACATGTAGAATTAGAATTAGAATTAGAATTACAGTTAGAATTAGAATTAGAATTAGGACTAGAATTACCATTACAGGTAGAATAAGAATTAGATTTAGAATTAGAATTACAGCTAGAATTAGAATTACAGCTAGAATTAGAATTAGAATTGAAATACTAGAAGTCAGAATGAATGTTAAAGAAACAACCCTACTGAGGTAAGAGTGTGATGTAGGTCATTGCATAATGCTAACCAGTTAGCTGCAAGCTTTCATTGGACTGGCCTAGGACTGCGTGCTGGTCTGAGTAGCGGGGTTGTTAGCCTGGAAGCTCTAGTACAGGACTAAAAGAGTCTAATTCCAGACAGCAAACATGCCACAACCGTCCGGGCCACAGCGGCGATAAGGGGGAAGTTGTGTAAATGTGACTTCTGGCTGAACGCTGGTGGTAATAACTCGTCCCAGATCAGACGTGTGATACGCTTGGCCTGTGAGCCGGCGGCTAGCCTCGATTCAGATGTCTTGTGGTTCGCTGGACACACGTCGGGAGGAAAGGCCCTGACACATATCAGATTCTATATACACACATGGACTCAGTGTGAGCGGTGCACCCCGACACACACGAGCCCTCAACCTCCCTGCGTCTCTGCTGAGTACACACACTGTGCAACTCTTCCTGGATCCGCATAGCAGAGGCACTGTCGTCATCTGATCTCTCCCCTGGAAGCGCAGGCCCTCTGCTGCGCACATGCTGGGGGGCCTAATGTGGGTCCAGGCACTGACCACGCTTTCAGCACTGCTGTACAGACAGGATGACACACGAGTGGAACACTGACCACACGGAAGTTACTCGGCTGTGAATTGAAACAACACTGTAGTTACTATGGAAACGGTCATTGAGAATCATCATTTTATCCCCTTCTAATATTCGCCTTATCATCTGATGTAGGGAACCGTGATTAGGGCACTAGATCTGTTTCTCTATAATAGTGTTCTATATAGTGTTCTAATGTAGGGAAACAGTGATTAGGGGGACTAGATCTGTTCTCTATAATAGGTGTTCTAATGTAGGGAACAGTGATTAGGGGACTAGATTCTGTTCTCTATAATAGTGTTTCTAACGTAGAGAAACAGTGATTAGGGAACTAGATCTGTTCTCTATAATAGTGTTCTAATGTAGGGAACAGTGATTAGGGACTAGATCTGTTCTCTATAATAGTGTGGTTCTAATGTAGGGAACAGTGATTAGGGGACTAGATCTGTTCTCTATAATAGTGTTGTTCTAATGTAGGGAACAGTGATTAGGGGACTAGATCTGTTCTCTATAATAGTGTTCTAATGTAGGGGAACAGTGATTAGGGGACTAGATCTGTTTCTCTATAATAGTGTTCTATATAGTGTTCTAATGTAGGGAACCGTGATTAGGGAACTAGATCTGTTCTCTTAATAATAGTGTTCTAATGTAGGGAACAGTGATTAGGGGACTAGATCTGTTCTCTATAATACTGTTCTATATAGTGTTCTAATGTAGGGAACAGTGATTAGGAACTAGATCTGTTCTCTATAATAGTGTTCTATATAGTGTTTCTAATGTAGGGAACAGTGATTAGGGAACTAGATCTGTTCTCTATAAATAGTGTTCTATATAGTGTTCTAAATGTAGGGAACAGTGATTAGGGAACTAGATCTGTTCTCTATAATAGTGTTCTGTATAGTGTTCTAATGTAGGGACACAGTGATTTAGGGTGGACTAGATCTGTTCTCTATAATAGTGTTGTCTAATGTAGGGAACATGTGTGATTAGGGAACTAGATCTGTTCCGTCTCTATAATAGTGTCTCTAATGTAGGGAACAGTGATTAGGGAACTAGATCTGTTCTCTATATATAGTGTTCTAATGTAGGGAACAGTGATTAGGGGACTAGATCTGTTCTCTATTATAGTGTTCTAATGTAGGGAACAGTGATTAGGGGACTAGATTCTGTTTCTCTATAATAGTGTTCTAATGTAGGGAAACAGTGATTAGGGGACTAGATCTGTTCTCTATAATAGTGTTCTAATGTAGGGAACAGTGATTAGGGGACTAGATCTGTTCTCTATATAATTAGTGTTCTAATGTAGGGAACAGTGATTAGGGGGACTAGATCTGTTCTCTATAATAGTGTTCTAATGTAGGGAACAGTGATTAGGGGACTAGATCTGTTCTCTATAATAGTGTTCTAATTGTAGGGAACAGTGATTACTGGGACTAGATCTGTTCTCTATAATAGTGTTTTCTAATGTAGGGAACAGTGATTGGGGGGGACTAGATCTGTTCTCTATTAATAGTGTTCTAATGTAGGGAACAGTGATTAGGGACTAGACCTGTTCTCTATAATAGTGTTCTGTATAGTGTTCTAATGTAGGGAACAGTGATTAGGGGACTAGATCTGTTCTCTATTATAGTGTTCTAATGTAGGGAACAGTGATTAGGGGACTAGATCTGTTCTCTATAATAGTGTTCTAATGTAGGGAAACATTGATTAGGGGACTAGATCTGTTCTCTATAATAGTGTTTCTAATGTAGGGAACAGTGATTAGGGGACTAGATCTGTTCTCTATAATAGTGTTCTAATGTAGGGAACAGTGATTAGGGGACTAGATCTGTTCTCTATAATAGTGTTCTAATGTAGGGAACAGTGATTAGGGGACTAGATCTGTTCTCTATAATAGTGTTCTAATGTAGGGAACAGTGATTAGGGGACTAGATCTGTTCTCTATAATAGTGTTCTAATGTAGGGAACAGTGATTGGGGGACTAGATCTGTTCTCTATAATAGTGTTCTAATGTAGGGAACAGTGATTAGGGAACTAGACCTGTTCTCTATAATAGTGTTCTGTATAGTGTTCTAATGTAGGGAACAGTGATTAGGGAACTAGACCTGTTCTCTATAATAGTGTTCTAATGTAGGGAACAGTGATTAGGGGACTAGATCTGTTCTCTATAATAGTGTTCTAATGTAGGGAACAGTGATTAGGGGACTAGATCTGTTCTCTATAATAGTGTTCTAATGTAGGGAACAGTGATTAGGGGACTAGATCTGTTCTCTATAATAGTGTTCTATATAGTGCTCTAATGTAGGGAACAGTGATTAGGGGACTGGATCTGTTCTCTATAATAGTGTTCTAATGTAGGGAACAGTGATTAGGAGACTAGATCTGTTCTCTATAATAGTGTTCTATGTAGTGTTCTAATGTAGGGAACAGTGATTAGGGCACTAGATCTGTTCTCTATAATAGTGTTCTATATAGTGTTCTAATGTATGGAACAGTGATTAGGGGACTAGATCTGTTCTCTATAATAGTGTTCTATATAGTTTTCTAATGTAGGGAAACAGTGATTAGGGAACTAGACCTGTTCTCTATAATAGTGTTCTAATGTAGGGAACAGTGATTAGGAGACTAGATCTGTTCTCTATAATAGTGTTCTATATAGTGTTCTAATGTAGGGAACAGTGATTAGGGGACTAGATCTGTTCTCTATAATAGTGTTCTAATGTAGGGAACAGTGATTAGGGGACTAGATCTGTTCTCTATAGTAGTGTTCTATATAGTGTTCTAATGTAGGGAACAGTGATTAGGGGACTAGATCTGTTCTCTATAATAGTGTTCTATATAGTGTTCTAGGGTAGGGAACAGTGATAAGGGGACTAGATCTGTTCTCTGTAATAGTGTTCTATATAGTACTCTAATGTAGGGAACAGTGATTAGGGGACTAGATCTGTTCTCTATAATAGTGTTCTATATAGTGTTCTAGGGTAGGGAACAGTGATAAGGGGACTAGATCTGTTCTCTATAATAGTGTTCTATATAGTGCTCTAATGTAGGGAACAGTGATTAGGGGACTAGATCTGTTCTCTATAATAGTGTTCTATATAGTGTTCTAATGTAGGGAACAGTGATTAGGGGACTAGATCTGTTCTCTATAATAGTGTTCTATATAGTGCTCTAACGTAGAGGACAGTGATTAGGGAACTAGACCTGTTCTCTATAATAGTGTTCTAATGTAGGGAACAGTGATTAGGAGACTAGATCTGTTCTCTATAATAGTGGTTCTATATAGTGTTCTAATGTAGGGAACAGTGATTAGGGAACTAGACCTGTTCTCTATAATAGTGTTCTAATGTAGGGAACAGTGATTAGGAGACTAGACCTGTTCTCTATAATAGTGTTCTATATAGTGTTCTAATGTAGGGAACAGTGATTAGGGGACTAGATCTGTTCTCTATAATAGTGTTCTAATGTAGGGAACAGTGATTAGGAGACTAGATCTGTTCTCTATAATAGTGTTCTATATAGTGTTCTAATGTAGGGAACAGTGATTAGGGGACTAGATCTGTTCTCTATAATAGTGTTCTATATAGTGTTCTAATGTAGGGAACAGTGATTAGGGGACTAGATCTGTTCTCTATAATAGTGTTCTATATAGTGTTCTAATGTAGGGGAACAGTGATTAGGGAACTAGATCTGTTCTCTATAATAGTGTTCTATATAGTGTTCTAATGTAGGGAACAGTGATTAGGGGACTAGATCTGTTCTCTATAATAGTGTTCTAATGTAGGGAACAGTGATTAGGGAACTAGATCTGTTCTCTATAATAGTGTTCTATATAGTGTTCTAATGTAGGGAACAGTGATTAGGGGACTAGATCTGTTCTCTATAATAGTGTTCTATATAGTGTTGTAATGTAGGGAACAGTGATTAGGGGACTAGATCTGTTCTCTATATAATAGTGTTCTATATAGTGTTTCTAAGGTAGGGAACAGTGATTAGGGGACTAGATCTGGTCTCTATAATAGTGTTCTAATGTAGGGAACAGTGATTAGGGGACTAGATTAGTGATTAGGGGACTAGATCTGTTCTCTATAATAGTGTTCTAATGTAGGGAACAGTGATTAGGGAACTAGATCTGTTCTCTATAATAGTGTTCTAATGTAGGGAACAGTGATTAGGGAACTAGATCTGTTCTCTATAATAGTGTTCTAATGTAGGGAACAGTGATTAGGGACTATATCTGTTCTCTATAATAGTGTTCTATATAGTGTTCTACGGTAGGGACCAGAGATTAGGGAACTAGATCTGTTCTCTATACTAGTGTTCTAATGTAGGGAACAGTGATTAGGGGACTAGATCTGTTCTCTATAATAGTGTTCTAAGTAGGGAACAGTGATTAGGGGACTAGATCTGTTCTCTCTACTAGTGTTCTATATAGTGCTCTAAGGTAGGGAACAGTGATTAGGGTACTAGATCTGTTCTCTATAATAGTGTTCTATATAGTGTTTCTAAGGTAGGGAACAGTGATTAGGGGACTAGATCTGTTCTCTATAATAGTGTTCTAATGTAGGGAACAGTGATTAGGGAACTAGATCTGTTCTCTATAATAGTGTTCTATATAGTGCTCTAATGTAGGGAACAGTGATTAGGGGACTAGATCTGTTCTCTATAATAGTGTTCTATATAGTGTTGTAATGTAGGGAACAGTGATTAGGGGACTAGATCTGTTCTCTATAATAGTGTTCTATATAGTGTTCTAAGGTAGGGAACAGTGATTAGGGGACTAGATCTGTTCTCTATAATAGTGTTCTAATGTAGGGAACAGTGATTAGGGGACTAGATTAGTGATTAGGGGACTAGATCTGTTCTCTCTATAATAGTGTACTAATGCAGGGAACAGTGATTAGGGAACTAGATCTGTTCTCTATAATAGTGTTCTAATGTAGGGAACAGTGATTAGGGAACTAGATCTGTTCTCTATAATAGTGTTCTAATGTAGGGAACAGTGATTAGGGGACTATATCTGTTCTCTATAATAGTGTTCTATATAGTGTTCTAATGTAGGGAACAGTGATTAGGGGACTATATCTGTTCTCTATAATAGTGTTCTATATAGTGTTCTAATGTAGGGAACAGTGATTAGGGGACTATATCTGTTCTCTATAATAGTGTTCTATATAGTGTTTCTAATGTAGGGAACAGTGATTAGGGGAACTAGATCTGTTCTCTTAATAGTGTTCTAATGTAGGGAACAGTGATTAGGGGACTAGATCTGTTCTCTATAATAGTGTTTCTAATGTAGGGAACAGTGATTAGGGGACTAGATCTGTTCTCTATAATAGTGTTCTATATAGTGTTCTAATGTAGGGAACAGTGATTAGGGAACTAGATCTGTTCTCTATAATAGTGTTCTATATAGTGTTCTAATGTAGGGAACAGTGATTAGGGGACTAGATCTGTTCTCTATAATAGTGTTCTAATGTAGGGAACAGTGATTAGGGAACTAGATCTGTTCTCTATAATAGTGTTCTATATAGTGCTCTAATGTAGGGAACAGTGATTAGGGGACTAGATCTGTTCTCTATAATAGTGTTCTATATAGTGTTGTAATGTAGGGAACAGTGATTAGGGGACTAGATCTGTTCTCTATAATAGTGTTCTATATAGTGTTCTAAGGTAGGGAACAGTGATTAGGGGACTAGATCTGTTCTCTATAAAAGTGTTCTAATGTAGGGAACAGTGATTAGGGGACTAGATTAGTGATTAGGGGACTAGATCTGTTCTCTATAATAGTGTTCTAATGTAGGGAACAGTGATTAGGGAACTAGATCTGTTCTCTATAATAGTGTTCTAATTAGTGTTCTAATGTAGGGAACAGTGATTAGGGAACTAGATCTGTTCTCTATAATAGTGTTCCAATGTAGGGAACAGTGATTAGGGGACTAGATCTGTTCTCTATAATAGTGTTCTAATGTAGGGAACAGTGATTAGGGGACTAGATCTGTTCTCTATAATAGTGTTCTATATAGTGTTCTAATGTAGGGAACAGTGATTAGGGAACTAGATCTGTTCTCTATAATAGTGTTCTAATGTAGGGAACAGTGATTAGGGGACTAGATCTGTTCTCTATAATAGTGTTCTAATGTAGGGAACAGTGATTAGGGGACTAGATCTGTTCTCTATAATAGTGTTCTAATGTAGGGAACTGTGATTAGGGAACTAGATCTGTTCTCTATAATAGTGTTCTATATAGTGTTCTAATGTAGGGAACAGTGATTAGGGGACTATATCTGTTCTCTATAATAGTGTTCTATATAGTGTTCTAATGTAGGGAACAGTGATTAGGGAACTAGATCTGTTCTCTATAATAGTGTTCTAATGTAGGGAACAGTGATTAGGGGACTAGATCTGTTCTCTATAATAGTGTTCTAATGTAGGGAACAGTGATTAGGGGACTAGATCTGTTCTCTATAATAGTGTTCTATATAGTGTTCTAATGTAGGGAACAGTGATTAGGGAACTAGATCTGTTCTCTATAATAGTGTTCTATATAGTGTTCTAATGTAGGGAACAGTGACTAGGGGACTAGATCTGTTCTCTATAATAGTGTTCTAATGTAGGGAACAGTGATTAGGGAACTAGATCTGTTCTCTATAATAGTGTTCTATATAGTGCTCTAATGTAGGGAACAGTGATTAGGGGACTAGATCTGTTCTCTATAATAGTGTTCTATATAGTGTTGTAATGTAGGGAACAGTGATTAGGGGACTAGATCTGTTCTCTATAATAGTGTTCTATATAGTGTTCTAAGGTAGGGAACAGTGATTAGGGGACTAGATCTGTTCTCTATAAAAGTGTTCTAATGTAGGGAACAGTGATTAGGGGACTAGATTAGTGATTAGGGGACTAGATCTGTTCTCTATAATAGTGTTCTAATGTAGGGAACAGTGATAAGGGAACTAGATCTGTTCTCTATAATAGTGTTCTAATGTAGGGAACAGTGATTAGGGAACTAGATCTGTTCTCTATAATAGTGTTTTCTAATGTAGGAACACGTGATTAGGGGACTATATCTGTTCTCTATAATAGTGTTTAATATGATTAGGAGAAACTAGTGTTCTAATAGATGGTTCTAATGTAGGGAACAGTGATTATGGGAACTAGATCTGTTCTCTATAATATAGTGTTCTAATGTAGGGAACAGTGATTAGGGGACTAGAGATC
>JAMWET010006882.1:192500-211750 GCA_024036415.1 Prochilodus magdalenae | reverse complement strand
TCATAGTGTCTCGTACACCCACCTGGATCTCGTGAATGCGGCTGAAACCGTCTCGGTAGAAGAACTCCATGAGGTTGCCGATGGCGCTGGGTCCAGGCATCTCCCGGAGGCTCTTGACCCGGCGACCCTCGGCCAGCTCCTCGGAGAGATTGGGCTGGGCTGCTGCTGCAGAGGTGGTGGCGGCCTCCAGAGCGCGGCTGCCGGACGAGCCGTGAAGCGCAGAGACCTGCAGGAGGAACCGAGCGGAGCTCACGCCCCGCAGCAGAGCAGCGTTCAGCACAGAGCCGGTCAGAGCCATGTCGAGAACACGGAACCCACACACACAGAAGGAGAAGACAGGGGGTGTGGAAGTTTCGTCCGAGCTGGGCTGGTTTGAGCTGCACCTCTGTTAGTACCGGGTGTGTTTGGAGGAGAGTAGCGCAGCAGCGACCTTTAAAAGATCCCCGGAGGTGTGGACGGCAAGGCCAAAAAAGAGGGGGGTGGACATGTGTGGCGGGGTTAGGGGGCGTCGGGGGGCGGAGGCAAGACTGGTGGCTGGGCTTGGCTGTAGCCTGAAATGCCGGTTGGGGGCGCGAAAGTTGATCTGATCCCCCTACGAACTTCAACAACAGCGTCCCAGTTTCACCCCTGCAGAGCTTACCAGGGTGCACCGAGGAGGGCTTACCCTCCCTGGAGGAGCACACAGGGCTGCTGCAGCCGAAAGGGACTTGTTTTTAACACACGTGTTTTAGCTTGAACTGTGATTGGCATGTGTGTGTGAGGCTCTATGGTGTCTGTATATGTTCTGGTGGACTTAAAGGGGAACTCCACCAACTTTCCAGAATTTCTGAATGAGCCCTTCATTGCGGTGTGGTGGGTAATGGTCAGTTTGTAGAGGAACTTGCAGACTCTGATGTCTTTACAGTGGCTGGTGATGGGCACCAGGGGTCGCATACTGCATACTACATACTACATACTACCTTTAGGTAGATTTAGTATGTAAGCAGTATGTAGTATGCAGTATGCGACCGAACTGTCAATCTGTAGTGCACTGTACTACCCTAGTCAGAGCTATCTTTGTGGTGTACTGCATCCCATCACACGCTGCTGCCTCATCTCTCAACCTGCTCCAGCCAGAGAAAATGGCAGCAGGTAATACCAGGGAGCAAAACACAGCCAACTCTGAGGATGTAGTGGGTGTAGTTACTGTGGTGGGGTATGTTTTCATCAGAATGAGCCTCAGGAAGTGAAAATATAGAGGTCTGAATGTTAATAAAAGATGAACTCGCTTTAGAGGTTCACTCTACAACCCAAACAGGCCTATAGCCATTTTATATACTGCCTAAAACCACCACACGTCTTCCGAGTTATGAAAGGTAATGATGATGATGATGATGTTTTCTTTTGGGGGGGACTATTTTTTGACCTACAATGCCCTCCATCATGAACGGGGGAAAAAAGAGTAAAAGAGTAAAAGCTATGTGTGAGGGAGCTGTTAAAGGCATTAAAGACGCCTGGTTCCATTCACCAACAAGTCTGAGACAAAGTTTGTAAGTCTATGTAAGTCTCTGAATGACTGTTTACACCTCAGTCATTTAAAGATGTGGAATTTTTTTTAATATTGATGAACTTTCCCTTACAATGAACTGTCCAGCCAGCAGTAATTCAACAGTTATAGCGTCTCTGAGTTCTTCACAGTGGTAATGATGGTAACCAGAGCTCTTCTGAGTTTACCGTGTAAAGTCTGTGATGGTAAAATAGTCATAAATCTCTTTACACCCACCTGCATGTACCCCTGGTGGAAAAGTGTTAATGGCTCCAAGCTGCATTCGCTGTTCTGACTGTACTCAGTAATTGTGCATGTTGACAAATATGTGCATGTTGATTCGAGAACAATCCCTAAGGTAAGACTGTTATTCGTGCAGTTCCTTCATCTCACTATCAGGTTTACTACTGCTGAGATTTAGAGCTGAGCATCACATTCATGCATGTTTCTAAAGAGGTGGCCGGAGAGGCCAAGTGCCCCAGATGCTTGTGTCTTTTGTTTGGCTTTGCTGAATCTCTGTGCTGTCCAAACTCCATGCCATTCACTAGAACCATCATTGATCACATTGGTTTATGAGTAGATCAGATTGATTTCCTGAGGCCTTACCCAGAACAGTGTTTACAGGGTAACTAAGCAGTTGTCTACATGCCGTGCACTGATTTTACAGTATGGATAATGTTTCTGCTGCTGCTGATATGTCTTTATTGAGTAGTTAAGTAGTCCAAAAGTGTTTCCCTATATGTAACCAGTAACTGGTTTCTGAATGTACACGTGGACTGAATAGAGACACTTATGTTTCGTATTCTCAGTGTGTATATGGTGGTGCGGTGGGTCCTGCTGTCACTGCTGGGTAAGAAGAGCTTGGGCTTGATCCTGCAGGTGGGCAACTGGAGTCCTGTGTGGAGTTTGCATGTGGGTCTTGCCTGCGTGGGTTTCCTCTGGGTGCTCTGGTTTCCTCCTACAGACAAATAGTCAGCTAGTTAGAGATACATAATTGCGAATATGTGTCCCATTAATGCTTCAAATATGTCCATGGTGTTTCAGGCCTTGTGCTCCAAAAGGACCTGGGGTAGACTCTAGCACTTTGGAGCTTGGGGTTGACTTGGCAAAAGCATGATGTCCCATGTGCTTAGGTCTTGATCTTGGAACAACTGTAAGGAACTGGTCAGTGGACCTGGATGGGACTAGTGGTTATAAAAGGTTGGAGAGACAGGTTTGCCCTTTGTAAAGACTTTTAGGCAAACAGTAAATCCTAAAATCAATCCTCAACTGTACAGGGGTCCTCAGTACAGTGGAAATGTGCTCTCTCTTGCATGGTGGTACAAGACGAGCTGCAGCATTCTGGACTAACTGGGGAGGGATGGCTGAGACCCATATAATAGGCTTTACAGTGGTCAAGCCAGGAAGAGATAAAAGGATATAACTATTTCAAAATCACTAAATGCTAAAAATGCCAGACACTATCCAGTTTAGTTGAACAGATCTTAGTCTGGAAATGCCATAAGATCTTTCTTCTTTAGTCTTTGTTTTGAGAAACGACTTACGGTTCACTCTTTCCATTGCCAGTCTCTTGGGAAAACTGCGCAAGTCCTCAGATTTCTAAATACAATGTGGCAAGTTTTTCAGGGTACTCCTGGGCATAGCTGCAGTTGCTAGGTTATAAAGGACCAACTGAGTGAGCCAGTCTGCTACAGCCCCACCCTTACTTTAGAGCATATACAGAGAAAACTATATTGGCCCCAGAGTAGAACCGTGGGGGACTCCAAAGGGCTGGTGTGGCTGCAGGTTTTCACACAATTGATCAGGGACCTAATTCTCAAAGCTTTATGGAGGTTACTAAATGACAGTGACCCTCTTGACTTAGGATCACTCTCAAATGGTATTCATATAACCATGTTAATGATGGGCTAAAAGGAGTGACTGCATTTGGACTTGCCAAAAGTCATAGTGTGAAGGAAGTAGCTGAAGCTGCAGGTGTATGGAAGCATGCGGTCATACAGGTCTACCAGCAGTGGGTAACATTCCAGTCTACAGGAACCTCTCCTCAGAGTTGTGCCAGGGAAGGCATCCACCGAATCTGACCCAACTGGGCAATTCTTTGATGCAAGAGTGTCTGAACAGCGATGTGGTCTACATCTAGAAGCTTGTCCAGCTGTTATTCATGCCTGTGGAGTATCAACATGCTATTAGGTACATTTCAGTCACAGGGACTTTGTTTTTTGTCCAGTGGGCTTATTTGACTAATCCCCAGCAGAGTGTGACACTCTGAGATTAGTATCACTGCAGTGCTGAGGATGATCAAAACCCATATAATACCTGCTCTGTGGTGGTCCTGACCATTAAGAAACAGGGTAAAAGGGGGCTAACAAAGTATACAGAGGAACAGATGGACTAAAAAAAGACCAGCCTCTTACACAGACACACTTTTGATTATTAAATATACCAGAAAATTGAACCAAAACATCAAAAGATTTTGAAAATACACAAAGGATCAGCATGAGGCCTTTGAACACACTAACATAATAAGTCAGCATTCTGCAAACACGGCCCCCACCAGCTCAACACACACCTCAAAATATGACAGAAGAACAAAGAAAGCTGTAATAACTCCTAATCTGATCACCGTGGCGATTATATATTTGAAGGGTTATTCTATTAAGCAAAAACAATTAGGCACATAAGGACAGCCTGAGCTCCTGTTCACCATTTCTCCTTGGTCATTTTCCCTAATCTACCATCTCTTGTTTTGGTTGATGCCAACCTGATATAACGCATAGGTCAGCTTTCATAAACACAGCTTCTCCAAGAAATTATTAATAGAGGAATGAGGATATGCTTAAACAATGGGGCCGTGAAAGTGCCCCAAGATACCTCTCCACCAGTGGCTAGCCACCGGCTATGTCTCAAACTGAAGATCTTAAAATATAGATCTTAAATTAGCTGCTGTGACGTGTAAGCGAATTAACTGTATTATCTGCGCATGTGCACATTAATATTCAGATATATTTATATTAATGTACTTAATGAAACACTAATATGGTCATTTATATATGTATATAGATTACTGCCTCATTACAGACTACTGCCTCCACCTGAGTACAGTCCCACAGACCACTAGAGGGGGCTCCTTGGCTCACTGCCCACAGGTTGAGAAACCCTGAACTGAAAGAAACAAAACCAGAACACAAATGCATGTTAAGCAGAGAACAGCAGGACAAGCTGTCCAGGCCTACATGGTGAACGGCTGCTTAAAGGATTTCCCAGCCTTGTGAGCTCTCTGTACATGTATGAGAACTGAAAGAACAAGTTCATCCTCAGACGTCCTCAAATGCTTCTACAGTACCAGGAATGGATTACTGACCGGGCCAGTTGGACCAGAAGGGGACACACATATTCAGGACAGTCTACTGCATGTGTAAACTTTAGATAAACAAAAAGCCTCAATATATAACATAAATAAAGTAACTTTATATATTAATTTCAAATATTATTGGGGTGTTTTTTGCTCTTCATATTGGGTGTTAAGATGATTCAGTGTGTCATAGTGCGTTTGAACGTATCCTTCATCTTTATCCTTTATCCTTTAAATGATCTTGCAAGCCTGTTATGAAACGGGCATACTGGACATTAAATGGGAATTTAAACAGACTTTTAAAAACTTCTCCATAATTCAGTTATGAGTTTGAAACAGAGTTATTCAGAGTTGTTTGACGTAAAATACTTTATTGTAGAAAAACTCGCCGACTCAGTTTTTCTTACAATGGTGCTGAAGGTAACCAGGCGTCACATTAGCTACAATGCAAATGTAGCAATTTTATTTAAAGCAGTGAATCGACTATAAGCATGCGCATACCCAGACAAAGCTTTAAAAAGTGTACTTATGACTATTAGATGTAATAGCTTTCTGTGGGGAACTTCTCGAGGTATTGAGTTCTTATACTCTCATCGCACCCACAGTGTCAGCCCACAGGAATGAAACTCGGTGGGCAGGTCCGATCTTGTGAGACTCGCTAATGATTCAAGTTTATGCTCAGCATGTGTCGTAAGCAAGGACGGGTCTATCAACAGTCATGATTGTGGTCATACAGCAAGCATTGGTGAGCCACCCTGTAGTGCCAGCGGCACAGGCCGACGGCTGATCATTACAATGACTGCCCTGACTACATCAGTGTGGCCAAAGACTGCGATGGTGATGTGTCCAGTCGTCATGGAGTGATTTACAATGGCAGCGGGTCATCTTAGGTGACGAGTCCTGCTTTTGTCTTGGTGGAGCATCACACGTCCAGAAGGTCAGGTGTCTCTCCAGCTCCATCTCTTCCACTAAGTCTGCAGGAACTGTGTGAGAATATTCAAGCTGCATGGCCTGGATTAACACAGGACACCATTAGCAACCTCTACAACTGCAAAATGCAGAGATGTCTGGTATGTTGTGTTGACAAACATGGCAGCCCAACACCATACTGAGAGATGCTACTTCTGCATGTGTAGCTCAATAAATATTACCCATACCAGTGTTCATTTATCATGTAGTGTTCCTGGTAACCTTTATCTTCCTTCCCAACAGCATCCCAATCCCACCCCTCCCTCTGGGTGCAACTATTCTTTGAGGACGGGTGTATATCTGGTTCCCATCGTCACTTTGAGTTGATGTCACATCAGACCACTCTACATGCATTTGCAGCTTAACTTCCCCTTTGCCATTGGTGGACTTCCTAAAAAGGCTAATTCCAGTTCAAACCAAAGACTATCACCATCCAGGCATTGTTTGGTTTGGAATTCACCATTCAAGGGGGGCTTAAAAGAAGCTTGTGTCCAGGGGCTTCACAAGACCATAATCCCACCCCTGTACTTTCACTCAGTTCACCTGATAACGTGCTGGTGTATTTTCCACAAGAGGTGCAGATTACGGCTGTGGTTTCTTGACTGTATAGCCAATGACTTGGATGAAGTCCAAATCTGGGATCAGCCCCCCTCTTTGTCCTTTCAGTCGTATTAGAATATAAGCCACTCCGGCTACAATCAGCCTTGAGTGACCACAGCACCAAAACCATGACCCAGCGATTACTGCCCAAAAGTTTGACGACTTATGCAAGGGGTGCAAAGCCTAACGAATGGAAAGGCAAATAACGGCTTTCTCTGTTGATCTCTGTTGATCCAGGTCCCGTGTACAGGAAGCCATGAGATGTTGAGCGTCTAGTTTCTCAGAGAAGGAAAGTATTTTGTAGAAATACTGTATGAAATATGTAGAAAGTAAAGCCTTTATAACGGTACAAATGCATTTACATTAACCTGACGCTCTTATCCAGAGCGACTTACAAGGTTAATGATTACAGGTAGGCCAACGTAGTGTTAGGAGTCTTGCCCAAGGTGTAGCTCAGCATAGTCACCTAGACTGGGATTCGAACCTCCCACAGGTGGCACCCTGAGTAGTGGTGTTACCCACTGAGCTACACCAACCACACTGTTAGCGCTTATTAACCATAGGGTTTAATAGGATGTCAGCCCACCCTTTACAACTATAATGGCTCCCACTCTTCTGGGAAGACTTTCCACAAGGAATGTGTTCATGGGAATTTCTGACCATTCTTCCAGAAGCACATTTACGAAGTCAGACACTGATGTTGGATGAGAAGGCCTGGCTTGTTGTCTCCGCTCCGATTCATCCTAAAGGTGTTCTATCAGGTTGAGGTTAGGACTCTGTGCAGGCCAATCAAGTTCTTCCGCACCAAACTCACTCATCATGGAGCTTGCTTTGTGCACTGCTGAACAGTGAACCCCACACCATAATCCCCCCTTCACCAAACTCTACACTTTGCTCAATGCAGTCAAACAAGTACCGTTCTCCTGCCACCAGCCAAACCCAGACTTGTCCATCGGATTCCCAGAAGGAGAAGCGTGAGTGATCACTCTGAAGAACACATCTCCACTGCTCTAGAGTCAGTAGGGTTCATTCGACGCTTTGCATTGTGCTTGGTGATGTAAGGCTTGGATGCAGCTGCTCAGCTATGGAAGCCCATTTCATGAAGCGCTCTAGGCACTGTTCTAGAGCTAATCTGAAGGTCACAATGTTTGGAGGTCTGTAGTGATGGACACTATGCACCTCAGCATCCGCTCACCCTGCCCTGTCATTTTACGTGTCCTACCACTTAATTGCTGAGTAGTTGTCGTTCCCAATCACTTCTACTTTGTTATATTCCCACTGACCGTCAACAGTGGAATATTTAGTAGGGACTTGTTGCACAGGTGGCATCCTATCATAATACCATACTGGAATTCACTGAGCTCCTGAGAGCGACCCATTCTCTCACTAATGTCTGTAGGAACAGTCTGCATGCCTAGGTGCTTGGTTTTATACACCTGTGGTCATGGAAGTGACGAACACCTGAATTCAATGATTTGGATGGGTGAGTGAATACTTTTGGCAGTACAGTGTATATCGTATGTGTTTCTTTCATGGCACCACAGAGTACAGAGAGTAAGAATCCCACTGCAGGAACATGACACACGACTGGATTCTGATGCAGAACCAGAGGCATTCATTTGTTTATGTATACTCCAGTTGCCCGCTAGTGCAATCTGGGGCTGCTTCCATTGTTGGATCGCAGTTCAGTCCTGGAATTCTGCTGTGGTTGCTGTTTTGTAAGTTGGAGGATTCATTCCAGTTTTGAAGGCCAGATGCTAATTTGGTCATACGTCTTGATACACTGCTTCTTGGTTTGATAAGAGGGTTCATATGAGTTCCGAGGGATTTCCTATAATACTGTACTTATCCATGGAACGTGAATCAGGAACGCATTCTTGTTTACATGAAAGGGGATTAGGGCGTTTAGGAATAAAACTAAGAAGGATGAGGTTTATTTAACCGATTTGGTAAAACAGTGCAGATAAGGTCAAGCAAGTCTTTAGCCATCAAAACCAAAGCTGAGGAAGGAAAAGAAATCTGCTCCTCTTTCCTGCAGGCTGGAACAACAGAGAGCCTTTTTCCTGTGTTCCTCTGTCCTTTCGTAACATGACTGCAGCGTCCCCATTGTCTAAAACACACTGCACTGTAACTATGGGCATTGCAAAAACATTTTTATTGAGGTTCCCATGAAATGAGGGACACTGAATTCAACAGTCAGTTAGGACATCTTAAAATCATTAACGATGCAACATTTCCTTATTTCACATCCATACTGACTTACATGGAGTCATGGGTTGCCACATTGCTGAATCACAGTTTTCCATCTTGTCCAATATGCTTGGACAGTGCTTAAAAAGAAGCAGATGATTGGAATTCAGAATGCAAGGATGCTAATCCTTTTTCCTAAAGTCACTGCAAAACTCAAATTTCTTTTTAATGATGGTCATAGGAACCAGGGCCCTACGGTTTAGAACCCAAGTATAGACAGTTAGTTGCAAAAACTAACTTGTATCCAAACTCTTTCTTGAATCCACTGTTCTTTAACTTACAAAAAGCCCAAACTGTCCCTGAAAACTACAGTTAAACAACGTCCCAGGCAGCGGACAGCATATTCAATATCCATTTCATGTAGCAGCCTGCCGTGATGTAGCTTCTGGAGAGGTTCAATTCTTCAGATGTCTGGTTCCCATCACCACCACTGCAAACAATGCCCTGCAGGAACAGCACATTTGACAGCGGACCATGCTGAATGACTTTGTTTACATCGTAGCCTTTTAATTACACAGAGGTTTTATAACGTCCATTGATTTCCCCCCCAAGATTTTTTGTGTGGTAGTCATTCCACCAGATGTTTTCGGAAAACTCCAGTACTGCATTTTCATCAGCATGTGTCTTAGTCAGCTTTCTTTCTTCGCTCCCTCATTAGTCCTTCGGTTTATGCTAATCACCACACCAGACCAGCAGCTACATCCAGTCTCCTCTCCCTTCCTACCGTCTATCAGACAAATCCTTGGCCCCAGCCTTCTTAGTGAGAGAGCCCGCTTTCTGGGCTGATGGAGAAAATCGTCACCAGGGTGGCAGTACTGTTCTAGTCCACAGCTGTGAAGAGGTCACTTGCGGAAGCGCTTGAAGAGAGGGTGGACGTTCTTGCCGGCCAAAGCCTTGCTCCCGCGAGAAGACTGGTACTCCATGTAAACCGCGTCGTCGGCTCCCGACATGGAGCTCATGGTCCCGGGCCGGCGTGAAAACTGGACAGGATCAGAGGAAAGGGATAAATAAGAACCAGCTTGAAATATACAAAGCATAGAGGAGCCAGAGTCATATGCAAAAGCATATAGACTGTTGGAGGGTCAGAGAGAACATACAGAACATTTTGATGCTAAACTTTATTTGCAGTGTTTATTTGCTGGGCACGGGTTATGCCACATTTTTATACGGTCTGGTTTCTAATACGTTGGGGATTTAAAGACCTCCCTAGCAGAAATGTGCAATATTACACAGTGTGCTCCGGACCGCTTCCCCGTGCGGATGAATCTGATGATTGTTAATTCAAATGTAGCCTAATGTAGAACATGTCTTCTAAGGATGCAAGTGAATCATCCGTTATAGTCAACACATATTCATTGGCATAATGCTGAGGTGGTATTTGAAACCTAAGCATAGAGTTTTGAGAGGTTAAGAAGAGGTCTGCAGGGGCCTGACCGTTAATGACGGAGTCCCACCAATTTATCCAGTATTGAAATTCGCTAAGCATCTGCAAAATCTAGTTTGATGCCTGTGAAATTGAATTCTTCCTGTGAAACCTAGTCTCATTTTCTGTGAAATTATTTATGTTATGTATTTTAGGCTCAGCTAAGCCATGTGGGAGATTTTTCAATAATATGTATCAGAGTTTTAAGAAGTACAAATTATTAGATGATTTTATTTATGATGAATAATTAAAATACCTATTGGCCGTTTACCTGCAGTGACTGCAGTGTCTCAAAATTAATCTTGTCTGCAAATGACATGCAGATCACATGATTCTATATTTCCTGCTTCTGTGCTGTCCTTTTCAGAATGGTATCGATGTACTAACCTAAAAAGTAGAAATGTGGCATTTATGCATTTACACGGATCAGCCATAACAATAACACAACCTCCTTGTATCTACACTAACTCCATGTTCCATATAGGAGCACCCTGTAGTTCTACATTTACAGTCTGTAGTC
Organism: Prochilodus magdalenae; assembly: GCA_024036415.1. Classification (NCBI taxonomy): domain Eukaryota; kingdom Metazoa; phylum Chordata; class Actinopteri; order Characiformes; family Prochilodontidae; genus Prochilodus; species Prochilodus magdalenae. The sequence continues at coordinate 201,111 of JAMWET010006882.1, read as the reverse complement.
CAACTGTTTCTCTGCATACTTTATCCCCACTTTTACCCTGTTCTTCAATGGTCAGGACCCCCACAGGACCACCAGAGACCAGGTATTATTTCTGATATTACTGCTGTGTCTGATCCAGTCATAGTAATGCAACACACACCAACACACTACCATCACATCAGTGTCACTGGAGTTCTGAGAACAACCCACCACCCACATAATACCTGCTCTGTGGGGGTCCTGACCACTGAAGAACAGGGTAGTAAAGTGTACAGAGAAACAGGTGGACTACAGTCTGTAACTGTAGACCTACAGAGTCCTATATGGTACATTGTATACTGTAGGTGATTTTTAATGTTATGGCTGATCAGTGTATGTGTGCGACTATATACTGATATCCTGTAAGACTTAGCTGTCGCAGCTGGAAAAACAAGATTTATATTTTTTATTATATTCATTCATTCATTCATTCGTTCGTTCATTCATATAATTTTCGTTATATAGTAGAGTAATTCATTTGTGTTTATGGTAATAATATCAGGTTGCAGGTTTACTTTACCAAAAAAGTCACTTATAGTGATATAAAACTCATTCAGTGGAAAAAAGGGGGGAAAAAAAGAAAAGAAAAAGAATTTTCCCACCGTGCAAAAATCCTCTTTTCTGATTAAAAAAAAAAATAATAAAAAATAAAAAATTCACGGCTCATTGACATTGTAAACAGACTGGTAGACTAGAGTAAAACCTGGCTGCAAAAACCACATTCCTTCAAACAGTTTCTTAGTTTAAGCTCCAGGATAAGATTTTGTTGGGACATTTGGTTGATTAAGATTTCTCTACGATTTTTGTCCAATTACTGCAGAATTTAAATTTGGAATTTGCAAAAACGAATGAATGTAAGCACCTTAAAGTCTTAATCTGGAACACGTACAAACTGCTGTCTAGTTTTTGGTACCACAACAGACCCTTTCAGCAACAACAGCCCGGGCTGCTGCGCTGCTGTTCCAACAGTGCTGTTGCAGCAACCCTGCATCTGACCCCTGTTTCAAAATGAGTTTCTTCAAAGAGCTCATTAAGAGTGCAGGAAATAACCAAGCCTTAGATTTTAGAACAACGTGCATACATACACCGTGCAACGTGTCTTGTGCTCTGCTGTCTACATCCGTGACTTAGGCTCACCTCAGGGACAAAGCGGTACAGAGGTCCAGTGCATAAGAGCCAGACATGGGGAAGAGAACGGAAACGCATTCACAGCAAAATCCTGTAGGGCAAGATGAATAGTGTACCTGAGTTCTTCCTCCCATCTCTCCAGTCATCACCACCTCCTCCTCCGCATCCAGGTCAGACGCCGCCAGAACCTTCTGCAGAAGCTGCTGCTGCTCCTCGCGTGTTGAGAACATCAGATCCTCTTCCTCCATTCCAGCCATCTTTGTGATCACCTATGAAATGAAGGGAGATGACTGATATGAATAATTGAAGAGGCTTAATTCCAAAATGCTGTAATTCTTGCAAATCTTGTAACAATTCTTGAAATTCTGGAAAAGAGGGGCTTAGAATGGAGGTATTAATTATAATCTCGCACTGATATCTCTGGTGGAATCCCACTCCTGGTGAAAAAATGGTTTTTGACAGTGGTTAATAACCAGAAACCAAGACTCTGTGGAAAATAAGGATATGGAAAATCTCTAAATGTTCCTGAGCGTTACAGTTTGCCCCGTGTGTATGTATATATGTGTATACATTACCCCCGGAGCGTTACTGGAGTTTCTGAATTACAAGGTCATTTAGCAGATGAGTAATTCTACATACAGGGGTTGGACAATGAAACTGAAACACCTGGTTTCAGACCACAATCATTTATTAGTATGGTGTAGAGCCTCCTTTTGCGGCCAATACAGCGTCAGTTGGTCTTGGGAATGACATATACAAGTCCTGCACAGTGGTCAGAGGGAGTTTAAGCCATTCTTCTTGCAGGATAGTGGCCAGGTCACTACGTGATGCTGGTGGAGGTTCGTCCTTCTTGGTGGTATGCTGACATTACCCTGGATACCGTGGCTCTTGATACATCACAAAGACTTGCTGTCTTGGTCACAGATGTGCCAGCAAGACGTGCACCAACAATCTGTCCTCTTTTGAACTCTGGTATGTCACCCATAATGCTGTGTGCATTGCAGTATTTTGAGCAGAACTGTGCTCTTACCTGCTAACTGAACCTTCACACTCTGCTCTTACTGGTGCAATGTGCAATTAATGAAGATTGGCCACCAGGCTGGTCCAATTTAGCCATGAGACCTCCCACACTAAAATGACAGGTGTTTTAGTTTCATTGTCCAACCCCTGTACATGCTACAATCGAGCCAGCGCTCCTGTCCACTGAACAAGCTATTCTTCAGCACCAGCTACTCAAAGTGCCAAAGCCTCCTAACGACCATGTACAATCTCACTACTATATGTGGGATGCTGTGGGGAGGTTGCCAGGTCAGTTTGCAAGAGTGTCTGTAGCAATAGTAGCAATATTCATAAATCAGGCCCAGAAGATCCAATACAGCTGAGATGTAAAAACTACTGGTATTCAAAATTCCCAATAAGAGCATGACGCCAACTAGAGAATGATGACACTTCCGATGCAGATCCGGTGGGGGTACTTTAAAAATGCACTCCTCCACAGATTATCAAATACCTCATGAAACTGAAATTGTAATCTAATACAAAATATTAACAACTCAAATTAAAAGCTGCATCAGCAGCAGCATTTATGTACCATATTCATTATTAAAATGGCAATTTTCAGCAAAAGATGACATCAGAGTGCAATTCTGCTAGTCATAATGCAGGCTCAGTGGACAGAAGATTAGTCACTTTGAATGCTTCAAGATGGTAGTAATTTCAGGCTCCTGCGGATGTTGTTGCAGGAGGGTGTAATGATGGGGCTGTAAACGGCTGCAGGATGTGTGACTGGATTGATAGATTGAGAAGAAGCGGTACAGTGCAGTGAATGGGCCGCTAGATGTGTGGGAAACGGGTTGTGCCGCTGTATTCAGCTTTGTAGCATCACGTTATGCATAACAGCATCTTCCCCTGACTTTGTGTGGAGGTGGAACAGCAAAGCTGATGTGGAGGACAATGCCAGTCTGCTGAAACGACTGATTCTTTCCATAACTGTTCGGACACCAACCTTGAAACTGTATCCCTGGTCAACCAGGAAACGCTGCCTCTTGGTGGAATAAGCCATCTCCTGTGTGTCCTGAGACACCAGAGAGTAGAAGTAGGCATTGTACTCTTCAGCAACCATTCCTGCACAGAACAACACACCTTCTGTTATCCGCAGCGCAGCAGAAAGGACAGGTGATGAGTTTCTGGACTTCAGAGAGTGCTTCAGTAACTGTTAGCTACTTACCTTTTTTGGCACGGAGCACTCTGCCCAACCTCTGGGCCTCCTGACGGCGAGAGCCTCCGTGAGACGAGATCTGAATCAAAACGTTCGCCTCAGGCAAGTCAAATGACGTGTCTCCCACCTGGGAGAGGAAGAAAGAGGAAGAGGAAACAGGGAGAAGAAAGATTTCCAGTCAGTTTAGCTGTGTGAGGAGTGACGGTGCTTTGTACAGCTATTACAGCCAGCTCAGTCCTGTAGAGCTGCAGAAGCCCACTCACAGGGATACATACTGTCATTTGACTATGCTGACCTACAGAAACAATACTATCACTCCTGGCATATCAGCTCTCCGCCTCCAGCTTTGCATTACATAGCAGCAGAGTTTGCATATTACAAGTCTGAAAGTGCAGCAGGGTATTGGTCTGATTCTACAGCATTAATTTTGACCAGATATTAGAAAACATATTGATTAGCCATTTTCAAACCTAAAAAGCTGGTTTTGACTTGATTAACATATTGTGTTCTTAATATATTGTTTTACAATATTTTGTATATATATATATATATATATATATATATATATGTGTATGTATATATACACAAAATATTGTAAAACTATACAAATGTATGCATAAAAAAATAAAAATAAATTTGCACAATATACCAAGTGTCACAATATTACATTTTTTCAGACATCTGATTCATTGGTGCTACATTAAACAAAACTGAATACAGTGGGGGTTTTTTTGTTGTTTTTTTTTTTTTTTACACTCTGCTGCAACAAATCCAGTTACACGGGACCAATCTGGCTCTCTTTACAGTGAAATAATATGCACAACCTGGCGTGCATTGCAGGATTTTAAACCAGTGTATTACCAATGTTTTTTTTGGAGACTGTGGTCCAAGCTCCCTTGAGATCATTAACCAGCTCTTCCCATGTAGTTCTTGGCTGATTTTTAGCCTTTCTCATAATCAATGGGACTCCACGAGGTGATATCTTGCATGGAGCTCCAGGCCTAGGTCGATTGACAGTAATGTTGTACTTCTTCCACTTCCGAATAATCGCACCAACAGTTGTCACCTTCTCATCCAGCTTCTTACTTATACCTTTGTAGCTCATTCCAGCCTTGTATAGGTCAACCATTCTTTCCCTGACATCTTTAGACAGCTCTTTAGTCTTACCTAAGGTGGAGATGTTGGAGTGTCACTGAGTCTGTTGGCAGGTGGCCTTTTATACAGGTGACAATTTGGGACAGGTGTCTCTCATGCAGGTAACGACTTCACTGAGATTAGAGTGTGTCAGTGGTCTGTGAAAGCCAACATTAGTCATGGTGTTTAGGGGATCAAATACTTATTTCCCCTCAATGAAATGCAAATTATTTTTTATTTAAATAATATTTAATTTTCTAGATTTTCTTTTTGATATTCCATCTCTCAGTGTTAAAATGAAGCTACCATAAAAATCATAGACCTCAAACATAGGACCAAAATAACTCAAGACTGACTATATATATAGTCAGTCTTGAGTTATTTTGGTCCTATGTTTGAGGTCACAGTGTTGCTGAAACATTGTAATGTACTGTCTGCAGCGCAGCAGTGCGTTATCACTCTGTACTTCTCTGTGGGAGTTTGTGGGATCATACAGGCAATCCTTCTTTGTCCAAACGAGCTGAATTATTGCTAAAGGATTCTGTTTTCATCTCATCAGAGCACATCGGTCTGAATGCTGGTCTGCGAGTTTTAGACACCACTCTCTACGCTTCTCTTTGAACAGGGGAGTTCTACATTGAGCTTAGGGACGGAGATGGTTGCGGTCCAGGTGTTTACTGGTCTCTGTGTAACTGTGCAGGTTCTCTGTGTAACCACACAATACATTCCAAAGGCCGCTGACTTCTCTCTGACCTTCCTCATTAGTCTGAAGTGTGACTGGTCCTTGAGAAAGTTATTGTAACATAAATTAAGCGGATTAGTTTACACTAATCTCCAAACTATACTACACATGGTGCCATGGTGTATGGAAGTAGAGCTGGGCGAGAGGCTTCAAGGCCCTGGGCCTGACTGAGTGTCTGTTGCAGGGTACACATGATCAACACTGTTCTGATTAGGTCCGGCTAATGAAAATCAGCAACTGATGAGTAATTTGCATAAAAGTATAACTGTGTTGTCCAAGCCTGTGATTGGCAGCTTTTACACCCCACCCCCACAAACACCCCACATCCATCCCTCTGTCCTCAAGCACAAGGTTAGTGCAAACATGATAACCTGCTGAGACGACTGTTCTCTATTTTGTCAGACTTCGTTTCATGCTATTGTAATTCAGAAAGCCATGGATGAAATTTTGCAGTCTTCTCTTTTTACTTTTGGAGTGCATCACATCACAAATCACAAATAATGAAGGGCTGTTGTCCATATGTTAACTGCAGTATCCCCTAAACAAATAGCAATTCAGGAAACATTTAAATCCCAAGAATTATACAAATCACTCCAGATTAGCCCCAGAATCCCGCCCTTGGGTGAACTCAGGGTGTCCTGAGGTAAGCTTGGCATGTGTCTGACGTGTGGCTGCTTTACTCCATACGGTCTCTGGTCCACATTCCAAATTAAAGCAGAGGAGGTAATGCTAAACTTGTAATGCTATCAAAGATTACTGTGCCTGGAAGGCCAGACAAAGGGAGCATTGACGAATCAGGCTGGACACTTCCAGAGGTACGCTTTATAGCCTAAAGTATTCGCTCGCCTGCCTACACACGCACGAGTGACATCCCACTCTTAATCTATAGGGTTTAATATGATGTCAGCCCACCCTTTACAGCTTCAACTCTTCTGGGAAGGCTTTCCACAAGGTTTAGGAATGTGTATATGGGAATTTTTTATCATTCTTCCAGAGGCACATTTCTGAGGTCTGACACTGATGTTTGGACGAGAAGGCCTGGCTCACGGTCTTCACTCTGATTCTTCCCAAAGTTGAGATCAGGACACCACACCAAACTCGCTCATCCGTGTCTTTAGGGTGACTGGTGCACAGCCATGTTGGAACAGGAAGGGGCCATTCCCAAACTGTTCCCACAAAATTGGGAGTATGAAATGTTCCAGAATCTCCTGGTCTGCTGGAGCATTAGGAGTTCCTTTCACTGGAACTAAGAGGCCGAGCCCAACTTCTGAAAAACAACCCCACACCATTATCCCCCCCACCACCAAACTTTGCACTCGGCACAATGCCGTCAGACAAGTACCGTTCTTCTGGCACCTGGCAAACCCAGACTCGTCCATCGGATTGCCAGACGGAGAAGCGTGATTCATCACTGCAGAGAACAGGTCTCCGCTGCTCTAGAGTCCAGTGCTCTACACCACTGCATTCTATGCTATGCATTGTGCTTGGTGATGTAAGGCTTGGATGCAGCTGCTTAGCTATGGAAACCTATTCCATGAAGTTCTCTATGCACTGTTCTAGAGCTAATCTGAAGGTCACATGAAGTTTGGAGATCTGTAGTGACTGACTCTGCAGAAAGTTGCCGACCTCTGTGCACTATGTGCCTCAGTATCTGCTGACCCCGTCATTTTACATAGGCTGCCACTTTGTGGCCGAGTTGCTGTCGTTCCCAATCACGTCCACTGTGTTAATTCCACTGTCAGACGACTGTGGAATATTTAGTAGGAGATTTCCTGACTGGACAGGTGGCATCACAACATCACTGTACCACCCTGGAATTCACTGAGCTCCTGAGAGCGACCCATTCTCTCACTAACGTGTGTAGAAACAGTCTGCATGTTTAGGTGCTTGGTTTTATACACCTGTGGCCATGGAAGTGACAGGAACACCTGATTTCAACAATTTGGATGGGTGATTGAACACTTTTCGCATTATAGTGTATGAATTCAGGTTTAAAACAAGTGTGGAGAACAGAGAGAGCTTTTTCTCACCTTGGAGATAAAAATGGTGTTGATCTTGGGGTTGTGCTTGAAATTCTGGAGGATCTGCATTCGCTCCCCTTGTGAGGTTGGTCCATAAATGTAAGGTCTGGAAAAAAAGAAAGACAGATTGGCATACGTGACCAGGCACTCTACAAACAGAAACAGGCAGGTCACATGTGAAGATATTTACCCAAACTTCCCAAAATCTTCTGGCTTTGTTCCAGGCTAATACCCACAACCCCACCGCTCAACTGCCTGAAAACAGCAGACTTAGGCCTGATGCTGCAAATGCAGCTTCCACGAAACACCTAAAGGAGCATTCTGCTGACAGGTAATTGATTTCTACCCCTCCCATATTGTAATCATGTTGAGCTGATTATGGGCTGAGGTTGCCGTAATAAAGGAATAGCACATAGTTTCTCAGAAAAGCCCTCCTGAGCTATCCAGCTACAGCAACCGCCATTCACAAAGCACACTGGGACTCAGATACACTTAAGAGTTCGTTCTAGTCCAGAAAGCTGATGCACGAGCACTTTATTAGGAAGTTATATATATGAATAAACAAACAATGAATAAACAACACAGGCTTTGTTTTTACATTTTCAACAGGAATAACATTTTAGTAGGGTTTATAAATATATTAATCTGTTCTAATCTATTCTAGCTGGATATAAACAGGTCTCAGAAAGAGACTCAAGCCTGGCAGCACTTCCAGCTTTTGAAGAACTCCCGGAGCAAACAGGGACGAGCATTCTGTAATTATCTGGGCAGATTTAATACAAAATATGTACATGTAGTGCAGAGAGTGCCTTTGTTTATAAGGCTATATGTTATATATAAATATATATATATATACGACAAAAGAATATCAGCGACATCTTGTTTCGATAAACCATATGCAGCATGACATTTCATTTTCTGAGGCTTGGGGTAGATAGTAGAGGGGGCGTGGTGTAAGGTACATTATTAAATATGAATAATAATAAATCCATGATTTTTTCAACTGTGTTAGGGGAATATGTGGAAAATGTGTTATAGGGAAATGGGAAAAAATGCCAAAAATGGATTAGGCAAGCAAAGCATTCCTCACTGGATCACTGCTTGTGCTGTAGAGCTTTGCACCATGCAAAAGGTTTTAGAAAAGTCAAAGCCAGCATGGGATTTCCAACCTGGCAGGACCATTTGTTTTATTTGGAAGAGCGTTACACTGTTAAAAACTTTCATTTTCAAATCTTTGCCCTCTTCATGATCTCAATGGCATTTTCAAAGACGGGAATGTCTGATGACTAAGGCTTGACCTTAATTTCAAATTAGTATTATTGTTGCTGTTGTTGGTAAGGAGATATGAGT